>CM056718.1:10912500-11330357 GCA_029844215.1 Przewalskia tangutica | reverse complement strand
TAAGTAATACCACAGTGTTGTCGGCGAGAATCATGGTGGTAGTATTTAACAGCGAAATGGCTTGGAAAAAGGCTCAAGCGATTTTAAAACCCCTTGCGTGGCGTCTCGGTCAAGCCCGTGGAAAGACACTTTAAATGGTGGTAAACCACACGATGGGTTCGTCGATGTGCCATCGTTTGAAATGAGTTTTTAGTTTGTCGGCGAATTTCTCCTCGAATCTGTTGATTTGATTGGAATTGATTTTGAAAATTTAAAATAGTTCGGCAGAGACCTTTTTGCCGATTAAAATTAGTGGTTTTAAAATTGAAGATGGTGTAACAAATATGAAAATATTTTAAGTTCTCAAATTACAAATTAGTCCCCGAGATACTTCTTCACAGCAATTTTAAATTTTTTTAAAATCAGCAGTCGATTCACAGGGTCAATGTAAATTTCGAGAAAACGATTCTTGGTCCTGGGTAACCGTATAATATTTTAAGGTCTCTCAAAATTGCAGTAAAATACTTTCAAAATTAAATTTTAATCAATTATTAAGGAACCGTTTGGATGGCTATAAAATTAAAAAGGGTGAAAATTGAGTTTAAATTTTGAATTTAAATATTTTCTAAATTGAAATGAAATTAATTAACCCACAATTATTTGTTATTTGACATATTATTTGATAATGTGTGCACAAATTAATTGTTTCTCTTTATTGTTTGAATTGATTGTCATTTAAATAATTAGAATGAGTCCGTATATATACATGCTGCTCTGCAGCGCTGCCCAAGTATTTATTAGTCCACGCCAATTATTGTCCCGGCAGCGCGCTAGTAATTGTTTACTTTCAATGACCACTTATGATTTTTACCCAATTTGACCTAAAATGGCCGAGACAGCAAAAGAGCTATAAAATTACACTAATTTTGCAAAATATATTTTATGATTTCTTATAATAAAATGGCAATGACATAAAACATTAATACATGCGTAAATACAGTAATTTAATAATGGCAACTGGGCTCAATGTAGGAAAATTACACACCTTAGAGTCTCAACGCTACTATATTTATTAATTTTAAGCTCTATGCTACAATTCTTAATAATAAAATAATAAATACATAAATAATAATCGCAACACACGCGCTTTAATAATAACGATATCTATAAAAGAATTAAGCGATCCTTAAATGTCATATACCGCACGTAGCATTTAAATAATTCAATTTTTTAATTTAGCTCATTCGCTATATATATCACGATATAATAAATAAGTTTCAATAACGCATGGATTATAAATATTAAACACTAATTAAATAGCACACTCGCATTTATTATTGTAATAAAACTACGAACTAATGAAGCACCCAAATAATCTAATCACAATTTAAATAACTTACCACTAATTAAATACCTACTACCTAAAACTAATTCCTAAAACTAATACCTAATTTAAATTACCAACACCTTGTTTGTGACCGCAGGCAGTTCCCTTACCCGTCGTGACTGCCCAGAGCTCCTGTGCCCAACCCGACAAATTTCACACCCTTCCTCTCTTCACCACCCCAACGCTTAATGCGCCCGTTTACCTCTCAAAAGAAAAGATAACTTAATACACCCACAACAAAACCTAAGACCTCTTCCATCGCCGCTGTTAAAACGATATTACTGGATTTCTACAAAATCGGCTCCTTTACCTCTCCCACCCTTTCGCTACCCTCAACAAAATCAGCATCAAGATCGCAGCAATCGTAAAACCTACCATAACCATCAACACCATATCAAAATCGCATCCCAACGAACACAAAAATAAGATATGATCGACCTAAACGGTAGTAAATCGATACAAATCGCAAATGGTAAATCACCCCAATATCGTGAATGCAATCACCAAAGTCTACCAAACATACTAAAATTAGAACTCAATCGAAGGCTATATAAGCTGAACGATAATCTACACACAGGCATGCAGAAGATTTGGCAAGCGTCGCCGGTTGTGAAATGATGGATTTTCGTCGGAAAAGAGAGCAATCGCAGAGCACCTGACACCGATATCTTCTCGCGAGCAAACCAGCATAACATCAACTCAAATTAGCGACCTAAGAAGCGAAGCAAGAAATGTAAGTTCAAGCTCCTTTTCTTTAATAAGTCGTAAATCAAAAAACCACCTCATTAATTCGCATAGCAATAAACCGAGTGAATCGTGCGACTTGATACGTTGCCGGTTATTTCGCCTGGAGAAGGTAAATTTATCACCCTTTCCGCCTTAGATTTTCGTGTAATATGTGTTTCGTAAGTGATGGCTTAATTATGTTGAGTTGATTCCAACATGTTTAGTTAATTGTTGTCACGCATTCGCGACGCTTTTTTATGTGTTTGTTGAGTCTTACGCTCATTAATTATTTTCAGTATTTATCGTTTAAATATGATATCGGACTAGTTGGCTTTAGCTAATCTAAGGTCATGTTATCTGACGTGAAGAATGGTTTGTTTTCATTGTCAAGATTCACAATTTATGAATTTGGAGAACTTCGATTTATTAAATATAGTTCTCCACAATCTGTGAGATCATGTAAACTCTATTTATTTCATGCGTCTTTGTCCATTTTGTCTATCTGGTTTGATTGAATGCATCCGTATATGTCAAGATACATCCCTATATGTTCTGGGTATATCGTATATATCACCGCCCAACGCATTTAGAGTTCAGATTTATCGCACGCCAAAATTGCATTCTGTCTGCACTTTATCTTTAGCTTGAACTATGTCTCATGTAGGGTATGTCTAGTTGGGTGTTCTAAACCTGTCCATGTTCTTCCCAACTGATAGGATAAATACCGTAGTTATGATGGTAGATCTTGTTTTGTTCTAGTCATTCGGGTTGCCTTAATGAAGACAAATAAGATGTGTAATCTGCTTAACTTAAAATTTCGTAATGCAAAATCTGAACGGGGAATGGAATGAATAGGGAGTTTTATTATTTACGAAATAATATAAAATGACATTCCGGTGCTCAAAATCAACTTTCTTCATTTTGTGGCATCTGTTGAGTATTTATGCATACTCTTGTTGATTCCTATAACATATCTATACATGCTGCTTCCTACTTTCATTTAGTGTATGTGGCTTGAATCACTTTTCTATTTACCTTGGCATGTACTTGTGCAGTTTGTGAATGAATCGCCACTATTTGGTCAAGTTTGAGCATATTAAGTGATATCATATATTCTAAGTCCTATCCATTGCATATTTTAAAACTAGTTTTTCCGGTAAAACTTGAAAATAAAATTGGTTTTTCAGTAAAACTTGAAAATCAACGATTGAAGTGCATATGTTATTCTCGATCACAAATTTAGCGGTAATTGGATATGTAATGAGGAGACACTAATAGTAAGTGACTAAATAATAGCCTAGATAAACCAATCGTAAAATGATCACAGGGTAACAAAGGAAACTTCATATTCACTTCATTTATTAACTTATTTCTCGCGTATAGGTCTCCAATTACATGTCCCTTTTGTCCCAACTTCTTTGAAGTCTAGGCCATCTCCAACTTATTTTAATTCTAAGCTTTAACCACTGATTGTTTGCTTCCTCTATAATTTATGCATACGTGTGCTAATTTATATTGGTGTTTATTTTTGCATATGATAAAATTCAGAATATTTACTAATCCTTATCATTTTTGTTTACATGAAATGCATCGAGCCAAATGAAGAGTTTCATTGCAAGACTCATGCGCCTCGATCAATGAAGATCCGTGATTCACCCGCGTCTATGTGCATTCTCTATCCGCATCGGAAATTCCAAGCCATGAGTGACTTCCATTTCTTGAGTCCTTATTAATTCATATCCTCACCCATTTATTTGTTGTAATTATTTGTCTAACATTACACTACTAGTAATACACTTAGAATAGTTAAACTTTGGGTTGGCATTAGAAAATAGTTTGACGCTAGAAATTCACTCCCCTTAAATTAAATTATTTTACGACTAGTTATGCATCGCCTAAGCCATACTAAATGACATTAAATATCCACGTAGCTAAAGTGTCACTCGCTATTAAATCCTAAGCATAATAAATTAATTTCTTCGTAAACCCTTACTAACATTTTATTTTATTAGTCTTTGCATAATAAATATTCTACATCTTATTTTATAAAGTACACATTTCGTCGTAATAAGATTTTGCAATACATGTATCTTATCTAATGTTATGAATGCATGTTTTATCTAAAGCTAATTTTATATTCTAAATAAATCTTACAATTTTATCCCTTTTATTTAAACACTTTTAAACATGCATTTTATAGAGTAATAATTTCTAGGTTTGAGCGGACAACATAGTTAGCGGATCCTTTAGGGTGCCTAACTCCTTCCCTTTAGGATAATAAGAGCCTTGCCTAATCTCATTAAGTTTAGCAGACCATTAAAATGGAGTTAATGTTTACTTTAAATTAGTTAACATTTAGGTGTCCTAATTCACCCAATTAATTAGGTGGCGACTCCGCGAACCCCTTAGCATCTAGCCCCTTTTTAGCATTTAATATTCTAGCACCTTTTAAGCACCCTTTTAACACTTAACAATTTTATTATTTATTTTCTAACATTTTTATTTAAACCGGGGTTCGCTATAAAATGTCGCGGCCAGAAAAGGGCGTGACAACCGCTATAATTGTCTGGGTAGACGGCGCCCAGTATGTGATTAAAACCATCTTATATCATGTCTATTGGGTTTGATGGTTTTCCATCTAAATGTGTTTAGAAATTGCATGATATGATGTCATATGATGTATGATATAATAGTTGATCTTGGTCATAATCCTGAATTAAAATATTCCCCAAATTTAATACAAGTCTCATTTAAAATGAACGCGTCGTCCGTTATAATTGATTGTGGTGCAAAATCCTTTTATTGAGATGAGTATTTATGCCCGGCATTTACTCTAAATCTACGAGGACTGGACCTATCATAGCAGCGTATAAATGTTGTAGTAGGTGATAAACCGTAGTATTTACACCGGTGTTTGCTTGATGAAGGCTAAGCCCGCTAGATCGTAATTGCGATGCATGCGGGGTTGACTTGCTAGTGTCTTGGCGCCCGATGTCGGACAACCGAGGGACGCAAATCGAATTGTTTAGAACATTCGGTCAACCAAGAGTTGCAAATTGTTTGCAATTGGTTTAGAGACCTACCAAATCGTGTTGTTGAAATTATCAGCCTCAGCAAACGCGGAGACAACATGAGTTTGGATCTTGGCCCATTATGGTAGTATTTGATATGAGCCATATTCTTTATGGGGTAAAGAGTATGTTAAAATAGTAGAGCTAATTAAACTAAAGACCGTATTAGTTAGTTAATGAATGTGTTCAATAGAAATTATATTAAAGTATTAATTTCAAGTCTATCTTTTCTTCAGTTACAATGTCGAATCTGTCACTTAAAATGTTGGTTGAAACGCACAAGTTGAATGAAGCCAATTTTCCTGACTAAGAAATTTGCGTTTGGTAATGCGATTAGAAAAGATTGAGTATGTATTGGATACATCACTCCCTACAGTCTCTGCTGAAGATTCTGAAGAGTATGTCCTGTTTGACAAAGCAACCTATCATAAATATCTTGATGATGTTGTTGCAGCATAATGTGTTATGCTATCTTCTATGACTCCAGAGTTATAAAGACAGCATGAAAATATGGGCCCCAACGAGATGCTAGAACACTTGAAGAGTCTCTATGACTCACGATCTCGGACAATGGAGTATGAAGCTTGGGAGATCTATTTAAGTGTAAGGTGAGCGAAAGTCGGTGTCACAACATGTTTTGAAGATGATTGGATTAATTGAGAGGTGGCTTGATTGAGCAGTGCTTTGCAAATGTTCTGTTAATCTAATCTTGAACTCTCTTCTGGTTTCTTTGAGAACTTCATTGTGAATTACAACATGAATGGAGCAAGCAAGTCTCCCGAACCATAATATGTTGAAGACCTTCATCGTCCACCTCGAAGGTAAAGTTGTGCTCATGGTGAGCTCGTCTAGTTCAAACCTAAGGTAAGAATATGCGAGAAGAAGAAGGGTAAGGCGGTTGCCAAACCAGACTATGAAACCTAAAGGAGTTGTTCGAAAGAAGACCAAGATAGGCTGGCGATGTTTGCCTCGATTGTAAGTGAAAGGGACATTGGAAGAAGGGTATGCGGCCCAGGGAGACAAGGCACAAGATCCGCCTGTTTTGGACAAGGTATGTTTGTTATTGAAATAAATATGTCTATAACTAATTCTCACCATTGGGTATTGGATACAGCTTGTGGCTCGCACATTTGTAATAATGTGCGGGGCTAATTGTGAAAGGTTGGACCTCGAGAAGTAGATCTACGCGTTGGCAATGAAGCTAGAGTTGATGTGGGCAGCGTGGGGACTTATAGACTAGATTTACCTTCGGGTTTTGTTTAGAACTTAATAATTGTTATTTTGTTTCGTCTTTGACGATAAATATTATTCTATCCTATATGTTAGACATTGAGGGTTTTCTCATATTACCGATGGAAACTATGTTTTATCTTATGAAGGTTTTATTTGTGGAAATGCTCAATTGTGGATGGATTGTATGTTCTAAACTGTAGCCATAAAATTTTCAATATACAAAATAAAAGAGCTAAAATAAGTAATCAAAGAAATCCCACCTACTTATGGCATTGCAGACTTGGTCACATCGATGAATCAAGGATAGCAAGATTGAGGAAATTAGATTACTTAGAACCATTTGACTTAGAGTCATATGGTGATTGCAAATCTTGCTTAAAAGGAAAGATGACAACCAAATCACTTTACAGGAAAGAGTGCGTGCAAAGAGGTGTTGAGTTAGTCCATACCGATGTATGTGGGCCTTTTCCAACTCAGCTAAGGAGACTTTCTTTATTTCATCAACTTTACAGACGATTTCTCAAGGTTTGGGCATGTGTATCTTATGAAACATAAGTCAAGCTTTTGAGAAATTCATGGAGTACAAGTCAGTAAGAGAGAAGCAACTTGAAACAAGTATTAAAACTCTTGATTAGATCGAGGAGGTGAGTATAAGTAAAGAATTTCTAGATTACTTGAAGCTTCATGGAATCCATTCAGAATGGACACCTCCTAGCATACAAATGAATGGTGTTATTTGAGAGAAATCGTACCTTATTAGATATGGTTAGATCCATGATGAGTTTCTCGACTCTCTGATATACCTGTGGGGATGTCGTTGCAAAGCTCAATCTACATTTTGAATAGAGTTCCATCAAAGTCGAGAGAAAACTCCATATGAGATATGGAATGGAAAGAAGCGACACTTGACACACGTGCGACCACAGGGTGCCTGCGTATATAAAGAAGTTGCTCATTTGACAAATTGGAATCTAAAAGTGAGAAGTATTATTTTGTAGGGTATCCTAAGGAAACAGAGCGTACTACTTCTATCTTCACGAGAGCATAAAATAATTGCTTCAGAAATGCAACTTTCATGAAGAAGACTATGTACAAGGAACACGATTGCAACAAGATAGAACTTGAAGAAATTCAAGAAGTACAAAATAATGTAAGAGAATGACCCTTGTCAAATAACCCAGACAAAGATTAGGTGAGTATTTGATGATGATTGGGTACTTAGAGTCGCCTTGACGATGGGAGTGTTGTGAGGATCTGCGAAATGCAAGACCCTCATGCACAACTAATGGTAGATGACACAATAGTTGTACGTCATCCTATTCAAAATGATATTCACGAAAGTTCTCGGTGGTGGATTGTCGAACACACAAACATCTTCTCAAAATTAAAATCGACAAAACCGACATGAGAATGTTCAACTCAGTGGACCACTTAGGACTCATCGCGCACTGAAGACTTAATCTCTTTGTTGAAACACATAATGAGATAGATATTCTGATGATGATGAACTCTACTACCTACAATGAAGCAATGTTGACATTGATTCACGAGAGATGGCAAAGCGTGAAATCGAAATGAAGTCTATGTACATAAACCAAGTATGGAACTTGGTTGACTTGTAACATGGGTTAGACCATAGGATGCAAATGGGTCTTGAAGAAGATTGATGCATATGGAAAAATACAGACTTATAAAGTAAGATTGGTGGCTAAAGGTTATAATCAGCGGCACGAGGTGAATGATGAAACCTTTTACTTTGTTCAAAGATTAAGTGCATTCGGATTTTGCTTGATATTGCGTACTATGATTATGATATTTGGCAAATGGATGTTAAGCTGTCTTCTCATGGTAATCTAATTGAGGAGGTGTATATAATCTGATCGGATGGTTTCATCTAAGACTCAACCAGCGTTATGCAAACTACAAAAGTCCATATACGGACTTAAGCAAGCCTCAAGGAGTTGGAACATTTGTTTTGACAAAGCAGTCAAATCGTTTGACTTTGTTAGAAGCAAGGAAGATCAGATGCGTTTATAGTAAGCGCACAAATGAGGCATTGTCTTCATTGTTATATATGTAGATGACATATTGATAATGGGAGACAATAAGGCTTCATGCAATCAAGTCAAAGAATGGTTATCGGAACCGTGATGAAGGACTTGGGTGAAGCTTACTCTGATCTTGAAATTAGAATCTCTGAGAGATAGACCCAATAGATTGTTGGGACATCACGATCCGTATACATAGACAAAGTGCTAAACGTTTCTCTATGGAAAATTCCAAGAAAGGAATCTTCCTATGGGTCAAACATCAAGTTGTCAAGGAAGGATTGTCCTTCCGCGATTCTGAGCAGCGCGTGAAGAGAATCCCAAATGTTTCAGCTATAGGATCAATCATGTATGCGCATGACATCTGAGGCGGATGTGGCCTATGCATAGCATGACTTGCAAATTCAGTGAGAATCACGGGGAGGAACACTGGAAAGCAGTCAAGAATATTCAAGTATCTTAGACGAACTAAAGAATACTTCTTAATCTATAGCGGACAAGAAGAGCTAGTAACTCTGCGTGCTGATGTTAGCTTCGAGATCTTGATGACTTCAAATCTCGATGCAGTTATGCCTTCATTTTAAATGGTGGAATAGTTAGTTGGAAGAGTTCCAGCAAGCTACAATGCCGATTCGACAACGGCCGTACATTGTTGGATCGGTTGGTAAAGAAGTTGTCGCGATATCAGAGTTCTTAAAGGAATTAGGGGTTGTTCCAGTACGGTTGTCCAATAACGATTTATTGTGACAACAGTGCGATTGCTCAAGCTAAAGAACCAAGATCAGCGAATAGAAACAAGCATGTACCAGAAATACCACATACTCGGGGAGATGGTGGAGCGGAAGAAATAAAGATAGACTACATTCCCTTTAGAAAATAATCTAGCGGACCCGTTTACTAAACCATTAAGCTTAGTCAAGCATAATGGTCGTTTAACATGGACATTAGATACATTGGTGATTGGATCTAGGCGAGTGGGAGATTGAAAGTATGTATGTCACAGAAACAATCATTTTAGGCGGATGTGCTTGAACACGTTCATATTATTAATAAAATTAATATATACTTGGCATTTGCAATTATTGAGTTATTATTTGATTGTTTATATTATTCATTAATGTGCATCTCTTGAACTTACATTGTCATTAATAATGTGAGATATTAATGATAGAGTGTAGTTCTTAAAATAACTGAACTAATGATCATTGAGAATGAGATATCGATGATATGTTATAAGTCGACATGTAGTGCATCACATTCTTAGAGAATGTAGTATATCTCACTTACTACTAGCAATAGTTGCTAGTGATGGACACATGGATACTCTTGGGAGTATTGGCATACCTGTGATAAACTATTTGTTATCGTATGCAGAGTATTATCAGCGTGTGGGAGATAGAGTCGGCCCAGGCTTGAGGTCGATATCGCCTTGTTTACGGGCAATGCACTTTGATCTGTCTAAGCTCAAATGTCTTATAGGTTGAGACGCGGCTTGTATTGAGTGCATTCTGAAGTAGGCGAAGGTGGTAGTTGAGCGAGAATAGGATTTATTCCTCGATTGGAATTTAGAGAAGAACACTCCGACCGGAGATGTTAGGTCGACCCGAGTCATTGGCTAATGCAGAGACATATCTAGGATAAGGTCTAGTTGTCGACTAATATAGATGAGATAAAGTGATCAAGCCATTTGGATAGACGGCAAATCTTAAGCTTGATCGAGTGTGTCGCGAATGAAAGAAATTTATCATCTCGCGTAAGTGTTTACTTGAGTCTTGTAAGCGTCTTCACATATTGGAGTCCGTCATGGCAGTCTAGGAGTTAAGTGTGAACCTTGATTTGATCAAGTGCGATGTGTGAAGGCCTAAAATCACACTAAGTCGATTGTCTTTTCGGTCTAAGGGTATATTAATGAATGTAAAATATCGGATTTTGAATCAAAATATTTTATTTTATAATAAATTATGGGATAATTTTCATTTGATGAAAATTAATTAATTAAGTTAAAATTAAATCTTGGATTTAATTAGAACTAAAACGTCTGAGAAAATAAATAGAGAGCGCATGCTTGATGGGCGGTTATTGGTCACTGCAATTTGGATTTGGGTCGAGTCTTGGCTTTGATCCAATCGATTGAATTTAGGGTTTCCTCTATATATTTGACACTTAACCCATAATTTCATAGGCGACTTTCCACTTTACGAACTCGAGTTCGAAATAAAATTCTCTCGAACCTCTGCGAGATTTCCTAGCTTTCTTGGGCAAAGGAATATCTGAAGCAAGTCTTGCACGGATTGACAATCGCGTGCGCTCCTTTAGTAAAGACTAACAAAAGCTTAAGCGTAAGTTTTCTTCCGTCTTTGCGATTTGAATTATCGATAATCATACGAAAGCGTTTGTTGGGGCAAGTAAGTTTACTCAAATTTTAAACTTCCATTGTGTCTTACTTGTGTGTTTTACACCCAACAAATCCCTACGAAATAACAGTCGAAATCATCAAAGAGAAGTTCCAAAGCGTATACATTGAGTGACAATGAGGCCGTGAGGTTACGAGTATTTGAAGACCTAAAAATAATGTAAGTCTTGAAGTCCTTAATCTTAAATTCATGATCTAGAAATATTTTGATTGATTGAGCTCAGTAGGGTTGTTTCTGTTAGAATAATATCGTCCACATATCATCTACTATTGAAATAGATGATAAATCCTTTTGATAAATAAAGAATATTTATTTAGGAGGAATTAAAACCACTTTAAATTGAGATGAAGTAAGATTTGCATAGCATTGTCGTGGCTTTGTCTTAGGCCATAAAAACTTAGTAAGCTTACAAACATGATTAGGACTAGGAGGATCCGTGCCGGGGAAAATTTCATGAATATTTCTTTGTACTTAACCATGTAGAAAGACATTATTAACGTCCGTTGAAATATGGCACCCTTTCTTTAATGATAAACAAAATACATCTAATATTTGTCATCTTCACAAGGAGAGAGTTTCATTAAAATTCACTCCTTCTCTCAGAATATCTTCTCTCACAACTAATCTGACCTTTAATCTTTCTAAACTTTCATTTAATTTTTGCTTGACCTTGTAAACCTATTTATAAGGAAGAACTTTCTTCATTTGGTAACCTCATGACTTCCCAAGTCTTATTATCCTCTAAAGCCTTATATTGAAGTTATTGCTTCTTGCCAGCAGAATGCATTGCACTGTGTAAAATTGGTTGGTTCACTTATAACAAGAGTAGAATTAAGAACTTGCTGATTTCTTGAGGAAAGAGGCTGCAAAAGGTACATAGTAGGTGTAGAGAAAGGAGAAACATGATTGAGTTAGGTGCGTGAGATAGATAGCATTACATATGTAGTCGGACAAGTATGTAGATTGTTTAGAGTTCTACGTGATTGTCTAGTAGGAGAAACCGGGATTAATAGGAGTAGGGATCGTAGGATCGAATCGATGTAGAAGCGGAGTAGGATAATTATTTTCATTGAAAAATTACGGTGGTGATGTGGTGTGGAGGATCGGAGAAGAATCATGAACTAAATCACTAGTAATGGATGATGTAGAATTTTGTGAGGTTGATGTTGGAAACAAAGTAGTAGGGATAGAATAAAAAAATGACTTAGTTTTGACAGAAAAATAGACTCGATGAATTTGGCGTCTCTAGAAATAATTTTTTCCTAGTTTCGGTGTTAAAAGTTTATATTCTTTACATTAGTAGGGTATCCAATAAATACACAAGCTATTGCTCTTGGTTCAAATTTGGGTCTTGAATGTGACAAGGTTGATGCATAACAAAAGCGTCAAGCTTTTCAAATTAGTGTAAGAAGGTGATTGACCGTAGAGTATGTTGCAGGAGTAGTAGTACCGCTTTAAATTCTAGATGGAAACCTATTGATTAGGTAAGTTGCATTAAGTACACAATCTCCCAAAAGATATAATAAGACTGATTAAAATAGAAGAGACACGAAAGTTTCCAAGAGATGCCTATCTTTCTCTCGACTATCCCATTTTGTTGTGGGTTAGTTATACATGATGTTTGATATAGAATTCCTTTAGAATGAAAAAATTCAGTGGCAATGGTAGTTTTTCCTAATTCAAGGGCATTATCACACTTTATGACTTTTACTTGTGTGTTGAATTGTCTTTCAATCATGGCTAGGAAGTTTTGATCATAAAGAAAGCATTGTTTTTCATTTTTAGAAAAAGTCCAAGTGTCCTACTAAAGTTAAAAATACTTAAAATCATTATGGTTGCAAATTAATAGAGACCACAGTGTGTCAATGTGTATCATTTAAGTAAATACTTGGTTTTGATTTCCTTTGTTGGAAAAGGAGAGTTTAGATTGCCTAGCAGGGGACATATAACACAAGAGCAATTTGACATGATTTAAAAACAAATGATCTAATATTTTTATTGCGGTAATGGCAAATGCCTTTGTCTATTATGCGAAATCAACTGCGTAAGAATCTCTATTAATCACTCTGAGAACTAGAAATTGAAGCAGAAAAGCTAAAAAGTAAGGGTCTATTCTTGACTTTGTTCTTGAAACATAAGCTTGTTGACTCTAGTTGATATAGCCCATCTCGACATCATCAGTATCGGTGGCCTCTTCGTTTGAAGGGCCTGCAATACGATGAGTGGAAGAAAAAATGATAAGAGATTTCAATTGGACATATAGTTTGTGGAATGATAATAGATTTATCTTAAAAGAAGGGACAAACAACACATTATGAATGATTAGATTAGGAAAGAGTTCCACACTTCTTGTGTGAGTTGCTTTTACCTTTGTAGAATTAAGAAGATTAACATTGACAGGTAAGAGCTTAAGACTAATGAACATGGATGAATCAAAAGAAAGATGTTATGTTGCTCACGAATCTATTATCCGTGAGTAGATTTTATAGTAATGAGACAAGATATGAAAGGGGATAGAGTTTTACCAGTGAATTAGCACTAACATGCGAAAACTCGCCTCAGTTGACTAATTTTAACTTGGTGAAGCGGATGAACTAGTTGAGAAAATTGCTCCTTGCTTAGTTGGTTTAGTGTAGTAGAATCCATAGGAGGCGGCTCATCTCGTCTCCTTCGCTAGGAGTTAAAGTTGGATTGCTTCTCACATTTTCTTGCATCCTTAAAATCTGCTGGAAAACCAATGATTCTGTAACATTTATCCACTGTGTGACCAGGTTTCTTACAGTGAGAACACATCAGACCATTTTTCTCTCCCTTATATTTACTTGGTCCTGCAACAGCATGATTAGTACCTAAATAAGAAGTGTTGTTTCCTGCAAAGCGTGAGTGAATATGGTCTCTTTGTTGATTAGTGACTAAGTAAGAAGTAGAATTTCCAGGAAATTGTGAATGAACAAAGACTTGTCTTTGTTTTTCATCTTGCACGATGAGATAGTAAGTCATACTAACGGAGGTAATGAGGATATTGCTACAGTAGGGAGTAAGTGTCATTTAAACCTATTAAAAATTGAATCAATCTCGTCTTGTAGGGTTGACACAGTTTTCCTCATGAAGTACAATCACAAGAACAACTTTTAGTATTTAAAATGTCTAATTCATCCCATAGACCTTTCATTTTAGACTAGTATCCTGCTGTCATTGATTCCTTAAACTAAGTCACTTAATTTATTTTGTAGGTGATAAAGTTTTCCCCCATTTGACTAACCAAATCTATATTCAAGATCTTTTCAAAGATCTTGAGCAGTTTTTGAATAAATAACGCTATCAACAATATCTTTGAAAAGTGGTAGTGTCGGGAGGTTACCATATCGTTGCATCTATTCGAAAATTTAAAATCCGGTGAATTAGGATTTGGAGCCTTGCAGGTACCATTAGTTAAACCCTGCTTATTTTTTGTTGAGAGAGCAATGATGATAGACTGCGCACCATCGACATATCCTCTTCCTTTGAAAATGAAATTCACAAGAGATATTTCGGTGAAGAAAAATGGATTACTAGTATCCATTGAATTATATCGATAGTCCCCAGTAGCTATAGCGAGAAGAGATAAATTTTCTCCCGTTGTGAAGGAATTTTACATATTGCTCGATACCATAAAGAAAATTGAGTAAAATAAATTAGACTCGAAAAGTAAAATATGAGAAATTTGAAAAAAAAAAAAATTGGTGATTGTATTGCTTCACTATTCATGTATTTATACAAATGCGTCTTTGAATAAAATAAATCTAAATTAAATATATTCTTATTCAAGTGTTCTATTTTTATTGCTTGAGTCATAACAATATGTGACTTGTATCATTGATTTGATTTGGCAATGATTTGATTCATTCTTATCTAATAGTTGGGGCTTTTGATCCAAGAATATATACAACAAATTTTTGGTGTCGTTTCCACGTGTCCATTCTTAAATGAAGAGGGCAAAATATTTGTACAATCATTTTGCCATAATTTTTAATACCACTTGAGAATATCGGCGAATCTTTTCCCTCTCTTTCTCATGGTTGATTGGTAAATTGAATCCCGATTTGATGAAACACTATTCTCAACACAAACTAAGACATTGAAATTGAGACGGAGGAGTAATTTATTATATTATCGTAACATTATGTACATCGGAGACTATAATGTTTAGATTTGAACTTTTATTAGTATAAATATTTTGAGGTCTTATGAAGTTAATGGTACATTAATTAAAAGGTTTGAACCACTACTATTTAGGTCAACTTGAAAATATCACATATGTGTATTATATAGTAGCAAAGAAAACATAGTTTTGTACATTTATCACTATGGGTGGAAAATGGGCTGATTGGGTCAAATTCGAGCGGATTAAAATGGATCACATTTACGGATGTTAGTGGAGCGGGTAAATGCGGGTACCTCCCACTTTGCTCTAGTTGGGTCGGATATGAGGATGGTTTGGTGGGTGGTGGGCGGATATGGGTATCAAAAGTTCTACGTCATGGGTAGCGGGCGGAGTGAATTTCATATAAGACTTGCCGTACATGCCATTGCCGCCTAAATAATGGGTCTGCAACTTATTTCCTTAGCCCAAAGTCCAAATATGATTTAAAAGTGAAAAAATATCAGTTCTCACATACACCGTACACGTATAACTCATCTTGCAAAATCTCAGGAATCCCAAAACTCAAAACCAAAAGCTTCCCAGGAAGAAACTCAAAAGCCAATCCTAAATCCTTAATTCCTAAAGCCAAACTCAAAGAAGAAACTCCATGCTGCTGTCATGAATCCTTGATACCATCATCATTTCTCTATTCAAGGTAAAACCCATATTTATTTCTTCATATTTTTTTCATTCTTTGGTCTTCACTTTTCAATTCTTATTAATTATTTTTCATTATTTTCAAATCCTACTTCTTCAGTTCTTGGTATTATTCAGGTAAATCTCGTATCTCTTCTAAAGTTAAAGTATTTATTCTAGTATTTATTTCATTTTTTTAACAATATGATGATTTTTGTCAATTAAAGAGGAAATGAGACAAATTAAGGTGATAATTAATTAGAGTGGAGTTGGTAAAATTAAATGCTAGTTGTAGATAATTTTGGGTTTGTTATTTTTGTGCGTAAAAGACAAAGATTTTGATTTTTGATATTGAACTATTGGGTGGGTAAATGCGGGTACCGCCCAACTGGGTCGGGTATGGGGATGGTTCGGTGGGTGGTGGGGTGGGTACGGGTGGAGGAATTACTACCCATGATGGATGGTGGAGCGGGTGTGAGGGTGAGTTTTAGGTGGCGGGTACGGGTATGGGGTGCCCTTCCCCCGCCCCCGCCCCGTTGACATCCCTAGTCACATTAATTATTGAGTCATGACCCAACCCGCTGATAAAATGGGTTGGATAAAAAAGGATCAAATAATGAGTAATAACCTAACCGCTAATATAATCCAACCTCTCCCCTCTTTAAATATTTAATAATATTTGCTTGGGTAAAAATGGGTTGGATCAATTCAATATTTTAATAATATTAATATCAAGATTTTTTAATTGAATTTCAAATTTATAGTTTTTTTAATATTCTTGCTTGTTTAGATTGGGTACATTTTGATCGGACGGTTATACTACTTTGACCCATTTTAATCCGATTAATTGATGTGTCATTTTAGGTTTAACCTGTTGGGTCTACTCAACAAATGAGTATGACCCAACCCGTAAAAACAATTGACGGATTGGATTTGATTTTGCCACTCCTATTTATCACTATGTGTTCATCGTAATTTCATGAATATCTAGAAGATCAATCCTTTAAATCTTGCTTGAAACGACATCACTTTAATATTTATATAGGTGAAATTAACTACTATGTCCATGTCACTACAAACATCTAATTACTACTTTCATTAAGAATAAATTTAACATCTTCTTATAATAATTTTCACCATGATTTTCCTATGAAAAGAAAACGAAGACGGGTGGATCTACGTACCCCGACAATAGAAGCTAGAGGTCATTATTTAACAATTCCTTTACTCCTTATAATAAAATGTAGTACTTTTAACTTAACTCACTAGGATGGTACTAAAAGATAGGTCATGCAGAAAATAGCTCAACGCTAAGATGATTAAAAACTTAATATCTCTCATTTTTATTATTTTTCAATATGAAAATAAAAAATCAAAAATCAAAAGGTCGTTTTATTCAAAAGGAGATCAATGCTCAATACAAAGTCGCTTGTTATTAGTTATTGAACTTGTATACATGATTAACAATAATATATCTAGTGTAATTCCACAAGTGGGGCCAGGGAAGGTTAGAGTGTACACAAACCTTACCTCTATCTTAGGAGCTATCATCACTGGAACCAATCGAGCTACACCCGTGCGGGTAACCTTACCTCTATCTTGGCGGTAGAGAGGTTGTTTAGAATAGACCATTAACTCGGGATATAGCAAATAACAAAGCGGGAAAAAAATACACCAAAGCATTGTGCTAATTAAAGACAGAGACAATAAATAATAACAAAAATCGAAGGACAAGAAACTATAGGAGAAATACTACGACTACAAGTAAGGAATGATAAGCGAGACAACATGTCTTCTACCCTAATTCGTGTCATATATGACCTCTATCTAAAGTCATGTCCTCAGTAAGCTAGCTGCAAATGTGTCATGTCCTGTCTAATCATCTCTCCTCAATACTTCTTCGGTCTACCTCTACCTCTCCTGAAGCCATCCATAATCAACCCCTCACACCTCCACACTGAGACATCCGCTCATCTCATCTTCACATGGTCGAACCATCTCAATCTCACTTTCATGACTTGTCCTTCATCGAGCTACTCCCACCTTGTCCACGATACCTTAATTTCTAATCCTATCTATGCCCACATTTACTATAGCATTCTAATTTCCTGACTTTTATCTTACGAATGTGAGAGTTCTTGGTGACCGATAATTCGCGCCATCTGACATAGTTGTATAGTACTCATTCATGTTTTCATTACTGGGGTTGAGTTGAAGGGCTTTAGCCCCATTCCTTCATAAATTTGTTTTACTACATCTCTCGTCAAAGATTTCATAAGCGGATTAATCAAATTCTTACTAGATCTCACATACACTATATCTCGAATTTTCATTATTTATTTTATTGTGAGCACACACATTGCTCTCGCTATCAAAACATTAAATATGGAAATGGCATATATTGTGACTATAACTTTATATCAAGTAACATGTTTAGTAATATATGTTGGGTTTTGATATTGGTGAATAGGAAATGATGGGATAAAAATTAAAGAGGGTAAAAGGCTCTTTTATCCCACATCGAAAAAATGGAAGGAAAGAGAGGTGTATATATTACATTACACCTTCTCGAGCTGCTAAAAGGGTTGAGAGGGCAAGGACCCCTCGCGCCGTCGTCGTCGCTCGCTCGGCTCGGCTTCGGCCGGCCGGCCGGCCGGCCGGCCGGCCGGCGGCCGGTTTGGCCGGCGGATTCGGATTCTGTGTGATATACTGCCGTTGAGTGGTTCGTTGCTACCGGAATTTGGAGTACTACTATTCTGGTAAGATAATCGTTCTATCCTGCGAGGCGATATTCCGTTAACCTCGAGTACTGTGAGGGGAATAATTTCCTTAAGGACACACTTTGAACTAAGTGGGCTCGATTACATTCTGAAATTATTTTTCCAAAACAGTTACATTTTCGTTTATTGTTTCATTTATGTTATATGTTTCACTAAGTGATTAACATATTGTTTTGAATCATTATTTAGCCAAATACAGATTATTATACCAACAATATATGCTAAGCGACTAATCTGATGAATTCATATTTCGTATTGTAGAATAGAAAATCCAAGTTTTTGTTTTTGTATGTTCGACTAATGGCGTCAACCCGAGTCAATATTCATTTCAAAGTGAATTTATTATCATTAATACTTGTAATTCATTGCATTAAAACATTCTTTAATATAGTAGTAAATGTAAGAATAATTATTGAGCAATTCCATAATTATCTTCAATCATCGCTAATTAAGAATATTATAATATTATAATTAGGATTGTAATCAATTAGTTAATAATTAGCATCTTATATTTTAGGTAGCTTAGATTATTACTATATCTTATGATTGTATATATGTTCTATCATTGAAATGAAATACTCATCAATTTCCTACATGGTATCAAGAGTCAAATATCTTCTTTTCCTAATACCTCTTCAGTGATTTCTTCTTCCCTTTCTCTTGATTTTTTCCAACTTAGGGTTTCTTCTACCTATCGAAACCACAACCTAAACCTAAAACCTAGCCGACTACAACCCCCGCTCGGTTGCCTATTACTCATATCCTACCTAGCCAACACTTACGGTTCTACACTCCACATCCATCAAAACACCAAAAATACCTTATTTTCTTCTCTAGTTTTTTTGTGTGGAACCTATGGACGAAAAACAAACACTTCATCCCGATCTTGCTGTTAATAACGTCAAGAACTTTATATCCATAAAACTTGAAATTGAGAAAGGGCAATATACCTCTTGGGCGTAATTGTTCAAAATTAATTGTATGCATACGTATGAGTGTCGACCATATCATACCTTCTGAGTCATCATCAGACACCGTTATGGTGGATAAAAAGATATGATCCTGTTTGGATGCTATAGTTCTTCAATAGATTTATGGCAATATATCAAATGATCTTTTACATACCATATTGGAGCCGAACTCTACGGCTCAACAGGCATGGGAATGTTTACAAAATATATTTCAACATAACAAACTATCTCGGGCTGTATATCTTGAACACCAACTTATTAATGTTAAATTGGATGATTTTTCCAACGTTTCCGCTTATTATCAGGAATTGAAGGTGCTTGCGGACCAACTATTCAACGTTGGTTCACCCGTAACAAATCAAAGGTTGGTCTTTTAATTAAATGCAGGGTTAAATGACAAATATGATGTGCTACGTTCATTCAGTAAAGTAATTCATTGCCCCCTTTATATGAGGCCCGTTCGAGGTTGATTCTCGAGGAAACACGGAAATCAAAACAGGCATCCTCTGAAGCGATCGGTGCGGAGCGCTCGTTTCCTGACTCATTTTCCACGGTTGGAGCCCTAAAATTCTAGTTCGGGGGGAAATGGTAATATTCACAATAATGGTAAAAAACGGGGTTCAAATCGTAACAATAACAAAGGAAAAAATGATGGAAAGGGACGAGGAAGAGGCGGTGGCCAACCTGATGGCGGTAGCGGCAAGTCGAGCGATGCGCGACGATCGAGAATTAGTGGGAATTACCCGTGGGCTTGGGACTATGGTGGGCTTCCGCTATGCCCATATCCGACTTCATCGTGGGTCGGTCTCCACTTTAAATTGCCAACCGGAATTCTAGAGTCTCATCCACGATATGCATTTGCGGCCTAAGCACCATCTTTTATGCGCTATGCGGCGATATTGAACAAGCCATGAACAACATGAATCTAAGTATTCGGACAGTCATGGTACATGGACCTGAGACTACGTCACGTGATGACATCTCAAGGTAATCTCGTCTTATTCTAATATGAGCAGTAATAAGAATATTATTGTCGGCAGTGGGTAGGAAATTCAAATTCATGATATTGTTCAGGTAACACTACTCACTCCACACCCACTATTATACTTGAAAAACGTCTTACATGCACCAAAATTGATTAAAATTTGATCTTTGTTAGACGTTTTACAATTGACAATAATATTTTTGTGAATTTTGATCAATTTGGCTTTTCTGTGAAGGAATTTCAGATGGGAATGCCACTAATGAGAGGTAGCACGGGGGACTTTTATCCCATCACCACTATTTCCAACAATCACATGACCAAACCATCAACCTTTGCTGCCATTTCTCCTATTATATGGCACAATCGATTGGAACACCCAGGAGAACCAATTTTTAATAATCTTAGGAAGAATAATTACCCAGGAGCAGCAATTTTTAATAATCTTAGGAAGAATAATTTATTTTCTTGTAACAAACTTTTGGACTCTTCTTTTTGCCAACCTTGTGTGTTTGGTAAATATGTTAAGCTTCCTTATGCATCGTCTACTTCTCATACTTTTATGTCATTTGATATTTTGCATTGTGATTTGTGGACATCACAAATTTTGAGTTCTGCATGTCATAAATACTATATTGTAACATTCCGTAATTTTGGGCAATAATTTGAGCACCTAAATGAAAGAAAATAGACCCGAGCCTCGGGGAACTTATGTTATATTAGCGCATGCTAATAAAAAGATTAATATATAAAAGGATAAAACTCCGAGATAATATTGAACGTAAGAAATGTGAAAATGGGGATCGAAAATAATTTAGTGCATGCATAAAGATGTTATGGACTAGCGTCATATTATGAAATTATGACATTGGTATAAGAAGATTTTATAAGTTATTAAGGTTTAAGTGAATTGGTATCAGAGAATTAATTATGTGTATAATTGATAAATTATGAAATTGATATTATTAAGTGGAGGGGATAAGTTAGTGGAGTGCATGTAGTGTGCATGTGTCGTGGATTAGGCTCTCCACCGCCAAAAGAATTGGCTAAGTGGAGATGTGATGATGAGAATCCATTATGTGCATTAAATGCTAGCCTAAGGAATCTTTTCAGAGGAGTTTTATATTGCTTTAAGAATTCATTATGTAGATAAAAATTGAGACCTTCAACAAACGAACTCCTATACTAAAACGATTAGCTAATGTCCTCTGTTTCAACAAGTTAGCACCAAATTAAGAAATCGCTCCTTTTTCATTCGTTTTCAAATTCTGGGTTGTGCTCTGGAATTGTAGCAGAAACGTTGTTAACATAGCAGCCACATGTTTCTACTTTAGTAAAATGAAGGTATGTTAAAGAAAATTATTTGTTCTTTTGGCATGTTCCATGTAACGAAACGTAATCGTGATATTGTTTTATAATTTATTTTACTCTTAGTAGTTAAGGAATGTTCATATTATTGATTTTTATGTTAAAAGCATCTCTAAATATGTTTCTAAGTTCTTATTGAGGCATCTGAAAAGATGTTGATATCATGATGTTAGTAGAAGTACAAAATATTATGTCACTCAGGATGTTTTATTGTCACTCATACATTTTTATTTGCATTATATTCATGTATTACCCTCGACCACTTGTGCTATGCACACTACTATATGTTAAATATTATTAGGGCTGGCCAGTGGGCCGGGCCGACCCTACCCCGTCCCGATCCCGATCCGACCAGGCCGAACCACGACCCGTATAAAAAAACGGGGCGGGGCTCGAACCAGGCGGGGCGGTATGGTCCCACCCGACCCGACCATGAGCCGATCCGTCCGATCCCGCCCGACCCCAGTCCGACTCCGAGTCCCGCCTGGTTGCGAGAAAATAGCCGTTGTCTAACAGTCATTTTACATTTTGGTAGTTAGACAACGGCCTTTTTGGCTTCCTCCCCAACCCCTACCCTTTATATTTATTTTGAACCGCTAAGTTATTATATTTACACTTTAACCCAATTATTCAACTATAAATACCTCATATCCTCTTCTTATTATTTTCACAAATCTTTCTACTCTTTAATCTCTCAATAAAACAATCTCTATTCTCTATACAACATTGTCTACTACATATTCAATCTATTTAGTATTTATTAATTTGAGAATTGGGAGTGAAGTTGGCAACTAGCTTGAGGATTATCTATCGAGCAAAATTTCAATTTTCAACCTCTCGATTACACGTCGACTCTACGTCGGCGTTTGGTGATCGTTCTCTCATTAAATTATTATTTTATTTTTATTTCATTTAGCACATTTAATTTCATTATTTTTAAGTCTTTAACTATTTATTACCATGAAAAGAGTAAAAGTGTTTTTGGCAGTACTTCTTCTAGTAGTATGTAACAAGAGGCAAGGTACTTCTACAAGTATTCCAACTATTCTAGACAAGATGATTTTATAGATCCTAAAGTTTCTGAAATACCATATGATCTTGACACAAATGTTTATCCTCAAAATGAAGAAGATTTTAATTTAGATGACACTCACAGATGATGATACACTTACTAATGAAGATGATGATACACCCACTAGTGAAATGCCTCTTATCCCCACTACTATGAGGCGAGGTCCAAAGCGACCATTAAAATCAGTTGTATGAAAATATTTTGTGAGGACGTCCGAATCAAGTAGGCGTATGTAAAACTTGTAAAAATGTTTATTCTTTTAAAAGCTGGACAAGGTCATGGTGGGACGGGGTTTAGGAAGACACTTATGCAAAAACACAAAGTCTTGCATGCCCGATACATGATTGAAAAGATGGTGAGCAAGCGTCCTCTCAATCGGGACAAGGTTCACATCTTGTCCGGACAAAGTCTGGTCAAATTAACCTATGGCGGGGAGTTGTAGGCCCTAAATCGATAAACATAAAGATAGGGAAGCACTAGCAAAATTAGTTGTTGTGGAGGGTTTGCCTTTTTCATTTCCTGAATCTCCTGGTTTTATTCATTATATTAGAGATATGTATAATCCTGCTTATAAAGGTTTTCCTAGATCAACTGTTAAAAGAGATGTATTTAAATTTGCACATGAATATCAACATTATTTACGTTATGCATTATATCATTTAAATTGCAAAGTCGCTCTAACTTCTGATATAGGTCGTAGTACTAACGACCATGATTATTTAACGGTAACCTGTCATTGGATAGATTATAAATGGTCTATGAAAAAACGTATTTTAGCATATAGATATATAGATAGTAGGCACCTTTGGTGAGTTTATTTCAGAAAATATTTATTCAGTTTGCGATTATTACAGAATAACTGATAAAGTTATGAGTATTACATTAGATAATGCATCTTCTAACAATGCTGCTATTTGTATTTTAAGAGATGTTTTAACTCCGTCTTTTCCAAAACATTTTCATATCAAATGTGCGTGCCATATTTATAACTTAGTTGTAAAGGATGGTCTTTCACTTTTTCAAGATATTCTTGAAAAAATACAATTTGCTATACACTTTATTTTTAAAAATAATAGAATTCAACAGAGAAAAGAATATAAAAACTTGTCACGATTGTGGACTATCTTCTGAAAAATTCAGAAGAAGTACCAACTAGGTGGAATTCTTTATATGACCAACTAGTTGTTGCTTATGACTATAGAAAACCTATCACTTTATTTTTTAACGCCCATAATCAAAATCAAAATGATATGATTGTGGATAATGATTGGGACAAAATTAGAGAACTTATTGTATTTCTAGAGAATTTTCAACGAGCAACAAAAGAATTTTCTACTTTATATTATCCTACTATTTCAACTATGTTGTTTTATATAGCTATAATATTTTTACTTCTTAAAGAATATATGGAAAAACCTGCTTATAAGGCAGCTATTAAAAAATGTTTATGAAATTAAAGAAATATTTTATTTCTATTCCCCCTATTTATATTATTGGTGTTGTATTAAACCCGACTATTAAAGTAGAGGGTTGTAAAAGTCTTATTGAAAATATTTATACATGTATGGACGTACTACCACCTCCAACTCCCAAAAATTTAAATGTTGAGCCACCTATTGAACAAACGCTAGAAGAAGTGTTGAATAGCGTAGAAGATGAATGCAAAAAAGTATATCGGCATTACCAGCAAGAAAGTGCTAGTAACCAACCGACTTTCGTACAATCTTCTTCTTCACACGGCTAAAAAAGACATGATGTTTTAGGGCTAGTATTGATTCTATTGAAAGCCTCGAAATAGAATGTGCGATGTAGCTGATGCTAACCAAATTAGCGAGTTCGATGTTTTTGTTTTGCGAGGTAATTTACCTTACCAGCGATTATCAATGAAGAAGGAAAGGAAGACTTGCTGAAATATTGGATGCGAGAATGAGAAGACATTTAGACACTTTCAATGATGGCGAGATATTTTGAACATTGGCGTCATCAATCGCTTAAAGCGCTTTTACGCGAGCAAATTTCAAATAGGAGAGCACAAACACTCATTAGCCGGAGACAGCTTGGAGATGGCGGTACTATTCAGAGATTGGATACGAGCGGAGCGAAGGAGGTGCGGTCAACCAGAGATTAACGAAGAAGAAGACGACAACTACAACGACATTTTATCTGAAGGCATGAGTAGCGACGTGGAATAATTTGACCAAGATATACCAATTTCAACCGAAGAACCACAAGAAATTATAAAGAAATTAGAAAAAATATTTTCAAATTGGTAATTTATTTCATTGCAATTTTTAATTTTTCTATGTTTTTTGCAATTTTTTTCAACAACAGTACACTACAATGTTGTAATTCTGAATCTTGTATATTTCAATGAAATAATTAATAATATAAGAGGCACAAAAACAGCCTTGGGATGTTTTTTTTTACACTCTTCTTGTCTTTGTTTAATTATTTAGTTTATACTTTATAGTTTATACTTTATAAATATATTATATATATGAGTATAATACTATAATTATAATACTATAATATTATAATAGTATAATATGAGTCTATGACTATCACTATATGACTATATGTATATGTTAATGTTACTTTGCTAGTAATTTAGTATTTTTAATTTAGTGAAAAAATTTAAAAAAACAAAAAACAAAAAACCCGCTTTGACAGATTCGGCGGCGACCGTCGACCCCCACGCCGGGGCCGGGGCGGGACATGGTATCGTCCCGCTAGTCCGGTCACTTTGGCCCGCCAAATTCGACCCGCCCTCTTCTCCACCCCGACTCCGTCCCGACCCCGCTAATCCCGACCCCGGTGGGCCCGGCCCGGCCCACTGGCCAGTCCTAAATATTATATATCTATCGGGGATGGAGAAAAGGGAAATGTGTTATATACACACACCACCTGCAACTGGTACAAACTATCACAAAAGAGCCCGAAGAGGTCAATATTGATGCCCTTGTGTGGTCGATATGATATGATGCCCTTGTGTGGCTAATGCAACCTGATGTCCACAGAGGCGATTATGGGAAGGAAGATGCCCTTGTGTGGCAAATACTTATATGTATACCGCATTTGCATTGTGCATAACATTTATGCATATGTATTAGGGCCCTCAGAGACATTCACTGCTGGTCAACTATTTCTATTTCAGTTATTGTTATATCCCTGTTATGATATTACTTATGCCTGAAATACTCGATCATCGATTATCTTGATGTCCCTTTGTCGAGGATATTGTGTTTCATGCCCGCAAGTTCACGTAAGCGAATGACGATCGCGTTAGTAGGTTGTTGACTCGTGATTTTGGAGCACTCTCCTTGTTTTGGAGTGTTGGTCTATCTTGGTACAGTATATCTTTGCTTGTCCATATGGGTATGGCGGGGCCCTATCCCGACCTTTGATGTCATGTACTCTTTTAGAGGCTAGTAGACATTTGTGTGTAGTAGTCGTAATGCGGTAGGCGAGTATATATATATATTAGTTGATTATTTGATTTTCCATAATCTTCTCTTGACTTAGTCCATACTTAATTATAATTAGGTGTTGATAGTGTGATTGGTGGTACCCGGCAGGTGGGGTTGGTCGCGACCCTCGGTTTGGGTCATGACATATATGCTCATTCTTGATGATTATCCATTTTTTTGTGGACTTTTCCCTTAGGACATAAACCACAAACCTACACCATTTTTAAACAATAGTGTTTTTATCAAAACTCAATTTGACAAATCTATTAAATGTTTTTAATGTGACAAATGGGGGGGGGGGGGGTGTGAGAATTAAAAAATGCCCAATTTAATAATTTTTGTCACCAAATGGGACGTCTTTGCGTCTTTCGTGTCCACATACATCACCACAAAATGGGAAGGCTGAAAGAAAAATTCAAACAATTAACAATATGATTCGCACTATCCTTGTGCATTCTTCTACACCAATAAATTTTTGGCACCATGCACTTCAAATGACAACATATTTTTCAAATATTGTTCTTAGTAAACTGCTCTCCAATGTGTTTCCTACACAAATGTTGTATCATCGTCTCCCATCTTGAAGGTGTTTAGGTGTTTGTGTTATTCTTTATTTCCGTCCACTACCATTAAGAAGTTGCAGGCTCGTTCAACTCCTTGTGTGCTTTTGAGATACCCGCAAAATCATAGGGGATATAAATGTTATTATATGACGAATGGAAAAATAATTATCTCTCATCATGTAGTTCTTGATGAGTCTACATTCCCGTTTGCTAAGTCTCATATGGCATCCTCACCTTCATATGATTTTTTGGAAAACGAAATATATTTTATTTTACACCACCATCTTAATACCCAAACACAAGTGGAACCAAAATATCCCAGCCCAAACACAAAATGGGGTGAACGAGGCCACAACCTCATTCAGATGGTCTTGGCGATCCGATTCTGTGGCGGCCGGGCCCAGTAGGGAGCCCACTACTCGCCGCGTAAACAAGTCAGCCCAATAAATCGTACATTACCCGACCCAATAAGCAAATGGCAACCCACTCACACTCATTCGGGCTTGGGCCACAATACCACTTGTCGGCCCAATACCATACCTGAGACCCCTACTACCCAATCGATGACGGTATAGCCTCAAACTATTGAAACCCATGCCATGCACGGGATTTTTCGGCCCAAATATCAGTTTAACTTACTCTCTTTAGTTCAACCATTGCCTCTACCAAAAAATCTCAAAGAAGCCCTATCAGACCCGAATTGGAAATCTACCATGTTAGATGAAATTAATGATCTTATTAAATATAAGATGTGGGAATTAGTGTCTCGTCGATCTAATGTGAACATTATTAGGTCTTGAGTTTTCTGTCATAAAAAGAATTCTGATGTCTCCTTTGCGAGATACAAAGCTCGTCTTGTTGGTGATGGAAGGTCTCATCAGGTTAGAGTTGATTGTGGTGAAACTTTCAGTCTGGTGGTTAAGACAACAACTATTCGGACTATTCTTAGCCTGACACTGTCAAAATTCTGGACCATTAATCAGTTAGATGTCAAAAATGCATTCTTGCATATCCATCTACATGAGACAGTTTACATGAACCAGTCATTGGGTTTCCGAGACTCTACACAACCGGATTATGTTTGCCTGCTGAAAAAGTCTATATATGGCTTAAAACAGGCTCGCGGGCATGGTATAACAGGTTTGTCGATTTTGTATCCACACTTGATTTCTCACACAACAAGTCTGATCAATCATTATTCATTTATAAGAAGGGAACTACCATGGCGTATATCCTTTTATATGTAGATGACATCATTCTCGCTGCCTCACTGGCATCACTTCGCCGGTTTATTATGTTCATTCTCGCAATAGAATTTGCGATGAAGCATATGGGTCCTTTAAATTATTTTTTGGTCATTGTTGTAATTCAATATACATGTTGCCTATTTCTAAGTCAAAAGAAATACGCCGAGGAAATCATTGAAAAAACTGGTATGTCCTCTTGCAAACCATCACACACTGCGGTGGATACAAAAGCCAAATTGAGTACCGTTGCAAGAACTCCATACAGTGATCCAACACACTACCTCAGTCTAGCAGGGGCCTTGTAGTACCTCACTTTCACGAGACCTAATATCTCCTATGATATTCAGTAGGTGTGTTTACATATGCATGATCCGAAAAAGGAAAATATGGGGGCTCTCAAGAGGATTCTACGATACAACAAGGGTACTATTCATTTTGGACTGCATTTGTATAAATCCTCCATCTCGAATGTCTCATCTTATCTGAGATGCGGATTGGGGTGGCAAACCGGACACACGATGTTCCACCTTAGGTTATTGTGTGTGTTTTGGGAGATAATTTGATTTCATGGTAATCTAAACGCTAACCCACTTTGTCTCGGTCGAGCAGGCGAGAATCTGAGGTAGCCAATGTGGTTCTTTGAATCATGTAGGCTCGTAATCTTCTCTTAGAGCTCCATCATACGATTAAGGCAAAGCGGCCGTGGTTTATTGTGATAATGTGAGTGTTATATACTTATCCGTAATCATGTTCGATGTCAACGTATAAAACACGTTGAAATGGATATATTATTTATCAGAAAAGGTCGCCCGTGGACTAGTCTGTGTTGTCTATGTACCGTCTCATTATCAGATTGTAGACATCTTCATGAAAGGTCTTTCGCACGTACTTTTTGATAATTTTAGGGACAACCTAAACATACGAGAACCTCTCGCTAAGACTGCAAGGGACTATAAGAATAATTATGGGGCAATCCCATAATTATCTCTAATCACCACTAATTAAGAATATTGTGATATTATAATTAGGATTGTAATCAATTAGTTAGTAATTAACATCTTATATTTTAGGTAATTTAGATTAGTACTACGTCTTATGATTGTATATATGTTCTATCATTAGAATGAAATACTCAAATAATCAATTTCCTACAGGAAAATCATTCTGATAGATGTCTAAATATTTTGTATAATTTAAATAGCCAAGTGTTTTTATTTATGATTGTTTTCTAATATTACTTGAATTAATAGTTTGAAAATTTACAAACTGAAAGAAATAATCTGTCTTATTAATGAAAGACATATATATACAAGTTACAATAGGAGAATCATATTCCTACTTTATATCTAAAACCATATTCTATATGAAGATTAACTGTACAATTATGGTAATGTTACAATACTAATTTAGGTACAAGTCTAATATACAAAACAGGTAAATCCGAATTCTGGAATTCCGGGGCGACGCCGCGGCATTAGGGCAAATACTCTGGACACTGTTTAACACGCGCCGCATGATCATAGCGGGCGACATTCGTCTGAGAGGCGTCTCTAAAATCTTGAAGGGCGAGGAAGACCCTTTGTAAAGATGTCTGCAATCTGATATCTAGAAGTGACATGACAGATGCGTACTTGTCATTTAGATACCTTTTCTCGAACAAAGTAAATATCCATCTATATATGTTTAGTACGCTGGTGCTGAACTGGATTACCAGAAAGGTAGATGACACTTATATTATTACAATATATCAAGGTAGCCTTGTCAATAGGACAATGGAGCTCTAACAGTAGATTACGTAACCAACATGACTAAGAAATCACATTGGCTACCCCTCTATACTCGACCTCTGCACTTGAACGTGAAAGTGTGGATTGACGCTTGGCAGACCATGAGACCAAATTGTTAACTAAAAACATGCAATAGCGGGCGTAGATAAATGCGGTATCGTGAAAACCACCCCAATCAGCATCTGTATATGAGACTAGTGTAGACGTCGACTATGGATACAAATGCAAACCATACTCAAGTGTTCCCTGAATATACCTAAGAATGTGTTTGAGTGCATTCATATGTTCAACTCTGGGATCATGCGTAAACAAACACACCGTTGTATGCGACATATGTAATATCGGTCGGCGTGAGCGTCGATTCTTGAAGGGCACTGCAAGACTACGATGGCGGGTCGGATCCTCATGGGAGAGCCACCGGCGACCAACTTGGATTTAGTATCAATTGGGTAGAAGTGGACTTACGGATGACATCCACCTACCGATGATCTCTGCTGCATACTTCCTCTGTGATAAGAATAATCTATCGGCATGACGAGTTACAACAATACCCAAAAAGTAACTCAATGGGCCCAAGTCCTTCATGACAAACTCAGAACTGAGCATTGTCATAATGGACTTCAAAGCATCGTAAGAAGCGATCAAGATAATATCATCAACATATAAAAGAATGTATGCCATGGAAGAACCCCGATAATATATGAATAATGAATTATCAGACCTGCTATGAGAAAAACTCATAGTTGAAATAAAGTCAGCAAAACTCTTATACCAAGCCCGTGGAGACTGTTTAAGCCCATACAAGGACTTTTTCAATGGACAGACATGATTAGGATATCTAGTATCCCTAAACACCAAAGGCTGATGCATATACACTGTCTCCTGAAGATCACCATGTAGGAAAGCATTCTTCACATCTAGCTGATGAATGAGCCATGATTTTGAGAGAGCCAAGTTGAGCACACTGCGAATGATAGTCGGTTTGACCACCGGGCTAAATGTCTCACCACAATCCACACCAACCTTATGAGTCTTACCATCACTTTCTGAAGTCTAGCCTTATGTCGTGCAAATAAACCATCGAATTTTCCTTATGAACAAAAATCCACATGGACGAATAATACTAACACGGATGGACGGTACTAACACGCCTTATTATCAATAAGAGCATTATAGTCCCCGGTCATGACAATTTTTCAATTAGGGTTATTTAAGGCAGACACATGATTACGGGGAAATGGGGGATTTAAGAACATAAGATTCAAATTAAAATGTCTTTTTGATTTAAAAATATCTGTTATTGCAGTGACTCGACCATGACTCTGGGCTGGATTGGGAGAATTTTTGGAATTTTGAGAAATTTTGGGAATTACCGTCGGAAGAGTCGCGGCGGGGCGAAGTGGTCGCGTTGGAAGAAGCTGCGAGTTCTCTGAAATTTTAGCGCGTGGCGCTTCCCAGGAAGGCGCGCGCTAATGACGGATTGAAAGCTTGTTTGAAGCGGGTGCGCCTCACTGGCGCATGTGGCGTCGTTTTTTCTACAGAATCTGAAAAATGACGGAGAACATAGGGGGAGACAACCTCATCCAAAAAATTATAAGAACTAGGCACGGTTTTTTCTACTTTAGAAAAAGGAAATTGAGATTCATCAAAGAGAACAAGAGAACATGACGACTAATGATGATTCGTTTAGAGGACAAATGAAAATATTTATAACCACAGTGATTTGACGGAAAACCCAAAAATACACAAGGGGTAGAACGTGCCTGAAGTTTGTTGATCGTAGTGGATAAAAACAGTGGATAACATAAGCATCCGAAGGCCCTAAGATGAGAATAAGGCGAAGTCTTATTATATAACACTTCAGTGGATGAATATGTCAAACCTTTAGAGGGAAGAATATTTAGTAGATCGGTAGTCATTTGTAGCGCATGATGCCAAAATAATGGAGGAACGGAAGAATGAACCAATAAGGTGCGGATAATGTTGTTAATGATACGAATTTTTCGTTTAGCTTTCCCGTTTTGTGAAGACATATGAGACAACGAAAATAAAAATTTATCCCATGTGAGCACAAAACTCACTAAACTCTCCATTGTCATACTCTTTACCATTATCACATTGAATGTTCTTTATTTCCCGTTCGAATTGAGTTCTTATGAAAGCTCTTAATTTTACGAAGATGGAAAAAACTTGAGATTTTTTCGCAATTAGAAACGTCCATAAAAATTTAGAATAATCATCCAAGAATAAAATATAATATCGATGACCCATATAACTAAGAATGGGAGATGTCCATAAATCGCTATGAATAATATCAAATGGCATTGAAGTATGAGATTCGAAGCTACAAACAACAACTTAATAATTTTTCCTAAAGAACAAAATTGATAATTTGGAGTACTACGCGTACTCTTACAGGAAATAGACTTATTTTTGTTATTAATGATACGATTTTTTTGCTCAGCTTTCTCATTTTGTGAAGACGTATGAAGACAAGAAAAACGAAAATTTATCCCATTTTGAGCACAAAACTCCCAAAATTCTCCATTGTCATAATCTTTGTCATTATCACATTGAATGTTTTTTATTTCCCGTTCGAATTGCGTTCTTATGAAAGCTCTAAATTTTATGAAAATGAAAAAAACTTGAGATTTTTTCACAATTGAAAACGTTCATAAATATTTAGAATAGTCATCTAAGAATAAAATATAATAACTATGACTCATAGAACTGAGAACCGGAGATGTCCATAAATCACTATGAATAATATCAAATGACATTGGAGTATTAGAATTCGAAGCTACAAATGGTAACTTAATAATTTTCTCAAAGTACAGGATTGACAAAGTGGAGTACTACGCGTACCCTTACAAGAAATAAACTTATGTCTATCTAAAGAAGATAAAATAGACGACCCCGAACGACCTAGACAAGCATGCCACAAGGAAGTAGTAAGAGATGCAAAAGTGGATGACATAGCTTCACGCGAGTTGCTGAGACTCGGTGTGATTGGATAAAGATCCCCCGTACTGTCACACCTCATGAGATGACTCCCCGTCTTGAAATCCTTCACAGAAAATCCAAATGGATCAAAATTAATTCTCAATTATCAGTGGTGAACTTACGGACATACACTAAATATTTAATCAATTTTGGGGCATGAAGGGTATGTTTCAGGACAAGTGGTGGATGAGGAGGGGACAAAGTTTTATGACCATAACCCTTAATTGGAATAGAATTGTCATTACCAACAGTTATACCACGATTAATGCTCAAATGGAATAAGGCGAGAAGTACCTTGGTCGGATGTCATGTGGGTAGTGGCGTCGGTGTCCATGTACCAATTAGGGTCTGGTTGAGTCAACCCAAGCGTGTGCATCGCTGCTTCAATATCGGTATGAGTGGGGACCACTGCGTGGTAGGCCTGATGGGGGCTTGGCCCAAGTATCTTTGGATTCTTCTTGCCGCCCATACGTTGATGCGAACCACGAGTCGACATGGGAAGAAGGTGGTCGCGGCGCTGCTTGGCGATCTGAGCGTCGCGGTTGTATGGGTGGTCATGTGGAAACCCAGTCGCGTGACAGGCGTTGGGACAGCTGCCGTTGTCTGAGGGCCCCTGTGGCTCGAAGCTATTATTCTTCTGCTTCTTGTGGTTGCCCCCGTTGTTGCAATTATGGTAATGTTACAATACTAATTTAAGTTCAAGTCTAATATACAAAACAGGTAAATCAGTTACGGAAATTCGGGCGTAGCATGGCCAGTCTAGGTCAAAATTCGCGACGCTACGGCAAATAATCTAGACATTGTTTAACACAAACACCAACTTTTTTACTTATTTCTGCAAAATAATTGATAAATTATAATACTATCATGTTTGTACTTTTTTCTACCCAGGTCAAAAAACTGATCTATCTTTGTGTAATTATAACATGTTTGGCTAAGCGATTTTGAGGTCAAAAGTGCTTTTTTTTTTTCCAGAAAAATCACTTTTTGGGGTATTTAAGGTCTTCCAATTAGTAAAACTGCTTTTAAGAAGAAACAATTTTTGGTTGGGGAGAAGCAGAAATTGCTTCTCGAAAAATACAGAAGCAGTAGCAGAAATTTATTTTTTCAAGTAAAAAATATTCCTACCATAAATTCATAATTACCAAGTATATTTCTCATTAATTCATTAAATTCTAATTAATAATCCTTTATTTTATTTTATGTTGGATTTTTGTGTTGGATTTTAATTTGTGGAATAATTTTAAATTTTATTTTGATGGTTGTTTTTAGTATACTTAAATTATCATGTTGCTATTATATCAATATTTACTATTATCTTTGATTTATCTAAGTGTTATATTAATTTAAAATTTTAATATGTATTTTAAAATTTTAATTAGATAAAAGTAAAATCTTATTTAAAGTCTTTGATATAGACATTTAAAATAATTTCTCTCTATAAAATAATTTTAATAGTAAACATTTATTGATACTTGTCCCTTTTCATAATTTTACACTAAAAAATATTTTTCAAAGAAGATTAATCAAACACACTCTGTTTATAAAAAAAAATCGAATGAATGAACCAAACACATACTACTTCTCATTCAAAAAAAACTTTCTCAAAATAAATATTTTTTAGCCGCTAGGCCAAATAAGATGTAACACATTTAATCCGTATCTGCATAAAAGAACGTGAACCAAATGGTGGCTGTGGCCAAAGTTGAAGAATTTCGCAAATCTAGAAATAAAAATATTCTTCAAACATAACGGTTTTAAATCACATTCCAACCTTTGTTTTTTTATATCCAACTTTACAGTCTACGCTAAATTATTCACAAAGATAGTAGTATAGGTCTGCCAGCTACTTATCGATGAAATCGCTGATGTGTCCGAATGACCAGAGTTTGAAAACAGAGCAACTGATATTACCTATAAAGTCATATCCTAGAAGAGATCAAAGTGCTCCCACTAGTATTCGAACTTACACTACAGACCTCCAGCTGAATTTTAAGAATCTAGCTATGCCCCGGAGGACATCTTTGATTCTTCATACTTCATAGTCCAAAAAAAGAGCATTAACAAGCGCATGGCGCCATTTCGATTAGTTTGAGGTGATAGATTCACCAGTAGGCGAGTTGACAATGCGTGCATGATATGATAGTTTTATTCCTCATTTGTGGGGGATAACTCATTGTGGCGTCGAGACATTGTCTTGGCTCAGTGGCCGTGAGTCGCGTGATTCATGTCAGCGTCTACATCGGAGGAGGTGGATGGCTGTGGGCGAGAGATTTACTTTTGCCCAAGCATTAACAAAATTACTAAAATAATAAGCCGACTGATACACGTGGGTCCATGGGTTACAGTAACAAATGACGCAAAAGTAGCACAACCACTAAAAGAAATTGGTGGGTTTGTTATCATGTGTTTTAAATTTTAATTAGCAGCTAAAACCGCTGTTTGTTTTGTGTATGTCCATATTGCTGTACAATGTACATGTCGTTTTTAGAAGTGTGCGTTCCGTGTTCAAAGAGTCTATTTTATCAATTAGGAGTAGCCTACTCTACTTTTATGTCGGTTTTACTTTTGTTTTTAGTATGTTTCATAAAAAAAATGTTATTTTCCTTTTTAAATATTTTTTTAATTTTAACTTTTCACGTGTCATGACATTACACGTCATTTTTATATATTCAACATACTTTTAATTTAATAGCACAAAATTTTATTTTTAAAACTTTGCGTCAAGTCAAAATCCAGACAATTATTTTTAAACGGAAGAATAATAAAAACGTGGCTATTACTTTTTCTAATACCTCTTAGTGGACCCATCCACACTATTCGAGAGAACCATCTTGTATATATATTCATTCAAATTCCCCTTCTCTTCATTAATTCTCTCTACTATCACAACTTGAACCAACTTCTAAATAAATCTTGATTATCACTTAATCTCTTTGTATGTTCATTCTTTTTCTTAGACTAAATATCTGAGTTAATAAGCTCCATTTATTTCAAGATTTTGTGTCAGACATAGCTTTAGTTAATTGAAGAAGATGAGAAGAAATTGTAATTTGGAACTCAGGCTTATGCCTCCTTCTCTTTCATATTTTTCTCCTGACAATTGCAAAAATAACCCCAGCTACTTCTCAATGTAAGTCATTTCCTCTCTCTCTATTCACATATATAGCACTTGCAATGAGTAATATGCATAAGGTATTGAGTATATAGTATTAATTTGTTTTTCTTTACTATAATAGGGAGGATAAAGAATTAGAGAAGCAACCGCAACAGCAGCTAACTATATTTTACAATGGGAAACTTGTGGTTTCTGATGCTACTGAGCTTCAGGTATGTCTATCTCTAGTTTTTTCGACCTTTAATTTCTGTATCTTTTTTCTTTTGTGGGTATGGATCTTCGGCGCAGGGCCGTCTTTGGATCCGTATGAGGTATGCTATCGCACAGAGCTTCCGAAAAAATGAAAAATTTTAAGGCTCATTTTTTCATTTTTTATCAAGTAGTATTAGCAAGAATTTACTGTAAAGATCCATAATTCAGATCTTGCTCGATTAAAAATTAACTTTTATGAATTAGAAAGGGCCTCCAAAATGTTTGATACGGCCAGTTCTGTGCACCAACCATATTTGCTCACTGAATTAAATTTTGTCTTATTATTGTATCAATAGTACTAGTGATGCAAGTTCTTGGTATTTTCATGGAAGGTGATCTAATTTGATTTTTTTTATATATAATGAACTGGATATTCTTAACAATTCTCATGCAACTTCCTGGTATCCTCATGTTCCATATACAGAAGCTGTCCTCTTTTCTTTATTCCTTTCTTTTCCCTTTGGGGCAGGTGGTCAAGAGTGAACAACAAAGTAATATGAGTTTGGTTAAAAAAGATATTGTGTTAAGAGTCCTATAGCGGATATGAATGAAAACATAGATTCATTATATAGACTTGTATAATCTTTACCATATAACTTAGCTTTTGAGGTTGAGTTAGGCCCAAGATTCATTCTTAACATGATATCAAAGTCAGGCCCATTTTAATTCTTTGCTCACCGATGTTGAGCCCCAAATTATATTATTCACGCTCCAGTTAACAACGTTTGGGCGTGCGGGAGTGTTAAGAGTCCTACATCGGATATGGAATGAGAACATGGACTTCTTATATGAACTTGTACAATTCTCACCCTGCAAGCTAGCTTTTGGGGTTAAGTTAGGCTCAAAATGCATTCTTTACGACATGTTTTTAATTCTGATAATAAATAAGTTGTTTTGTTGATAATCCTAATTTATATCTATTCCTAAATGCAGGCTAAAGCTATAATATATCTTGCAAGTAGAAAAATGGAAGAAGAAACAAAGAAGACTCCATCACCAATGTCAAAGTCGTTATCACCATTGTTACAACCTCAAACTGGTCCTTTCATGAAGAGATCTCTACAAAGATTTCTACAAAAGAGAAAAAATAGAATTCAAAATACTTCACCATATCATCACTAGATGCTACTAATGGACTTCACATTAGTTACGTTTCGTTCAATTTGTACATATATTTTGTGTTTTGGTGTTACAAATATAATCCAGTAAGTAAAGTTACGGGAGAAAGTTCCATAATTCCATTGTTGATAGATAGAAGGGTTAGCTTTTTGGTAGGAAAGACGGTAGTAGAGTTGCTAGAGGTCCTTGGCGTCACTCTACTGTTTGTTTTCCAGGCAGGCGTTTTTAGCCCTGCTCTAACTCCTCCAATTTCCCTTTGCTTTCTTTATTACAACTAGAAAATAATAGCCTTTCGGATAGGTGAATTTAGCAAGTACAACGCTAGTGTATCACTTATTTTGCAAATTTGGCAATACAAATTTCTCATTTTCTATCTCTTTAGCTTAGAAGAACATCATTTATGCTGTCAACAAAACTTGATTTTCCTCTTATCGTACACTACATTTTGTCAAAAAAAAAAACCCCCATTGAGTGTTGTACAAATATTTATGTGGAAATGAAATCAATCAACAAACCAGTTGGCTTAAGTATAAAAAATGAAGAAGATAAACATGCTACAAGTCACATTTGCTCTATGTACTTATCATTAATGAAACGAAGCACTACCTTACACAAAAACCTATGTATAAGTAGAGTAGCTAGAAACATTTGTCAACAGTTTAAAGTTGTCAAATTTAATCAATATGGAGCTTTAGTCTTAACGTGAAAGAGCACATAACAGATCACCGAGCGTATGGTACTAAAACACTTGAGATCTCTTCAGCTTTAGTTAGAGAGTTCAAATTGAGCCTTGTAAATCTAAAGCTTCTCGGTACAAAGCGTTTATGTTAAGATGTAAAATACCATGTAAGGGTAATTTAGTAATTTCTCTAGTTAGTTATATTTAACTATGTTGAAGTTATTCATAAGTGATAATTTAGTTGAGGGTTAATTAGCTAATTGATGGTTATGTTAGTTAGTGAAGTGGGGGCCGTTTATTTTCCTTCTTTTCCTTTACAGTTCTTTTCTTCATTTTAGCTTAAATACAGACTTGTATCCATTTTCTCATTTTGAGCTTTCATAATAAAAGATCCAGAAAAGCTTCCACAAAGTTCTCTTATCTTCCCGCTAATTGATATCACCACAATTAACATGGTATCAAAGCTTGTTAACGATTGTTGTTGAAAATCGAAGCAGGTGAAAGATCGAAGCAGACGATTGAACTGATCGAAGATCAATTCTGAAAAATTGAAGATCGAGAATTGTTCGCGATTCAATTCGAGAACAATCCGACACATGCAACACCGTTTATAGCATAAATATTACAATTGATAGGTGAAGATCAAATTTCTGGTTCAGTTCATATGCGATATTATGTTTTTTTTTAAATTGAAATTCTGAAGATCGATTTGTGGAAATTGAGATTCTGAAGATCGGTCGGTCAATTGTAGTTGTCACTAGTATCAATTTGTTGCTTATAGCTATTGATTGATCTCATTGTTGTTTGAGTTTTGTCGATAATTGTTTCTGATGGAGAATACTTACAAAATATACCGGTAGTCATTTGAGGAGATTTGAATCTATGTTCAAACATAGTGGATCACAATAATCCATTATTTTTGAGCTCATCGATACTCGGAGTAATGCGTGTCGAGATACGGTGGCGAGAATGGAAAATTATACATTATGGAGTCGTGCGATGAAGCTAAACTTGTTGTGAAGAATAAGATCGGATTCATTGATGATGCGGTGAGAAGAGATATGTATGAAGAGAACTTGATGAAGCGGTGGGATCGTTGTAATGCTGATGGTGATGTCGTGGATCATGAAAAATGTTAGTCGATATCTCTTGAGTGGCATTTTGTATCGATCTCTTGCTTTGGTGTTTGGAGGATTTAAAGGGCGATTCGACAAAATCAACTTGTCTCAGTGTATCGATTGAAGAAGGAGCGGTATCTTTGCAGTGAGTGTCCCCGTGCTTGATTATTACTCGCGAATGAAGGATTTGTGGGATGAAATTGATTCCATTATCCTCGCTCTTGTGAGTGCGATAGTCCTCGGGCTTATGTTGATCACTTGCTAATAAGAGATTATAGAATTTTTATGGGATTAAATGATGGCTATAATCAAGCGGAGCCACGTTTTGTTGCTATCACTACACTAGTGTCAATCAAGCATATCTATGATTGCGCAGATGAAAGTCAAAAATCCATTCTTGAAAGATTTGGAGGCATCGACTCAGTGAATCTGTGGCTATGTATAGCAAGTCCACTGATGACAAAGGAAGCCAAATCAATCTAACTTTTGTGATTATTGTAAAATGAAAGGGCATACTAGAGAGAATTGTTGCAGTTATTTGTTGTTATGTGATTCTGCAGAAACAAGGCCACATTCTGAGAAAAATACTATAAATGGTTGGATATTCAATGATTTTAAAGAGAAAATGAAGGTGAATGTTGCGGTGATGGGAACTCAGTGATCATTTGTTGATCATACAGCGAGGGGCGTGAGGCAACTTCTGCGAGCAACATGACCTTCTCCAAATCAGGTTGTCTCGGTCTCGACAGATATGAACTGGTGCTGCAGGTGCTGGATCAGCAGGAAGGAGGCAATGGCAAGACAGTAGCCAAGGCTCACATGGCAGGTAACCTTATGTCATATGAACATAGGGATACCATCAACTCAGACTGGATAGTAGATACAGGGGCAACTAACCATATGGTTAGTGATATGAACATGATTGAAAGAAAGATAAAGGATAATGCGAGGCGGTATAACTTCCTACAGTGTTGTATTGAAATTACATAAGTGGCGATTGTAGATTAAAGAATGGTGACCTTATTGAGCATGTGTTATGTGTCCACTACCTTTAAGTTTAATTTGCTCTCGATGTCGAAGTTAACGAGAATTGAATGTTGTGCAAGGTTCTTCCCTGATTTCTTTGTCCTGCAGGATCTGTTACTAGGAAGGTCAAAGAGACTGGTAAAGAAGTCGATGGACTGTACATACTGGAATCAGGTAGAAACTACAAAGAAGCAATAAAGGCACATGCTCAGGTGTCGACTGTGATATCTAAGGATGAGCTGGAAGCTGAACTCTGGCACAAAAGAATGGGGCATGTCCCATTAAGTATGCTTAAGAAAATTACTGCTTTTGGACTTAAGTCGAATTTCTCAATAAGGCATTGTGATGTTTGTCCATTAGCTAGGCAAACAAGAAAGCCCTTCTCTGATAGTCTGAGAAGGACTGAAGTATCTTTTCAACTATTACACCTTGATGTATGAGGACCTTACAAAGTGTCATCTTATAATAACATGCGATATTTTCTTACTGTGGTGGATGATTGTACTAGGTGGACATGGGTCTTCTTGATGTATCTTAAATCTGTTGTAGTGACTGTACTTAAAAATCTGTTTATACAGATTAGAACTCAGTTTGGTATGACTGTTAAGGGTGTTAGGACAGACAATGGGACAGAGTTTGTCAATTCTACTTGTCTAGATCTCTTCAATAGATTAGGGATCATACATCAAAATTCCTGTCCCTATACTCCACAACAAAATGGAGTGGTTGAAAGAAAGCATAGGCATATACTGGAGATTGCTAGGGCAATTAAATTGCAAGCCCATTTGCCAGATAAATTTTGGAGTGAGTGTGTTGAGACTGCTGTGTATGTCATGCGAGGATCCATACATTATATTAGGAAACATTTCCCCTTATGAGAAGTTGTTCAAAAGGATACCATCACTCTCACACTTGAAGGTGATATGATGTATATGCTATGCATCAAATTTGGTGAGGAATGACAAGTTTGAGCCCAGGGCTATCAAGGCTGTATTGCTTAGTTATCGATGAACAAGAAAGGTTACTGGTGTTGGACTTATCGATAAGACGGTATTTGTCGTGAGATGTGACTTTCCATGAAGATATATTTCCCTACCAACAATTCAAGGAGAATGGAGACTCAGATGCTCTGACTCCATGCTCTGAAAATAATCTGTTTGTTGATAATGTACAGGTTCTTTCACAGCATATCCCAGTGGAGAATGTGAGAACTATGTCTCATGTACAGATTCCTGAAGATGGATCAGTAGATGCAGATGTTGTGACAGCAGAGATGTCATTACCTGCTGCCACCAGTGCTGAAAATAATATGGACACTCTGGATGCTGATGTGAACAATATGGACATTTTGGATGATGATGGAGCTGTTGAAGGTGTTAGAAAGTCTAACAGAATAAGGAGAACTCCAATTTGGTTAAATGATTTTTTGCATTCAGGGACATCATGTTGTGTTTATCCAATATCAAAGGCAGTAGATTACACTGGGGTGTCTGATCAATATCACAACTTCTTGGCCAAAATTTCAGCAGAACATGAGCCACAATCATTTCATGAGGCGATCGAGGATCGAGGTGGGTGGAAGCCATGAATTGAGAATTCGGGCTCAGATGACAACAAAACTTGGGAGGTAGTTGACTTGCCTACAAGAAAGCTATTGGTGCAAATGGGTGTTTAAAATTAAGTATAAGTCTATTGGAGAGGTGGAGAGATTCAAGGCCAGACTTGTAGCTAAGGGGTACAATCAAATATAATGGGTCGATTACCAAGAGACATTTTCTCCAGTAGTGAAGATGGTCACTGTTAGGAGTGTGATCTATGTCGCAGTTGCTAAAGGTTGGGACATTCAACAAATAAATGTATTTAATGCATTTCTATAAGGGGATCTAGATGAAGAGGTGTATATGACTTTTCCACGAGGATTGCACATGGCGGGGACAAGTGCATGAGGCTACGTAAGTCACTATATGGACTCAAGCAAGCCTCCAGACAGTGGAATATCAAACTGACTACTGCACTTGTATCATCTGGTTTTGTCCAGAGCCATTTTGACTACTCCCTACTTATCAAGAGGGATGGAGATAAGATAGTTGTAGTGTTAATATATGTGGATGATATTCTTCTGACTGGAAATGATCAGGGGATCCAGAGCCGTTTGTTTGTTTGTTTTGTACAGTGTACATGTCGTTGCAAAAATACCCTCTACTTCTCTATGTAAGTCTCTCTCTCTCCATTGACATTATTGATTTAAAATTTTAAAAAAATTTCCCTTTTCTTATTAATTATGGAATAGTGATTATAGTCCCTGTAATGAGTAATATTCATAAGGTATTGAGTATATATTTGTTTTTCTCTACTATTATAGGGAGGATAAAGAAAGCACAGAATTGGAGAAGCAACCTCAACAACTAACTATGTTTTATAATGGAAAACTCGTCGTTTCTGATGCTACCGAGCTTCAGGTATGTCTATCTCCTGTTTCATAAAATAGATACACATGTATATATATATATATACATATAATGCATGAATGACCTCAAATAATATCATGAACATGGACATAATGTCGTTAACCCCAGTCTTCCATAAAAAGATGCATGTTTTTACTTTCTCATATTAAATGACTTGTTTTGTTGATAATCCTAATTTATTTCTTTTCCTAAATGCAGGCTAAAGCTATAATATATCTTGCAAGTAGTGAAATTGAGGCCAAAACAAAGAAGACTCCATCACCAATGTCAGAGCCATCATCACCATTGTTACAACCTCAAACTGGTCTTTTCATGAAGAGATCTCTACAAAGATTTCTACAAAAGAGAAAAAATAGAATTCAAACAACTTCGCCATATCATCGCTAGATGTTACTGTTGGACGCCTAGTTTAGTTCCATATCTTTGTATTTTGGTGTTACCAATTGAACATTTTATATATGTGGGAACTATAGAAAGTATGTTTTTGGATAGAGGATTTTAGCAAGTACAACACTACTGTATTACTACTTGTTATTACCAATCTAGTAACATCAATGAACAAGCATAAAATTAAAAAAATAACTCTATTGAAATACAATATTTTCTCGAAGAACATTAGTTATGTGGTGATCAGAATTTGATTGCAAGCGAAGGAATGATTGAGATGTGAATAGATTTTCTTTAAAGAAGATTGATTCTATACTTGAGGACAATCTACCATACTAGAACCAACTGAGTTAACCGTTGCGAGCAAAGAAATTGCTCATATACTAAATGGAAAAATACAAAAAAGTCTTCTTTAGGATACAACAATCGGATTATTCGGACATTTATGCTTGCAAATTTTCAATAGCCATTTCATTAGAAATTCTTGTATTTATAGGGTAATTATAAGATCTTTTAGAAAAGACATCTTATATCACAAGTAAATGTATCCGTATATTCAAACTAAAATATAAATTTAAATTGAAATAAAATAATATATTTATTATACAAATAAATTAAAATATTTGTTTTTTAGGCTCTGACCTTCCCGAGCCAGGCCTCAAATCCAAATCCAGTGTTTGATATATATATATATATATATATATATTCAAGGCCAAAAAAACTCATCCTTTCACCCTCAGTTTAGGACAAAACTCATCCACTTCCCAACATATAACAAAGAACACTTTACAATTTCCTAATTACTACTCATCTAAATCCCAATTTAAATGTCTTATTTTTCATTTTGTCTTTTCTAAAAATAGCGTATTTTTCTATATTTAGTAAGTTTGATTCAAAATATCCTACATGACAAATTTATAACCACAAGATTCAAAAATTATTTTAGTACATTATATGTATCTTTGATTTAAGATCATAAGATGCAAAAATTTCTTTATTTCTTAAACTATGTGTCTACTCAAACTAAAGAAAATTGAGCGGAACAATAAATTAGACTCAAAAAGTAAATGATGAGAAACTTGGCAAATTTTCGGATGATTGTATTGCTTGATATTCATGTAATTATACTCCCACAATGTGAGATTTTCACTAGATATGTTGTTGTTGTTATTCATGTAATTATACAAGTATGTACTGAATAAAATAAATTTAAATTAAATATATTTTTGTACAAGTGTCCTATTTTTACTGCTTAGGCCATAACAATATTTGCCCAACTTGTATCGGCCCAAATTGGCTTTGCAACATATTTGATTTCTTCTTATCTAATAGTTGGTGCTTTTGATCCAACGGCTGAGAGTATGTACAACAAATCTTTGGTGTCGTTTCCATGCGTCCATTCTTAAACGAAGAGGGAAAAATATATGTATAATCACTTTGCCCTAGTTTTTAATAGCCTTGAGATATCGAAGCACACACAAAGCAGCTGAGTAATGAGGAGTGCGAGGATCTTGCATGTATTGGAAAAAATGTTTGACAGCATAGCATATATCAGTGAAAGAATTAATCTCTTGATTATTCTTATTGATAAAAGACATATATATACAAGTTACAATAGGATAATATTATTCTTACTTTACATCTAAAACTCTATTCTATATGACGAATAATTATACACTTATGGTAATATTACAATTCTAATTATGGTACAAGTCTAATACCAAATATACAGCAATCACTGTACACGGACAAGGGCCGCGACACTGGATGGAAAGGGTCGCGGTGTTGGGCTTCATTTAACACCTTGCGATCATCGCGGCGGTCTTCATCTGGCAATCTGTCTGCAAATCTTCAAAAAGGACTGGGGGAAGACCCTTTGTAAAGATGTCTGCAATTTGATATCTGGAAGAGACATGGCAGACGCGTACTTGTCCTTTAGCTACCTTCTCTCGAACAAAGTGAATATCCATCTCTATGTGTTTAGTATTTTGGTGCTGAAGTGGATTACCAGAAAGGTAGATGACACTTATATTATCACAATATACTAAGGTAACTTTCTCAATAGGACAATGAAGCTCTAAAAGTAGATTTCGTAAACAACATGAATTAGAAACCACATTGGCTACCCCTCGATACTCGGCCTCTGCACTTGAACGTGAAAGCGTGGATTGACGTTTGGCAGACCATGAGACCAAGTTATTACTGATCGGTGTATTTTATATACACCTTTTGAGTCTGTTTTAGTTAGTCTTTTGTCCCATTTTGCACATATAAATGTCGTATTAGGATAGTTTTTCTTTCTTTTGAGTCAAAGTGGTTAAAGTGGCCAAATGGCGGAAAAGGAGCAAAAAGAGGGCGAAAGAGGAGATGCGGTAGCAGAGAAAGTGGCGAACAAGGCTAAAACCGGACGAGCCGCGGCGCCTCACTGCGATCGAATCACGGGGCGCGGCGCTATCATTCGAAGAAGGTGCGAAGATCGAGCGCGGCGCTTCATCGAAGCGCATGGCGCCACTGTTCGAGGCGAAGACTTCAGCGCGGCTCCGCCGAGCAGCGAGATCACGAGCGCGGCGCTAAACATCGAGGAACTACGAGATTCTGGCCGCGGCTACCGAGCAGCATATATCGAGGCGCGGCGCAAAACACCAGCGGATTTGAGAACTTGGCCGCGCCTATCAGCAGCGCGTGGCGCGAAATTTTAGGTCTTTTGGCGGATTTTTGGGCGAACTGCGAGAAAAGAAGAGCGTTTAAACCTATAAAGAGAGAACCTAAGCGGTTTCAAGGTTCCACTTTTCTTAGCTAAACACAAGTTTTCTTGCACAGGAGATTGGAGACCTAAACATTTGTAATTTCTTTCCTTTTTCTTTTCTTTAATTCAGTTTTGCATGATGAACTTTGAATTAGTTCTTGTCATATTCATGGCTGGAACTAATTCTCTTATAAACTTTCTATGTTGAATTTCTTGAACCTTATGTTATAAATTAATGCATGCTTATGGTTATTATTCTTATTGAGAGATCTATCGATATTTGAGTTGAATTCTTGGTAGCTAATTGACAACTAGTTATCACTATATGATTTCTAATCAGTTACGAAAAGGGGATTGTGAATATCTTGTAAGTTGGGTAGGCGATCTTGAATTGGGGATGAAAATACCTCAATTAGATTTGTAAGCGTTGATGAGAGGCTTAACAACCCTAATTTTGCGCATTGTGCGTGGCCATCGACTAGGTTTTGTGCTTAATCCTCCTATAAGCGTTACTTATCGTGAAAGTTAGGTAAGGAACAATACTGGGGTTGAGTGTTTATATAACCCTAACGGGAGTATAAAACGATTTCGTAAACCTGCTTTCTCCAAAAGAAGAATACCATAAGTAATGCATTAGTAAGTAACATAAGCGGATAGTAAGGATACATAGAAGCCCTATTCTCATCACATCTGAATTAAATCTTTATACTTTAAAATAGCTTTTATAATTCTTAGTCATAAACAACCAATCACTCATTAATTCACCAAATAGATACTAGAAAATAGATAATTGGTACTTGAACCCTAATCCTAGAGGACGATATTCGGTCTTATCTAAGACTATACTACTTGATACGATAACGTGCACTTGCGTTTAAAAGTGTGTGCATATTACGCGCATCAAGTTTTTGGCGCCGTTGACGGGGATTAGGCAATAGTTCAATATCAAATTCTCTATTTTAATTTCTAATTTGGTCTTTAATTTTTATTTTTTTATCTTAATTTTTTTTCTCTTTTACGTTTTTCGCTATTTTTTTGAAAAGTTCAAGGTGCCGTGATTCTTCGTTGGTTTTAATTTATCTCAGGAATCGTTTAGATATGGATTTTTACTGTCCATATGATAGAGAGCCAACCATAGAGGAACAGAGGGAGGAACTACGAGAAACTATACTCAGTCTCACGAGGTCCCAAGCTCAGTTCATGGACGAAATGAGGTTGGGTATAAAGAGGTTGGAAACAGAATTAGCAGAACTCGCGGTCATATTCAACAGCGAACCGCAAGAAGAGCAATCTGCATCTGGGATAAGCAATAAGGAAACACAATGTCAGGCAATTGACCTGAAGGATACCGAATCAGGAGAGAGAGAAAGTTTGCAGCCGTGCGCGTATGATGATCGAGCGGCGCGAGGATTCGGAAATAGTGCGAAGTCACGGTTTAGAGACATTGCGGGAAAGTGAGCCGCGGCGCCCAATATCGGTCGCGGCTCCCGGAACCAATCGAAAAAACGACACGTAGACAGCGCGCCCCAGTGATGATACCGTATCCCGAAGTTAAAAACATGCACTCTTGACAAGCAATTCTCGGTCGTGGAGGTTCTCAAACAATTGCAACTCGATATCCGTTCTTTGAAGCACTAGAACAAATGCCGAGCTCACGTCGAGTTCATGAAGGATGTGCTTAGCAAAGAGGAAGATAGAGGATTACGAAGCGGTGATGTTAATCGAAGAATGTAGTGCCGTCCTACGAGAGACAAGCGCCTCGAAGTTACAAGACCACAGGAGCTTTACCATCCCATGCACTATTGGAAAGTTTGAATGTCAAAAGGCATTGTGCGACACGGGAGCGAGCATAAATCGATGTCTATCTAGTTTTTGCAAACTAGAAATGGGAGAAATCAAACCTCAAACATCACCTTGCGGTGGTGACGCTCGATTGTTCATCAGGAGAGTCATGAAGATATATTAGTAAAAGTGGACAAGTTCATCTTCCTTGATTTCGTTATCTTAGACATACAAGATAACGATGGAATCCCCATCATCTTGGCGGACCGCTTCCTAGCCACGGGCGTGCTCTCGTTGATGTTCAAAAAGGAACTAAAGCTTGAGTAGATGAAGAAGAGGTGATTTTAATATTCTTCAAGCGATAAATTTTCGGAGGCCAAAGATAAGCGCTCGACCATTGATCTTATCGAAGAAACAATGTCAAACAAAGAGTTCGAATATGATGATACGCTTGAAGAAATCACGACCACATGGGATGATGATAGTAGAAACGACCCAGATCTGATGGAGTATGCAAATTGGATGAATGCTTATGAAAAATGGGATACAAGGACAAAGAAGTATGAAGAGCTGGGACAGGTACAAGAAAGATCATTACCATCCATGAGAAGGCCGGAGTTAGAGTTAAAAATCTGCCCAATCATCTGATACGATACCTAGGTGAAGAAAAAACCTACCGGTGATCATTTCATACCACCTATCCACGAAGAGATTGATAAAGCGCTAAGAGTACTAAAGAATCACAAGCGGACTATTGGATGGACATTAGCGGACATAAAGGGATAAGTCCATCAAAGGTAATGCATAAGATCCGTCTAGATGAGAAGCGGACCGTCCATGTGAAGCGGAGCGTGAACCCAAATATGAAGGAGGTAGTAAGGAAAGAAATCCTAAAATGGCTCGATGCGGGAGTAATTTACCCGTATCGATAGCACTTGGGTAAGTCGGTACAAGTGGTGCGAAAAAGGGTGGAATAACGGTGGTGGCTAACGAAAAGCGAACTCATCCGCCGAGAACGATCGCGGATGGAGAATCTGCGTTGACTATCTGAGTTGAATAAAGCAACTAGAAAAGACCACTTCCGCTTCCATTCCTAGATCAAATATTGGGCGGACTCGCGAGGCATAACTACTATTGCTTGGATGGATACTCGAGTATCACCAGTTGCAATAGCCAGGAAGATCGGGAAAAGACAACATTTACTTGCCGCGCAGCACATTTGCCTTTAGAAGAATGTCATTTGGACTCTGGATGCACTGCTACTTTTCAAAGGTGTATGATGGCAATTTTCTCGGATATGGTAGAGAACCATAGAGATCTTTATGGATGACTTTTCGGTCTTTGGAGCATCATTTGATGAATGTTTAAGGCATCTAGAAGCGATGTTGGTAGGTGCGAAGAATCTAACCTTGTGCTAAATTGGGAGAAATGTCACTTCATGGTGGCCAGAAGGAATCGTCTTGGGACATAAAATATCAAGCCAAGGTATTGAGGTAGACAAAGCAAAGATCTCGGTGATCGAAAATCTACCACCTCGATATCGACAAAAGTCGGGAGTTTCCTTGGACATGCGAGCCATAGAAGATTCATCAAGGATTTTCAAGGGTCTCAAAGCCCTCTCCACATTGCTAATGGCGGGGTAGCCTTTGACTTCAATAAAGAATGCCTATCCGCATTTCAAGCGCTCGAGAAGCTTACCTCGGCACGTAGTCATTGCACCAAATTGGGAGCTCGTTTGAACTCGTATGCGATCTGGCGACTATGCGATTGGAGCGGTACTTGGACAGAAGAATCGACAAGGTATTTAGATCCATTTACTATGCTAGTAAAACTACGAATGACGCAATTAAATTATGCAACTCTGAAAAGAATTACTAGCTATAGTATATGCGTTTGAGAAATTCAGCCTACTTGATTGGAAATAAAGTGATAGTATACACCGACCACTCTGCTATAAAGTACTTAATGACAAAGAAGGATCGAAAGCCTCGCCTCGTTCGATGGGTCCTACTTCTACAAGAATTTGGCGTAGAGATTCGTGATAAGAAAGGCAGAGAATTGATTCGGACCACTTGTCAGTTGGAGAACACGAGAGCGAACACGAGGATGTGCAAATAAATGATCACTTCACGGCGAACAAGCTTTTGAGTAAGTATGAATTCTAATTTACCTTGATACGCTGATTTTGTTAACTTTCTTGCGGCTAAAGTTCTACCCGGGCTTGTCAAGGCAAGTGAAAAGGTTTTATTAGTAAAACACTACTATTGGGAGGAACCGATGCTATACAAACATTTGTGCGATCAAGTCATCGAGCGATGCATACGGAGGAAGAGATGCGAGTTCTCATCCATTGCCACACCTTATCATGTGGTGGACACTGCGGCATCAAACGTGGCAAAGGTATTGCAATGCGGATTCTATTGCGACACTCTTGAGGATGCCCGTGCCTTTGTGCGGAGATGTGATAATTGCCAAGAGCAGGGAATATCTCAAGCGAAGCGAGATGCCTTCACGGGATATTGGAAGTAGAACTATTCGATGTGTGGGAATTGATTTCATGGGACCATTCGCCATCTTTTGAAATCAATATATCCTTACAGCGATGAACTATGTGTCCAAATGGGTAGAAGCGGTGGCCACCAAAGCAGCGATAAAGCTGTTCAAAAATTCCTCGGAAGAATATTTTCACAAGGTTCGGCACACGAAGCTCTCATCGGTGATGAAGGAAGCCATTTATGTAATAGGCGATTGAATTCATTGCTTTCCGATATGGAGTTTACCGCACTACTGTTGCTTACCATCCTCAAGCTAATGGGCGGCGGAAGTGTCAAATAGAAGTGAAGAGCATATTGGAAAAGGCGGTGAGCATTTCGAGGAAAACTGGTCTATCAAGTGGATGACGCATTGTGGGCATCTGGGACAGCATTCAAAACACCAATTGGTATGTCACCGTATAAATTAGTTTTTGGTAAAGCATGTCATTTGCGATAGAGTTGGAACACGAGCATCTTGGGCAATGAAGAAGTTAAACATGGATACCACGGCGGTGGGCGGAGGAGGCTACTACGGTGGCCGAATTAGATGAACTCGACACAATGCCTATGAGAATGCAAAGATCTACAAAGGCGAGCGAAAGCATGACACGATAAGAATTTGATACCAAAAGACTTTCAAGAAGGACAACAAGTCTGCTATTCAACTCAAGGTTGAGATTGTTTCGAGCAAGTTAAAATCACGTTGGAGCGGGACCATACGGTGGTAAGAGTATTCTCATGCAGACAATTGAAATAAAAGGAGAGAGGAGCCACTTTCAAGGTAAATGGACAGAGGATAAAACCCTACCTGATCGATGAAATGGAACACATGAACTTGGTAACTTCTCAATTCTTAAAATAATAAGGAACTTGCGTCCGGCTAAAAGACGGTAAAGACATCGCTAGTTGGGAGGCAACCCAATGTTTTAATTATGTTATTTCAACTTCTGCTTTAGTTTCTTTTATTTTATTTTTTTTCTTCTTGATCAGTCTCACGGTCTTGGGTTCGTGTATCTGTGCTGTGTTAACAGGTGGAAGCCAAGGATATCCAGAAAAATCGCCAAATCGTGAGGCGCCAGAGTTTGGGGCGCGCGCCTTGAAACTATGAGTCTGAGAGGATACCTTGATCCGAAGGCCCTATCGCCAGATCAAAACATCAAGAATGATCCTCCCCTCACGGAATTCAAAGCATTATCCACCACCACCACCATTTTAGCCAAAGTTTGTAAGTGTCGTTTTCTTTTATTGTCTTTGAGTCTTGCACACATTGGGGGCAATGTGTGATTTAAGTTTGGGGGTGTTTTATTTGTGTGTCATGTTATGTTTTATTTAAGTCTTTTTATTTGTTTTATGTTTATTTTGAGTCACCAAATTTTTTTTTCTTTTTGAGTCATAATTGCCTGTCAAAGATCACATATGTTGTAGTTGCTAGAAACACCTAGTGAAGTAAAGTGGAATAATGTAAAGGAATTGAAGCAACTATCTAAACACTTAGGTTAGATATGCCAAAAACTCACAAGAATCTGTCTATTTGGAGTTCCTTACTTGAGTTATGCATGCTAAATGATAAATGCTTATGTGTTATGATTGCTTGCTATTTGAGGCGAAATAGTTAGGATATGTATGTTAGGGAGATGACTCGGGCATTTCTTTGATAGTCAATTCTTACCATTCTTTTCTATCCTGTACTTTAAAAATATCCTAGTCGACCATTGAGCCTAAATTTGAAACTTCTTCTTTGACACCCTATGTTCCCACAAATTGTACCATAAGTGCAAATATGAAATAGTGGAATCAATTGTGTTAAAAAAGAGACAAAAGAGTGAATGAGTTTGTTGCACCCAAAAAAAAAAAAAAAAAAAAAAGTAATAAGAAAGAGGCAAAAGCCTAAGTTTGGGGGTGCCTATTAGTATAATACATTTCACTCTCCCAAAACAAAAGAGGGGAAGGATAGAATTGAAGTGAAGGAAAGAATCAAAAGAAAAAGGGAAAAATTGAAAAGCCAATGAGCTTGAGTGCGAACAATGAGCCTAAATGCCTATCTTTACCAACCCCTACCTAAGCCAACATTACAACCCTCAAAGTCCTGAAGATCTCTTTTATGCATATCCAGAATTAGTGGAGAATAGCAAGTAAGCATGCCATAGGAATTCTTGAATTTATATGCATGATTTAGTATATGGACTTCCATTTAAGCATGATAAGTATGAGTTTGCGAAATATCTAGCTCAATGTGTTGAAATTCCATGTTATATGTTCCTGCATATTATTCTGCTAACCTTCATGTTTTTCTAGTTAACATTCATGCACCAAAAGTGATCAATGGCAGGGAGTCTGTTTATTTTTCATTCTTTTGAGTCTTTTATTGTATTTCTTTCTATCTTTGCTCGAGGGCGAGCAAAGGTTAAGTTTGGGGGTATTTGATCGGTGTATTTTATATACACCTTTTGAGTCTGTTTTAGTTAGTCTTTTGTCCCATTTTGCACATATAAATGTCGTATTAGGATAGTTTTTCTTTCTTTTGAGTCAAAGTAGTTAAAGTGGCCAAATGGCGGAAAAGGAGCAAAAAGAGGGTGAAAGAGGAGATGCCAGTGAGCAGAAAGTGGCGAACAAGGCTAAAAACCATCAGGCCGTGGCGCCTCACTGCGAATCACGAGGCGCGGCGCTATCATTCGAAGAAGGTGCGAGAAGATCGAGCTGCGGCGCTTCATCGAACATGGCGCCACTGTCAAAGCGAAGACTTCAGCGCCGCGGCTCGCCAGCAGATGCGGTCGCGGCGCTAAACATCCGAGAACTACGAAGATTCTGACGCGCGGTGCCCTCGAGCAGCATATATCGGGCGCGGCGCCAAAACACCCGACGGATTTGAGAACTTCCGCCGGCTAGTGTGCGCCGCGCGTACGCGAAATTTTAGGTCTTTTGGCCGGATTTTTGGGCGAACTGCGAGAGAAAAGAAGGAGACGTTTTAAACCTATAAAAGGAGAACCCTAGGCAGTTTTCAAGGGTTCCCTTTTCTTGCCAAACACAAGGTTTTCTTGCCTAGGAGATTGGAGACCTAAACATTAGTAATTTCTTTCCTTTTTCTTTTCTTTAATTCAGTTTTTGCATGATGAACTTTGAATTAGTTCTTGTCATATTCATGGCTAGGAACTAATTCTCTTATAGGACTTTCTATGTTGAATTTCTTGAACCTTATGTTATAAATTAATGCATGCTTATGGTTATTATTCTTATTGAGAGATCTATCGATATTTGAGTTGAATTCTTGGTAGCTAATTGACAACTAGTTATCACTATATGATTTCTAATCAGATTCTGAAAAGGGGGGATTGTGAATATGTTGTAAGTTGGGTAGACAGTCTTGAATTGGGGATGAAAATACCTCAATTAGATTTGTAGCGATGATGAGAGGCTTAACAACCCTAATTTTGCGCATTGTGCGTGTGACGACTAGGTTTTTGTGCTTAATCCTCCTATAGCGTTACCACTTATCAGTGAAAGTTAGGTAAGGAACAATACGGGGTTGAGTGTTTATATAACCCTAGCGGGAGTATAAAGCGATTTAAGTAAACTCGCTTTCTCGAAAGAAGAATACCATAAGTAATGCATTAGTAAGTAACATAAGCGGATAGTAAGGATACATAGAAGCCCTATTCTCATCACATCTGAATTAAATCTTTATACTTTAAAATAGCTTTTATAATTCTTAGTCATAAACAACCAATCACTCATTAATTCACCAAATAGATACTAGAAAATAGATAATTGGTACTTGAACCTAATCTGAGAGGGGCGATATTCGGTCTTATCTAAGACTATACTACTTGATACGATAACGTGCACTTGCGTTTAAAAGTGTGTGCATATTACGCGCATCAATTACCTAAGAACATGCTGATAACGGGCGTAGACCGTATGGTGTCAGGACAACCACCCCAATCAGCATCTGTATATGAGACAAGTGTAGACGTCGACGAATGATACAAATGCAAGCCATAATAAAGTGTTTGAGCACATTCATATATTCAACTCTGGGATCATGCATAAACAAACACACATGATGTACGACATATGTAATATCAGGTCGCGTGAACGTAAGATACTGAAGGGCGCCTGCAAGACTACGATAGCGGGTCGGATCCTCATAGGAAGAACCAGTTGTAGCACCCAACTTGGATTTTGTATCAACTGGAGTAGAAGTGGACTTATAGGATGACATCGATCCTGCCGATGATTTTTCTACATACTTCATCCGTGATAAGAACAATCTACGTATGGCCAGTATGACAATCCCCAAGAAATAACTCAATGGACCCAAGTCTTTCATGACAAACTCAGAATTGAGCATTATCATGATAGACTTTCGCAAAGCATCGGAAGAGGCAGTCAAGATAATATCATCCACATATAATAGAATATAAGCCATCGAAGAACCGCGACGATATATGAATAATGAATTATCGGACTGCGTGAGAAAAACCCATAGTCGAAACATAATCGATGAAACCTCTTATACCAAGCTCGTGAGACCGATTAAGCTCATCTGAGGACTTCTTCAACAAACAAACATGATTAGGATATCTAGTAGAATTTGTTCATTTGGATTATCCGATCCGATCTGAAATTTCGGATATCCAAAAATTTCGAATCGATAAAATTATGATCTGAATCTGATCCGAAAAAAATCAAATATTCGAAATTTATAGGTGCAAAGCCAAAATGAGACAGTTTAGTGGATCTGGACCAGAAAAAACAGAATTCTTATTCAATTCAAGTCGAGAAAAAAAGCAAACAAACTGCTAAAGAGAATTCCTGTTCAATTCAAAAATAAATAAACACTTAAACATACATTCAATCTGCTACATGATGTGCTTTCCATCCAAAAGGCCTGCTACATGATAAACAGAAATAAGTCCTGTCCACTGTCCAGTTTCCACATTCCACAGTTTTTGCAATATATATTGATCACTCTATTGTCAAAGGAACAACAGTTTAACAGCAGTTGAAGTGGTGTTCCATCCTTCCATGATCTTTTCGGTTTCCACACTCGCGTGATGTACTAAATCTTCTTGAAATTAGACTTGAATAGAACTCAAAATCTACAATAAGATCTACCTCAAATTAACATTCATAATACTAATGTCCAATACATTTAACTACTAGCTAAAACATCCAATAACCAACATTCAAATTAATACACCAATACAAATAAAGTTCACAAATTAAAATTCAACGACTCATCAACATCAATTGTTGGTTGCTCCATAGTCAAATCTTTCATACCTACAAAATAAATATCACAAGGAAAAAGATAGTATTAGCATTAAGTAAACAAAAATACAAATGTAATATATATTTTTAAAATAATTGAGATAAAACTAACCATCTTCCATATTCTCCAACTCAAGCAAACTTTCCTCTATCACAAGAGGCTCGTGAGAAGTTCGAAGCCAATCTTGAGCACATATAATAGCCTCTGTCATTCTTGGAGTCAAAGAGTGCGGAATGAATCAAGGACACATCCTCCGATGCTAAAAACACTCTACGAAACAGCGATGAACACGGGTATAACAAGTACATCACGAGCCATGAGTTGAAGGATGAGATATGTCTTAGTTTTATCCTTCCACCATTGTAAAATATCAAAGTTTGCATCATTATGCTCACAATCATCACTCAAATATTTTTTCAACTCATTTTTCATCTCACTAGTTTCCACACCACCCTTTTCCTTTTGATATTTAAGAGTCATGAATTATTCAAAATCCATGATTCTTTTTTTTATCCAATCTCATCATTATTCAAAGTAGGTGTAGAGGAAGAAGAACTTGATTCTTTCTCTTTGTTTTTATGAAGGTATGGAAGAAACATAAGAATCAAACAAATCACGCAAAGTGACTCTTATTTTTAAAGATAAGAGGGTACTTTGTTCATTCCCATAAGAAGATTCTACAACCCAATCAACATAATTCAACTTATGTCTTGGATCAAGGACTAATGCAACAAACATTAAAATATTGAGATTGTTGACATTTCCCCAATATTTGTCATTTTTCAATTTCATTTGTTGAGTCATGTTTCTTATACCTTCATCCTCATCCCCACAATATTGTGAAAGCATATTTCCAACACCAAATGCATCATGCACATAAGAATTTGCGATCCATAGCGAGACCCGGACAACCTCAAAGTGGCATCATAAAATATTTGCAAAAAAGACAACAACACATCAATTTTATTCCAATCATTTTCATCTGGCTTACCATCAAATTTTTTAAGCTCTCTAACACATGCATTATCTCGAGAGTGCAAGTTAGTAAAAGCCATTTTGAATTTCATAGCGGATTCAACATAAAATAAGTGGAATTCCATCTCGTATCAACATCTAAACACACGAGACTCTTAGTTTTCAAACTTTCTTCATGTGCACAAGCCTTAAATTTTTGAAGTCTAGCAGGAGAAGATCTAACATATCTCACACTACTACGAATTTTCACTATGGAACTATCAATATCTTTCAGTCCATCTCTCATAACCAAATTCAATATATGAGCAACACATCTCACATGTAAATAATCACCATTTAGCACACTAGTTTGATGATGGTTCATTCTTCTCTTCAAATATTGAATAGCTAGATCATTTAAGCTAGCATTATCCACAGTCGCAGTCAATATTTTCTTAATCCCCCATTCATTCAAATATTTTTCAACCGTCCTACCAATGATTTCCCCACTATGGACGATAATTGGACAAAAATTAATAATCATTTTATGCAACTTCCAATTTTCGTCAATAAAATGAACGGTGAGACACATATAACTCATAGTTTGCCCAGAAGTCCATGTATCAGTTGTGAGACAAATCCTAGAAGTTACACCTCTAAAAAAATCTTGTAATTTTTTTCTTTCGTCAATGAACAACTTATAACAATCTCTTGTTATAGTAGCACGTGAAGGCACAATAAAAGTAGGATTTATTGCCTTACAAAAATATCGAAAACCTTCACGCTCTACAAACATGAAAGACAACTCGTCAACAATTACCATCCTAGCAAGTGCTTTTCTAGTGAATTCTTGATCAAAATCCCACAACTTTGGAACATTCATCATCTCAGTAGAGCCATCTTCTTTAGTAATTGCTTTTTTCAAACTCTATTAACTTTTGCTTTAAATCTAAATTGGCTGGACATTCTTTACATCTTTGAGAATGATTTTTAAAAGGAGTAGTACCATTCGACCCTTTACAACGAATAAGAGCATCACAATGACTACATATTGCCACATCAGGATCACTAGTATCTTCATAATGAACCCACCATTTAGATTTTTTCTTCCTAACGCGTTGAGACTGAGAAGAGCTACCACTTACAGTAGAAGGCAAAGGAGGTTTTTTTTGGTTTGCTTGAGGACGATGAAGGAGCGTCTTTATTTCTCTTAGTTGGTGGAGTCGAACATTTCTCTACTTCTTCTTCCACATTTGCCAATTCATCCTAAAAAATGCAAACATTTTCCATGTTTGTATCCACTTCTATGTCATCATTGCTCCCACTGAAATTACTACATTATTGAATATAAAATTAGAAATTTTTAATGGAAAAATCAAAAGAACATAAAAGATTTAACAGTGGTGTAATAAAAAAAATTAACAGTGGTGTCATAAAAATATTTAATGTAATATGTAAATGCAGTCTCAAAGTATTCACAAAACAAGATTCACAACTTTCCCCATTCTTCAACAACAATCCAAACGCTCCTTTAATTGTGAATCTGGCCATTATCAATAAAAAATAAAGGAAATAAAGAATTGCATGTGATGCATCTCAAAGTATTTGTGGCCGAAATCCACACACACAAAAAAATAATGATTTGTGGCCGAAATACACCATTATCTCTCAAAGATTAATAAACTAAAAAGGTGAAAAATTACCTCATTGTGGTCGAAAATTAGTAACAAATGAACTCTGAAGAAACCTTTTATCACAAATAATTGATATTCGAAGGTCTCTAGACTCTGATGGAGTGCGGCGAAGTGAAGATTGAAAGAGGGTTCTGTTGCGGATGTTGCTAGTAAAGCTGGGGATGTTGCTAGTGAAGATTGAAAGAGGGTTCTGTTAGTGTTAAGATTGATAGAGGGTTCTATTCTGTTGAAGAAGATGAATGAACAGATTATCAATTATTTGTGAAGTGCGGCGAATGAATGAACACTTGAACATACCTAATATTTCAGATGGGTCTTTACTCTTTATAAGCTAACTGCGAATAAGTAGGCAGTAGCTGTAGTAGGAACTAGGAAGCCCAACGAAAAGTAAATTATATTTAGGATTTTTCGGGTATCCGAAATTAAAAAAAAAGTGATACGTATCCGATCTGATTTTTTCGGATATCCGAAACACAAAAAAGCGGATCAGATCGACCGGATCACAAATCGGATTATTATGAATATCCCTAATATCTAGTATCCCTAAACCCCAAGGACTGATGCATATACACTATCTCATTGAGATCATCATGTAGGAACGCATTCTTCACATCTAGCTGATGAATGAGCCATGATTTTGAAAGAGTCAAACTGAGCACAGTGCGAATGGAAGCCGGCATGACCACTGGGCTAAATGTTTCACCACAATCTACACCAACCTACTGAGTCTTACCATTACCTACAAGACGAGTCTTATGCCTTGCAAATGAATCATCAGAAATTTTCTTATGAGCAAAAATCTACATAGATCGAATAATATTAACACCAGATGGATGGGGTACCAACTTCACGTCTTATTATCAATAAGAGCATTATATTCATCGGTCATGATAATTTTTCAATTAGGATCATTTAAGACGGACACAGGATTACGGGGTAAGGATAATTTAAGAACATTAAAATTTAAATTAAAATGTCTTTTTGATTTAAAAATACCACGTTGACTACGAGTAGGGGTGTTCAGGTCGAGCCGGACGGGTGACCGAAGTAATGGACGGGCAGGAATCGGAAATTTTCAGACGAGGCCGGGACCAGGAAAATTCGGTCGATCCGATTTTGGACCGGTTGGACCATTTTTTTTTGTTAAATGCAATTTATAAATTATAAATTTTTAACAATGTCTTCGTTTATCAATCTCATTAAATATGTTTGTTTTTTTCCTTATCCTTCAATATACTTTATTTCATTAATATGACTAACTTAAAGAAAACCACCAAATGTACTTGGTTCGTATACGAACTACTGAACTACTCATTAATTAAAGCTACACACCACATTTATATTTTCTATTTTCTATTTGGAATTTGGACATTCCTGAAGCATCGACATAAATTATAGGTAGGGAGAGAAGAAAGTAAAGTAGTTGTAAATTGATCAAACTTTATATGATCATAACTTTGCGCTCGGACGTCCGTTTCACCTATTTTTTTTATTTCGCGTATTTTTTCGATACGGGGGTGGTCATACCGCGGTCAGGCCAATTTTCTGGAAAACGTCTTTTTCCCCGCTCAATTTGAAGTTCCCCCCAAATTGTTACATTTTTTTCTATTTTCAAAGCTAAATATCTCGCGATATACAATAGATTTCAACGTTCAAATTTCATGGTAATGTGTCCGGGAATGTCAATTTCAATATTAAAAATTCATTTTTAAAAAAAAAAAAAAATCCGATCCACTCCGGTCCGGACCGGACCTGAAAATCGGAATCCACCATTTTTGGACGAGGACGGAATCACCGGTCGGGCCGGAATCCGTCGGACGGTCCGATCGGTCCGATTCGGTCCGATTTTTGGTCCGATCTGTTTGTACACCACAACCACAGTGGTGGACCGTGACTGCAGGTTGGATTGGGTGAATTTTGGGAATTTTCGGAAATTTTCATCGAAGGCATCATGGCACCGAAGTCTAGGGCCGCGACACCTGATGAATAGTGCTCTCTGGAATTTTGACACCGCGGCTTTGACGACGACGAAAAATTATTTTGGTTACTGGAAGATTGGAGCCGCGGCGCCTGCCCTAAGGCTCGTGGAGGTGACGACGGTGGCTCTGAAACTTGGTTATTGCCTGATAGGCGTCGCGATGCCCCCACTAAGGGTTGCGGCGCTGGAGATGAACTTTGTGACAGATCTAAAAAATGACAGAGAATATATAGGGAGATATCATCATCAAAAAAATCATACGAACTAGGCATGAGTTTTTCTACTTTAGAGAAAGGGAATAGGGATTCATCAAAGAGAACATGACGACTAATGATGATTCGTTTAGAAGACAAATCAAAGCATTTATAACCACGGTGATTTGACGGATAACCCAGAACACACAAGGAGTAGAACGTGCCTGAAGTTTGTTGATTGTGGTGGATGGAAATAGTGGAAAACATAAGCATCCGAAGACCCTAAGATGATAATCTGACGAGTCTTATTGTATAATACTTGAAGAGGGGATGAATATGTAAAACCTTCAGAGGGAATAATATTAAGTAGATCTGTAGCCATTGGTAGCGCATGATGCCAAAATAATGGAGGGACTGAAGAATGAACCAATAAGGTGCGGATAATGTTGTTAATGGTACGCATTTTTCGTTTAGCTTTCCCGTTTTGTGAAGACGTATGAGGACAACAAAAATAAAAATGTATCTCATATTGAGCACAAAACTCACTAAACTCCCCATTGTCATACTATTTACCATTATCACATTGAATGTTCTTTATTTTCCGTTCGAATTGAGTTCTTATGAAAGCTCTAAATTTTACGAAGATGGAAAAAACTTGAGATTTTTTCGCAATTAGAAACGTCCATAAAAATTTAGAATAATCATCCAAGAATAAAATATAATATCGATGACCCATATAACTAAGAATGTGAGATGTTCATAAATCGCTATGAATAATATCAAATGACATTGAAGTATGAGATTCGAAGCTACAAACGACAACTTAATAATTTTTCCTAATGAACAAAATTGATAATTTGGAGTACTACGCGTACTCTTACAGAAAATAGACTTATTTTTATCTAAAACAGAAAAAAATAGACGATCCTGGATGACGTAGACGAGCAAGCCACGAGGAAGGAGCAAAAGCTGCAAAAGTGGATGGCATGGCTTGACGCGAGATGCTGATACTTGGTGTGATTGGATAAAGATCCCCCCTACTGTCACACCTCATGAGAGGACTCCCCGTCTTGAAATCCTTCATAAAATACCCAAACGGATCAAAATCAATAGAAACCCAATTATCAGTGGTGAATTTACGGACAGACACCAAATTTTTAATTAGTTTTGGAGCATGAAGGGTATTTTTTAAGACAAGTGGTGGATGAGGAGGGGATAAAGTTTTATTACCATAACCCTTAATTGGAATAGAATTGTCATTACCCACAATTATACCATGATACCGCTCAAATTGGAATAAGACGAGAGAGTACCTTGGTCGGATGTCATGTGGGTAGTGGCGCCTGTGTCCATGTACCAATTAGGGTCCAGTTGAGTGATCGGTGTATTTTATATACACCTTTTGAGTCAGTTTTAGTTAGTCTTTTGTCCCGTTTTGCACATATAAGTGTCGTATTAGGATAGTTTTTCTTTCTTTTGAGTCAAAGTGGTTAAAATGGCCAAATGGCGGAAAAGGAGCTAAAAGAGGGCAAAAGAGGAGATTCCAGAGCTAAAAACAGAGAAAGTGGCGAGCAGTGAAACCAGGCCGGCGCATGGCGCCTCCTGCGATCGAAGCGGCGCGGCTCCACTATCGAGAGGCTGCGAAGACTTCGTCGCGGCACCTCATGACAGCGAGTGCGAGGCGCGGCGCCTAAACATCCGAAAGCTACGAAGTTGCGTCGCGGCGCCTCCGAACAGAAATCGGGGCGCGGCGCCAAATCATCCGGAGTTGCGAGATTCGGCCGCAGCTGGCCGAAAAATTAGGCTTCGGATGGATTTTGGGCGAACTGCGAGGAAAAGTGGAGGCGGTTTTCAGCCTATAAAAAGAGAACCCTAGGCAGTTTTTAAGGGTTCCCCTTCTTGCACAACACAAGGCTTCTTGCTTAGAGATTGAAGACCATAGTCTAGTAATTTCTTTTCCTTTTCTTTTCTTTATTTCAGTTTTTGTATGATGAACATGGGATTAGTTCTTGTCATGTCAATGGCTAGGAACTAATTCCTCTATAGGGCTTTCCATGTTGAATCTCTAGAAACTTATGTTATGATTTAATGCATGAATATGGTTATTCTTCTTCTTGTTCAGATCTATCCAATATTTGAGTTGAATTCTTGGTAATTAATTGACAACTAATTATCACTATATGATTTCTAATCGAGTTAGAAAGGGGATTGTGAATATGCTGTAAGTTGGGTAGACATTCTTGGATTGGGGATGAAAATACCTCAATTATTTATGTAGCGTTAATGAGAGGCTTAAAAACCCTAATTTTGCGCATTGTGCGTGACGGTTAACTAGGTTCTTGTTCTTAATCCTCCTATAGAGTTATCCTTATCACCGAAAGGTAGGTAAGGTGCAATACTGGGGTTGAGTGTTTATATAACCCTAACGGGAGTATAAAACGATTTAGTGAACCTGCTTTCTCCAAAAGAAGAAGACCATAAGTTATTGCATTAATAAAATAACATAAGCGGATAGTGAGGAGACGTGGAAGCCCTATTCTCATCATCACTGAAGTAAACCCTTTTAGTTAAATAGCTTTTATAATCCTTAGTTAAAAACAACAAATCTAAATATCAATTTACCAAATAGATACCAAAAAATAGATAGTTGGTAATTGAACCCTAATCATTGAGGACGATATTCGGTCTTATCAAGACTATACTACTTGTCACGATAACGTGCACTTGCGTTTAAAGTGTGTGCATCTTACCGCGCATCATTGAGTCAAGCCAAACGTGTGCATCGCGACATCAATGTCGGTTTACGTGGGTCCTGTTGCGTGATGATCCTGAGGTGGGTGAGGCCCGAGTATTCTAGATTCGCCACGGCCCATGTCGATCTGAAACCACGAGCTTGATCCAAAGCGCGAGGAATAAGCGGCGTTGGCACGGTGAGGCGGTGCGCGGCGATATCTTGTCTTTGGGACCCACTGCCACCGTCCAGGGGCCCACTATGGTCCCCAAACCTGCTGCTGCTGAATTCCCGCAGTGGCTGACCCGCCACCGTTTCGGTTACCCCCGTTGTTCCCGCCACGATTTTTGCCATTATTTTTCCAATTTTGGCCCTTCTTACTACCACCGTTGTTGTGATTTTGGGTCACTTTAGCTGGATTGGAAGGGGGAAAATTTGAAGCAGTCATCATAACGACAGGGCTAGCCCCGATAGACGCCTTTTTAGCCAAACCTATTTCCTCCAAAGTGAGCATGGAGCGGGCTTGATAATACTCCGGCAGGGGGTTACTTTGACGAATAACCGAAGCAACCCCGATATAGGCTTCGGACAGATCGACAACCATCTGAAGGACGAGACGACTATTAATGTGAGGAGCACCGCGTTGCAAAGCTGATCTGCCAAGTCTTTGAGGCGTTTACAATAAGAAGAAACGTTAGGAAAATTCTCCATAGCAACTTGGGAAAATTCATGCTCAAGGATAACAATTCGAGAATGACTGTTATCTTGGAAGATATCATGCAATCGATTCCACACCACTATAATTGTGGAGTTGGGTTCCATAATAGTTTGTAAAAGGTCCAAGGATATCGTGGCATAAATCCACTGGAGAACCATTGCATCAAGCATGACCCATAAGTTTGAATCTACTGCTTTGATGTGTCATAGCATGAATTTTGAATAATTCCGCCCACGTCCCATATTGGACGTTTTCTAGGTAAAAAACAATAGGGAGAACGCTCTTGATCTTAGAAACTGTGAGGGCAGGATGAAAAGTGTTCTTATCAGTCATGGTGAATAGAACAAACTTTGGACAAGATTTTGAGGGGTGAGGAATTCTCGGAAGTTGCAGAAATTCGAGGGGGGGGGGGGTCTGAAATTTCAGAAAATCCGAGGGGTGGGAGGGTTCTTTGTGTTACGGTATTTTGCCAAGAATTTTGAAAAAGAAGTGAGAAACAGAAGTAATAAAAATAACCTAGACTCTTGATACCATGAAAGAATTAATCTCTTGATTATTCTTATTGATGAAAGACATATATATACAAGTTACAATAGGAGAATCATATTCCTACTTTACATCTAAAATCCTGTTTTATATGAAGAATAATTATACACTTATGGTAATATTACAATTCTAATTATGGTACAAGTTTAATAGCAAATATCTGAGAAAATCAATCCTTGTACGGACAAGAGTGCGTGACTACGCCGTTTAACAATTAGGTCGTAGTGTATGCGGTAATTTAATTTACCTATTAGACTTCTGTAGCATGTAGGATCTGCTAAAGGTTCTCCAATCTCACTTGTCAATTTTGTTACAGGATCAAGAGGTGAAGAAATTGAAAGTATGTATGTCCTAGAAAAAATCATTTTAGGAGCAGATGTACTTGAACACATTCATATTATTAATAAGATTAATATATACTTGGCATTTGCAATTATTGAATTATTATTTGATTGTTTATATTATTCATTAATGTGCATCCCTTGAACTTACATTGTCATTAATAATGTGAGATATTAATGATAGAGTGTAGTTCTTAAAATAGCCTAGACTAATGATCATTGAGAATGGATATCAATGATATGTTATAAGTCGACATGTGGTCTGCATCACATTCTTAGAGAATGTAGTATATCTCACTTATTGCTAGCAATAGTTGCTAGTGATGGACACATGGATACTCTTAGAGGAGTATTGGCATACCCTGCTGATAAACTATTTGTTATACATGTCTAGAGTATTATCAACATGTGGGAGATAGAGGTCCTTAGACTTGAGGTCAATATCGCCTTGTTTACGGAGCAATGCACTTTGATCCTGTCCTAAGCTCAAATGTCTTACAGGTTTAGACGCGACTTGTATTGGGTGCATTACGAAGTAGATTGAAGGTGGTAGTTGAGCCAAGAATAGGATTCATTCCTCGATTGGAATTTTGAGAGAACACTCAGCTTCTCAGAGATGTTAGGTCGACCAAGTCATTGGCCAATGCAAGAGACATATCTAGGATAAGGTCTAGTTGTCGACTAATATAGATGAGATAAAGTGATCAAGCCATTTGGATAGACACTTGGCAAATCTTAAGCTTGATCGAGTGTGTCGCGAATGAAAGGAATTTATCATCTCACATAGAGTGCATTTACTTGAGTCTTGTAAGCGTCTTACATATTGGGTCGTCGCGTGGCCGTCTAGGAGTTCCGTGTGAACCTTGATTTGATCAAGTGCCAATGTGTGAAGGCCTAAAGGGTCACACTAAGTCGATTGTCTTTTCGGTCTAAGGGTATATTGACAGAATGTAAAATATCGGATTTTGAATCAAGATATTTTATTTTATAATAAATTATGGGATAATTTTCATTTGATGAAAATTAATTAATTAAGTTAAAATTAAATCTTGGATTTAATTAGAACTAAAACGTGCAGAAAATAAATAGAGGAGCATGTGATGGGCCCGGTTCGATCGCCTTGCAATTTGGATTTGGGTCAGGTATTGAAGCCTGATCCAAATCTGATTTGGTTTAGGGTTTCCTCCACTATATATTTGGCACTTAACCCATAATTTCATAAGAACTGACTTTCCACTTTCTGAACTCAGAGTTCAGGAAATAAAATTCTCTCAAACCTCTGCCAAGATTTCCTAACTTTCTTGGGCAAAGGAATATACCTAAGCAAGGCTTGCACCCGGATTGACAATCGTGTGCGCTCCCTTTAGTAAAGACTAACAAAAGCTTAAACTGTAAGTTTTCTTCCTGTCTTTGCAGATTTGAATTATCGCATAATCATACCAGAAACGTTTGTTGGGGCAACTAAGTTTACTCAAAATTTTAAACTTCCGTTGTGCCTTACTTGTGTGTTTTACACCCAACAAATCCCTACAGTGGTATCAGAGTCCAGGCTGGTTTAATGATTATACGTTAATCTTTAATAACGATATGTGGGATAATTAATTGTTTTTATTTAAAACTGATTTTCAGAATTTATAAAAAAAAAAAAAAATTGAACAGTGAACAATAACAAACCTTTATTCGGCGTGAGCGATGTCGGCGGTCCTTTATTCGTAATCTGATGGCGGTTTTCGATGAAATTTCGGTGTTTTAATGTGTTCTAACACCGTCTCCACTATTATCGAGAAATCCACTTTTAAGATGGTCGATAAAGGTGTTGAGAGGTGACGGAACGTGATGTAAACGCCGGAAAAGTCATCGGAATGTCGCTGCCGGCGGGGCTGTTTCCGGCCACCACGGGCATCGAAATTCTTAAGTAATACCACCACCGTGTTCGTCTCGACGAGGGGAATCTAATGGTGGTAGTGTTACACGGCAACGATGACCGGAAAAGGAGCACCACCGACGATTTTAAAACCCGCCGGCGGCGTCTCGGTCCGACCGCGTGGGCCACCAAATCGGTGGTGAAAACCACCAGTGAGTTCGTCCCGATGTGTGCCATCGTTTGGTGGGTTTTAATTTCGTCAATTTCTCCCCGAAATCCGAATCCCAAATTTGATTTGGGATTGGAATTGATTTTGAAAATTTAAAATAGTTTGAGGACCTTTTTGCAATTAAAATTAGGGTTTTAAAATTGAAGATTGGTCCTTAAACAAATATGAAAATATTTTAAGTTCTGAAAATTACAAATTAGTCCCTGAGATATTTTCTGAAAATTTTAAATTTTTTTAAAATCAGCAGATTCAGTCCCTGGGTCAATCTGTAAATTTCAGAAAAGCAGATTTGGTCCCTGGGTAAATCTGTAAATATTTTAAGGTTCTGAAAATTGCAGAAATACCCCTGAAAATTAAATTTTAATTTCTGAATTATTAAGGAACTGTTTGGATGAGCATAAAATTCTGAAAATTGAAAATTGAGTTTAAATTTTGAATTTAAATATTTTCTAAATTGAAACAAATTAATTAACCCACAATTATTGTTATTTGACATATTATTTGATAATGTGTGCACAAATTAATTGTTTCTCTTTATTGTTTAATTGATTGTCATTTAAATAATTAGAATAGAGTCCGCATATATATGTTTGGGTAGGCGGCGCCCAGTATTTGTTAGTCCACAGTTATTGTCTGGGTAGGCGGCGCCTAGTAATTGTTTACTTTCAATGACCGCTGTTGACACCCAATTTTGACCCTCCCGTCCAGACAGTAGCTATAAAATTACACTAATTTTGCAAAATATATTTTTATGATTTCTTATAATAAAATGCAGCGATAAAACATTAATACATGCATAAATAAGTAATTTAATAATGGCACCGCGTCTTACGTAGAAAATTACACACTTAGAGTCTCGCGCTCATATTTATTAATTTTAAGCTCTGTCATAATTCTTAATAATAAATAATAAATACATAAAATAATAATCTAACACACGCGTTTTAATAATAACATTCATAAAAGAATTAAGCAGTCCTTAAATGTCATATCTGCACGTAGCATTTAAATAATTCAATTTTTTAATTTAGCTCCGCAGAATACGCATAATAAATAAGTTTCAATAACGGCATCGGATTATAAATATTAAACACTAATTAAATAGCACACTCGCATTTATTATTGTAATAAAACTCAGACTAATGAAGCACCTAAATAATCTAATCACAATTTAAATAACTTACCACTAATTAAATACCTACTACCTAAAACTAATTCCTAAAACTAATACCTAATTTAAATTACCAATGACCACATGAGCCAGTTCCCCTTACCCGTCGCCCAAGCCCAGAGCTCCTTGGCCCAACCCGCAGCCCACACCCTTCCTCTTCAGCTCACCCCAACCCTTTAGTACGCCCATTTACCTCTCAAAAAGAAAAGATAACTTAATACACCCACAACAAAAACCTAAGACCTCTTCCATCGCCGCCTTTGTTAGAAACCCGATATTCTCGCCGGATTTTCGGCTGAAAATCCGGCTCCCTTACCTCTCCCACCCCTTTTCCGTTACCCTCAACAAAATCAGTACCAAGATCGCAGCAATCGTAAAACCTACCATAACCATCAACACCATATCAAAATCGCATCCCAATGAACACAAAACGATATGGATCGACCCCGAAATGGTAGTAAATCAGTACCAAATCGTGGTAAATCACCCCAATATCAGAATGCAATCAGCCCAAAGTCTTACCAGCAACATACTAAAATTAGAACTCAATCGAAGGCTATATAAGTCGAACGATAATCTACACAGAGGCATGCAGAAGATTTGGCAAAAAGCGTCACAAAATAGAGATGGACCCTCGTCCAGAAAAAGAGAGCAATCAGTAGAGACACCGATATCTTCTCACAGTAGCAAACCCTTTTAACATCAACCTGAAATTAGCGACCTAAGAGCAAGAACAGAAGTTCGAAGCCCTTTTCTTTTAATACAAGTCCAGAAATCAGCAAAAACCCTGCCCTATTAATTCGCATAGCAATAAACCCCGAGTGAATCGACGACTTGATACGTTGCCCCGGTTCGCTGCCCGGAGAAGGTAAATTTATCACCCTTTCCGTCTTAGATTTTGCGTGTAATATGTGTTTCGTGCGATGGCTTAATTATGTTGAGTTGATTGCTGAACATGTTTAGTTAATTGTTGTCAGCATTCGCGACGTTTTTTTTATGTGTTTGTTGAGTCTTCTGCTCATTAATTATTTTTGCTGTATTTGTCGTTTAAATATGATATCGGACTAGTTGGCTTTAGCTAATCTAAGGTCATGTTATACGACGTGAAGAATGGTTTGTTTTCATTGTCAAGATTCACAATTTATGAATTTGGAGAACTCGATTTATTAAATATAGTTCAGCCCTCCACAATCTGTGAGATCATGTAAACTCTAGCTGTTCTCGTCGTCTTTGTCCATTTTTGTCTATCTGGTTTGATTGGAATGCATCTGGTATATGTCGAAGTGATACATCCCTATATGTTCCTGGGTATATCGTATATATCACTGTCCAACGCATTTAGAGTCTAGATTTATCGCACGTCAAAATTGCATTCCTGTCCGCACTTTATCTTTAGCTTGTAACCATGTCTCATGTAGGGTATGTCTAGTTGGGTGTTCTAAACCTGTCCATGTTCTTCCCAACTGATAGGATAGATACCGTAGTTATGATGGTCAGTATCTTGTTTTGTTCTAGTCATTTGGGTTGCCTTAATGAAGACAAATAAGATGTGTGGGAATCTGCTTGCTTAACTTAAATTCTGTAATGCAAAATCCTGAACCAGGGGAATGGAATGAATAGGCTGGAGTTTTATTATTTCTGAAATAATATAAAATGACATTCCAGGCTCGGAAATCAACTTTCTTCATTTTTGTGGCATCTGTTGAGTATTTATGCATACTCTGTTGATTCCTATAACATATCTACATGCCTGTTTTCCTACTCATTTCGTGTATGTGGCTTGAATCACTTTTCTATTTACCTTGGCATGTACTTATGCAGTTTGTGAATGAACTGCGCCACTATTTGCTGAAGTTTGAGCATATTAAGTGATATCATATATTCCTAAGTCCTATCCCATGCATATTTTAAAACTAGTTTTTCTGGTAAAACTTGAAAATAAAATTGGTTTTTCTGGTAAAACTTGAAAATCACTGATTGGGCTGCATATGTTATTCTCGACTGTTACAAATTTAAGCAGTAATTGGATATGTAATGAGGAGACACTAATAGTAAGTGACTAAATAATAGCCTAGATAAACCAATCAGAAAATGACTGCTACAGGGGTAACAAAGGAAACTCATATTCACTTCATTTATTAACTTATTTCCTCACATATGGGTCTCCCAATTACATGTCCCTTTTGTCCCAACTTGCTGAAGTCTAGGCCATCTCCAACTGTTTAATTCTAAGCTTTAACCACTGATTGTTTTGCTCCTCTATAATTTATGTGCATACGTGTGCTAATTTATACGCTGGTGTTTATTTTTTGCACATGATAAAATTCAGAATATTTACTAATCCTTATCATTTTTTGTTTACATGAAATGCATCGGAGCCAAATGAAGAGTTTCATTGCGAGACTCATCGCGCCTCGATCAACTGAAGATCTGCATTCACCCGCATCTATGTGCATTCTCTATCCGCATCGGAAATTCCAAGCCACCGGCGAGTGACTTCGCCATTTCTTCGAGTCCTTATTAATTCATATCCTCACCCCATTTATTTGTTGTAATTATTTGTCTAACATTACACTACTAGTAATACACTTAGAATAGTTAAACTTTGGGTTGGCATTAGAAAATAGTTTGACGCTAGAAATTCACTCCCCTTAAATTAAATTATTTTACGACTAGTTATGCATCGCCTAAGCCATACTAAATGACATTAAATATCCACGTAGCTAAAGTGTCACTCGCTATTAAATCCTAAGCATAATAAATTAATTTCTTCGTAAACCCTTACTAACATTTTATTTTATTAGTCTTTGCATAATAAATATTCTACATCTTATTTTATAAAGTACACATTTCGTCGTAATAAGATTTTGCAATACATGTATCTTATCTAATACGTTATGAATGCATGTTTTTATCTAAAGCTAATTTTATATTCTAAATAAATCTTACAATTTTATCCCTTTTATTTAAACACTTTTAAACATGCATTTTTATAGAGTAATAATTTCCTAGGTTTGAACGGACAACCGCAAGTTAGCGGATCCTTTAGGGTGCCTAACTCCTTCCCTTTAGGATAATAAGGAGCCCTTACCCAGAATCTCATTAAGTTTAGCAGACCATTAAAATGGAGTTAATGTTTACTTTAAATTAGTTAACATTTAGGTGTCCTAATTCACCCAATTAATTAGGTGGCGACTCCGCGAACCCCTTAGCATCTAGCCCCTTTTTAGCACTTTTAATATTCTAGCACCTTTTAAGCACCCTTTTAACACTTAACAATTTTATTATTTATTTTCTAACATTTTTATTTAAACCGGGGTTCGCTATAAAATGTCGCGGCCAGAAAAGGGCGTGACAACCGCTATAATTGTCTGGGTAGACGGCGCCCAGTATGTGATTAAAACCATCTTATATCATGTCTATTGGGTTTGATGGTTTTCCATCTAAATGTGTTTAGAAATTGCATGATATGATGTCATATGATGTATGATATAATAGTTGATCTTGGTCATAATCCTGAATTAAAATATTCCCCAAATTTAATACAAGTCTCATTTAAAATGAACGCGTCGTCCGTTATAATTGATTGTGGTGCAAAATCCTTTTCGGCGAGATGAGTATTTATGCCCCGGCATTTACTCTAAGTCTACGAGGACTCAGACCCTATCATAGACGCATATAAATGTTGTAGTAGGTGATAAACCTTCGTAAGTATTTACACCCCGGTGTTTGCTTGATGAAGGCTAAGCCCGCTTAGATGCATAATTGCAGTCGCATAACGGGGTTGACTTGCTAGGCTGTCTTGGCGCCCCAGTGTCGGACAACCGAGGGACGCAAATCGAATTGTTTAGAACATTCGGTCAACCAAGAGTTGCAAATTGTTTGCAATTGGTTTAGAGACCTACCAAATCGTGTTGTTGAAATTATCAGCCTCAGCAAACGCGGAGACAACATGAGTTTGGATCTTGGCCCATTATGACCGTATTTGATATGAGTCTGTATTCTTTATGGGGTAAAAGAGTATGTTAAAATAGTGGGAGCTAATTAAACTAAAGACCATGTTAGTTAGTTAATGAATGTGTTCAATAGAAATTATATTAAAGTATTAATTTCAAGTCTATCTTTTCTTCAGTTACAATGTCGAATCTGTCACTTAAAATGTTGGTTGAAACGCACAAGTTGAATGAAGCCAATTTTCCTGACTAAGAAATTTGCGTTTGGTAATGCGATTAGAAAAGATTGAGTATGTATTGGATACATCACTCCCTACAGTCTCTGCTGAAGATTCTGAAGAGTATGTCCTGTTTGACAAAGCAACCTATCATAAATATCTTGATGATGTTGTTGCAGCATAATGTGTTATGCTATCTTCTATGACTCCAGAGTTATAAAGACAGCATGAAAATATGGGCCCCAACGAGATGCTAGAACACTTGAAGAGTCTCTATGACTCACAGTCTCAGACAATGGAGTATGAACTGTTGAGAGATCTATTTAAGTGTAAGCTGAACGAAGGGGGTCAGGTGTCACAACATGTTTTGAAGATGATTGGATTAATTGAGAGGCTGGCTTCGATTGGAACGAAGCTGCCTGCAAATGTTTCTGTTAATCTAATCTTGAACTCTCTTCCTGGTTTCTTTGAGAACTTCATTGTGAATTACAACATGAATGGAACGAAAGCAAGTCTCCCAGAACTTCATAATATGTTGAAGACCTTCGAGTCATCCACCTCCAAAGGTAAAGTTGTGCTCATGGTGAGCTCATCTAGCAAGTTCAAACCTAAGGGTAAGAATATGCAGAAGAAGAAGGGTAAGGCGGTTGCCGCCAAACCCACAGCTATGAAACCTAAAGGAGTTGTTCGAAAGAAGACCAAGATAGCTGCTGATGTTTGCCTCAATTGTAAGTGAAAGGGACATTGGAAGAAGGACTGTACAGCCCCAGGGGAGACAAGGCACAAGATGCTGGCCCTGCTGGACAAGGTATGTTTGTTATTGAAATAAATATGTCTATAACTAATTCTCACTGTTGGGTATTGGATACCGCTTGTGGCTCACACATTTGTAATAATGTGCAGGGGCTAATTGACAGCAGAAAGGTTGGACCTTGAGAAGTAGATCTACGCGTTGGCAATGAAGCTAGAGTTGATGTGGAACGCGTGGGGACTTATAGACTAGATTTACCTTCAGGTTTTTGTTTAGAACTTAATAATTGTTATTTTGTTTCGTCTTTGACGATAAATATTATTTCTATCCCTATGTTAGACATTGAGGGGTTTTCCTCACATATTACCAATGGAAACTATGTTTTATCTTATGAAGGTTTTATTTGTGGAAATGCTCCGCTTGTGGATGGATTGTATGTTCTAAACTGTAGCCATAAAATTTTCAATATACAAAATAAAAGAGCTAAAATAAGTAATCAAAGAAATCCCACCTACTTATGGCATTGCAGACTTGGTCACATCAATGAATCAAGGATAGCAAGATTGAGGAAATTAGATTACTTAGAACCATTTGACTTAGAGTCATATGGTGATTGCAAATCTTGCTTAAAAGGAAAGATGACAACCAAATCACTTTCTGGGAAAGTGCGTGCGAAGAGGTGCTTGAGTTAGTCCATACCGATGTATGTGGGCCTTTTCCAACTCAAGCTAAGGGAGACTTTCTTTATTTCATCACTTTTACAGACGATTTCTCAAGGTTTGGGCATGTGTATCTTATGAAACATAAGTCTGAAGCTTTTGAGAAATTCATGGAGTACAAGTCAGAAGTAGAGAAGCAACTTGAAACAAGTATTAAAACTCTTCGATTAGATCGAGGAGGTGAGTACTTAAGTAAAGAATTTCTAGATTACTTGAAGCTTCATGGAATCCATTCAGAATGGACACCTCCCGGAACGCCACAAATGAATGGTGTTGCTGAGAGGAGAAATCGTACCTTATTAGATATGGTTAGATCCATGATGAGTTTCTCAGCTCTACCAATATACCTATGGGGATATGCATTGCAAAGCTCAATCTACATTTTGAATAGAGTTCCATCAAAGTCAGTAGAGAAAACTCCATATGAGATATGGAATGGAAAGAAGCCAGCACTTAGACACATGCGACCCTGGGGGTGCCCTGCATATGTAAAGAAGTTGCTCACTGACAAATTGGAATCTAAAAGTGAGAAGTATTATTTTGTAGGGTATCCTAAGGAAACAAGAGCGTACTACTTCTATCTTCCTGAGGAACATAAAATAATTGCTTCCAGAAATGCAACTTTCCTTGAAGAAGACTATGTCTACAAGGAACACAGTTGCAACAAGATAGAACTTGAAGAAATTCAAGAAGTACAAAATAATGTAGAGAATGACCCCTTGTCAAATAACCTAGACAAGGATTCAGTGGGAGTATTTGATGATGATTGGGTACTTAGAGTACGCCCTTCAGCCAGTGGGAGTGTTGTGAGGGATACTGCAGAAATGCAAGACCCTCATGCACAACTAATGGTAGATGACACAATAGTTGTGCATCATCCTATTCAAAATGATATTCCTGAAAGTTCTCAAGGTGGTGGATTGTCCAACACACAAACATCTTCTCAAAATTAAAATACAGCAAACACTGAACCGCAGAATGTTCAACTCCGTAGGACCACTAGGACTCATCGTGCACCTGAAAGACTTAATCTCTTTGTTGAAACACATAATGAGATAGATATTCCTGATGATGATGAACCTACTACCTACAGCGAAGCAATGTTAGACATTGATTCACAGAGATGGCAAGAAGCCGTGAAATCTGAAATGAAGTCTATGTACATAAACCAAGTATGGAACTTGGTTGACTTGCCAACATGGGTTAGACCCATAGGATGCAAATGGGTCTTCAAGAAGAAGATTGATGCATATGGAAAAATACAGACTTATAAAGTAAGATTGGTGGCTAAAGGTTATAATCAACGGCCTGGGGTCGAATGATGAAACCTTTTCGCCTGTTGCAAAGATTAAGTGCATTCGGATTTTGCTTGCAATAGCTGCATACTATGATTATGATATTTGGCAAATGGATGTTAAAACTGTCTTCCTCAATGGTAATCTAATTGAGGAGGTGTATATGATACAGTCAGATGGTTTTACATCTAAGACTCAACCCAAAGCAGTATGCAAACTACAAAAGTCCATATACGGACTTAAGCAAGCCTCAAGGAGTTGGAACATTTGTTTTGACAAAGCAGTCAAATCGTTTGACTTTGTTAGAAGCAAGGAAGATCCGTGCGTTTATAGTAAACGCACAAATGAGAGCATTGTCTTCATTGTTATATATGTAGATGACATATTGATAATGGGAGACAATAAGGCTTTCATGCAATCAGTCAAAGAATGGTTATCAGAACCTTCATGATGAAGGACTTGGGTGAAGCTTGCTACAATCTTGAAATTAGAATCTACAGAGATAGACCTAATAGATTGTTGGAACATCACGATCGTATACATAGACAAAGTGCTAAAACGTTTCTCTATGGAAAATTCCAAGAAAGGGAATCTTCCTATGGGTCAAGACATCAAGTTGTCAAGGAAGGATTGTCCTTCCACAGTTGCAGAACTTGAACGCATGAAGAGAATCCCAAATGTTTCAGCTATAGGATCAATCATGTATGCCATGACCTGTACAAGGCCAGATGTGGCCTATGCACTTAGCATGACTTGCAAATTCCAGCAGAATCCTGGGGAGGAACACTGGAAAACAGTCAAGAGAATTCTTAAGTATCTTAGACGAACTAAAGAATACTTCTTAGTCTATAGCGGACAAGAAGAGCTAGTAGCTACTGGGTACACTGATGTTAGCTTCCAGACAGATCTTGATGACTTCAAATCTCAGTCTGGTTATGCCTTCATTTTAAATGGTGGAATAGTTAGTTGGAAGAGTTCCAAGCAAGCTACAACTGCCGATTCGACAACAGAAGCCGAGTACATTGTTGGATCGGAAGCTGGTAAAGAAGTTGTCGCGATATCCGAGTTCTTAAAGGAATTAGGGGTTGTTCCAAGTACCAGTTGTCCAATAACGATTTATTGTGACAACACTGGTGCGATTGCTCAAGCTAAAGAACCAAGATCAACGAATAGAAACAAACATGTACCAAGGAAATACCACATACTCAGGGAGATGGTGGAGACAGAAGAAATAAAGATAGACTACATTCCCACCGAAAATAATCTAGCAGACCCATTTACTAAACCATTAAGCTTAGTCAAGCATAATGGTCATTTCGAAAACATGGACATTAGATACATTGGTGATTGGATCTAGGCCAAGTGGGAGATTGAAAGTATGTATGTCCTAGAAACAATCATTTTAGGAGCAGATGTACTTGAACACATTCATATTATTAATAAAATTAATATATACTTGGCATTTGCAATTATTGAGTTATTATTTGATTGTTTATATTATTCATTAATGTGCATCTCTTGAACTTACATTGTCATTAATAATGTGAGATATTAATGATAGAGTGTAGTTCTTAAAATAGCCTAGACTAATGATCATTGAGAATGAGATATCAATGATATGTTATAAGTCGACATGTGGTCTGCATCACATTCTTAGAGAATGTAGTATATCTCACTTACTGCTAGCAATAGTTGCTAGTGATGGACACATGGATACTCTTAGAGGAGTATTGGCATACCCTGCTGATAAACTATTTGTTATACATGTCTAGAGTATTATCAACATGTGGGAGATAGAGGTCCTTAGACTTGAGGTCAATATCGCCTTGTTTACGGAGCAATGCACTTTGATCCTGTCCTAAGCTCAAATGTCTTATAGGTTGAGACGCGGCTTGTATTGAGTGCATTACGAAGTAGACTGAAGGTGGTAGTTGAGCCAAGAATAGGATTTATTCCTCGATTGGAATTTAGAGAGAACACTCAGCTTCTCAGAGATGTTAGGTCGACCAAGTCATTGGCTAATGCAAGAGACATATCTAGGATAAGGTCTAGTTGTCGACTAATATAGATGAGATAAAGTGATCAAGCCATTTGGATAGACACTTGGCAAATCTTAAGCTTGATCGAGTGTGTCGCGAATGAAAGAAATTTATCATCTCACATAGAGGTCTGTTTACTTGAGTCTTGTAAACGTACTTCACATATTGGGTCCGTCACCGGCGCCGTCTAGGAGTTCCGTGTGAACCTTGATTTGATCAAGTGCCAATGTGTGAAGGCCTAAAGGGTCACACTAAGTCGATTGTCTTTTCGGTCTAAGGGTATATTGACAGAATGTAAAATATCGGATTTTGAATCAAAATATTTTATTTTATAATAAATTATGGGATAATTTTCATTTGATGAAAATTAATTAATTAAGTTAAAATTAAATCTTGGATTTAATTAGAACTAAAACGTGCAGAAAATAAATAGAGGAGCCGCATAACAGTGGGCCCAGTTCGACTGGTCCACTGCAATTTGGATTTGGGTCAGGTCTTGAAGCCTGATCCAAATCTGATTTGGTTTAGGGTTTCCTCCACTATATATTTGACACTTAACCCATAATTTCATAAGAACTGACTTTCCACTTTCTGAACTCAGAGTTCAGGAAATAAAATTCTCTCAAACCTCTGCCAAGATTTCCTAGCTTTCTTGGGCAAAGGAATATACCGAAGCAAGTCTTGCACCCGGATTGACAATCGCGTGCGCTCCCTTTAGTAAAGACTAACAAAAGCTTAAACCGTAAGTTTTCTTCCTGTCTTTGCAGATTTGAATTATCGCATAATCATACCAGAAACGTTTGTTGGGGCAAGTAAGTTTACTCAAATTTTAAACTTCCATTGTGTCTTACTTGTGTGTTTTACACCCAACAAATCCCTACAGAAATAACAGATCTGAGAAATCATCAAAGAGAAGTTCCAAAGCGTACTTCTGTTGAGTGACAATGAGGCCATGAGGTTCCTGAGTATTTCAAGACCTAAAAAATAATGTAAGTCTTCGAAGTCCTTAATCTTAAATTCATGATCTAGAAATATTTTCAGTTGATTGAGCTCAGTAGGGTTGTTTCCTGTTAGAATAATATCGTCCACATATACATCTACTATTGAAATAGATGATAAATCCTTTTTGATAAATAAAGAATATTTATTTAGGGAGGAATTAAAACCCTTTAAATTGAGAGCTGAAGTAAGATTTGCATAGCATTGTCGTGAAGCCTGTCTTAGGCCATAAAAACTTAGTAAGCTTACAAACATGATTAGGACTAGGAGGATCCATGCCAGGGGAAAATTTCATGAATATTTCTTCTTGTACTTCTTCATGTAGAAAGACATTATTAACATCCCATTGAGAAATATGGCACCCTTTCTTTAATGCAATAAACAAAATACATCTAATATTTGTCATCTTCACAACCGGAGAGAGTTTCATTAAAATTCACTCCTTCTCTCTGAATGTCTTCTCTCACAACTAATCTGACCTTTAATCTTTCTAAACTTTCATTTAATTTTTGCTTGACCTTGTAAACCTATTTATAAGGAAGAACTTTCTTCCCAGCTGGTAACCTCACAACTTCCCAAGTCTTATTATCCTCTAAAGCCTTATATTCAGAAGTTATTGCTTGCTGCCAACCAGAATGCATTGCAGCCTGTGTAAAATTGGTTGGTTCACTTATAACAAGAGTAGAATTAAGAACTTGCTGATTTACTGAGGAAAGAGCTGCAAAAGGGTACATAGTAGGTGTAGCAGGAAAGGAGAAACATGATTGAGTTAGGTCTGTGAGATAGATAGCATTACATATGTAGTCAGACAAGTATGTAGATTGTTTAGAGTTCTACGTGATTGTCTAGTAGGAGAAACTTCAGGATTAATAGGAGTAGGGATCATAGGATCAGAATCTGATGTAGAAACTGGAGTAGGATAATTATTTTCATTGAAAAATTCTGGTGGCTGATGTGGCTGTGGAGGATCAGGAGAAGAATCATGAACTAAATCACTAGTAATGGATGATGTAGAATTTTGTGAGGTTGATGTTGGAAACAAAGTAGTAGGGATAGAATAAAAAAATGACTTAGTTTTGACAGGAAAAATAGACTCAATGAATTTGACATCTCTAGAAATAATTTTTTTCCTAGTTTCCAGTGTTAAAAGTTTATATTCTTTCTGTTCTGTAGGGTATCCAATAAATACACAAGCTATTGCTCTTGGTTCAAATTTGGGTCTTGAATGTGACAAGGTTGATGCATAACAAAAGCATCCAAAGCTTTTCAAATTAGTGTAAGAAGGTGATTGACCATAGAGTATGTTGCAAGGAGTAGTAGTACCCTTTAAATTCTAGATGGAAACCTATTGATTAGGTAAGTTGCAGTAAGTACACAATCTCCCAAAAAGATATAATAAGACCTGATTAAAATAGAAGAGACCTGAAAGTTTCCAAGAGATGCCTATGCTTTCTCTCAACTATCCCATTTTGTTGTGGGATAGTTATACATGATGTTTGATATAGAATTCCTTTAGAATGAAAAAATTCAGTGGCAATGGTAGTTTTTCCTAATTCAAGGGCATTATCACACTTTATGACTTTTACTTGTGTGTTGAATTGTCTTTCAATCATGGCTAGGAAGTTTTTGATCATAAAGAAAGCATTGTTTTTCATTTTTAGAAAAAAAGTCCAAGTGTCCCTACTAAAGTTAAAAAATACTTAAAATCATTATGGTTGCAAATTAATAGAGACCCCATGTGTCAATGTGTATCATTTCGTAAATACTTGGTTTTGATTTCACTGTTGGAAAAGGAGAGTTTAGATTGCCTAGCAAGGGGACATATAACACAAGAGCAATTTGACACAGATTTAAAAACAAATGATCTAATATTTTTTATTGCAGTAATGGCAAATGCCTTTGTCTATTGTGCGAAATCACTGCATAAGAATCTCTATTAATCACTACAGAACTAGAAATTGAAACAGAAAAGCTAAAAAGTAAGGGTCTATTCTTGACTTTGTTCTTGAAACATAAGCTTGTTGACTCTAGTTGATATAGCCCATCTCTGACATCATCAAGTATCAGTGGCCTCTTCATTGAAGGGCCCTGCAATACACATTGAGTGGAAGAAAAAATGATAAGAGATTTCAATTGGACATATAGTTTGTGGAATGATAATAGATTTATCTTAAAAGAAGGGACAAACAACACATTATGAATGATTAGATTAGGAAAGAGTTCCACACTTCTTGTGTGAGTTGCTTTTACCTTTGTAGAATTAAGAAGATTAACATTGACAGGTAAGAGCTTAAGACTAATGAACATGGATGAATCAAAAGAAAGATGTTATGTTGCTCCTGAATCTATTATCCAGTGAGTAGATTTTATAGTAATGAGACAAGATATGAAAGGGGATAGAGTTTTACCAGCAGAATTAGCACTAACATCTGAAAACTCCGCCTCAGATTGACTAATTTTAACTTGGTGAAGCAGATGAACTAGCTGAGAAAATTGCTCCTTGCTTAGTTGGTTTAGTGTAGTAGAATCCATAGGAGACTGGCTCATCTCATCTCCTTCACTAGGAGTTAAAGTTGGATTGCTTCTCACATTTTCTTGCATCCTTAAAATCTGCTGGAAAACCAATGATTCTGTAACATTTATCCACTGTGTGACCAGGTTTCTTACAGTGAGAACACATCAGACCATTTTTCTCTCCCTTATATTTACCTGGTCCTGCAACAGCATGATTAGTACCTAAATAAGAAGTGTTGTTTCCTGCAAAGCGTGAGTGAATATGGTCTCTTTGTTGATTAGTGACTAAGTAAGAAGTAGAATTTCCAGGAAATTGTGAATGAACAAAGACTTGTCTTTGTTTTTCATCTTGCACGATGAGATAGTAAGTCATACTAACGGAAGGTAATGAGGATATTGCTTCTAGTAGGGGAGTAAGTGTCATTTAAACCTATTAAAAATTGAATCAATCTCTCATCTTGTAGGGTTGACACAGTTTTCCTCCACAAGTACAATCACAAGAACAACTTTTAGTATTTAAAATGTCTAATTCATCCCATAGACCTTTCATTTTAGACTAGTATCCTGCTGTCATTGATTCCTTAAACTAAGTCACTTAATTTATTTTGTAGGTGATAAAGTTTTCCCCCATTTGACTAACCAAATCTATATTCAAGATCTTTTCAAAGATCTTGAGCAGTTTTTGAATAAATAACGCTATCAACAATATCTTTGAAAAGTGAACTGAGTAATCAGGAGGTTACCATATCGTTGCATCTATTCGAAAATTTAAAATCCGGTGAATTAGGATTTGGAGCCTTGCAGGTACCATTAGTTAAACCCTGCTTATTTTTTGTTGAGAGAGCAATGATGATAGACCTGCACCATCCAACATATCCTCTTCCTTTGAAAATGAAATTCACAAGAGATATTTCAGGTGAAGAAAAAATGGATTACTAGTATCCATTGAATTATATCCAGTAGTCCCAGTAGCTATAGCAGAAGAGATAAATTTTCTCCCATTGTGAAGGAATTTTACATATTGCTCTGATACCATAAAGAAAATTGAGTAAAATAAATTAGACTCGAAAAGTAAAATATGAGAAATTTGAAAAAAAAAAAAAATTGGTGATTGTATTGCTTCACTATTCATGTATTTATACAAGTACGTGCTGAATAAAATAAATCTAAATTAAATATATTCTTATTCAAGTGTTCTATTTTTATTGCTTGAGTCATAACAATATTAGCCCAACTTGTATCAGCCCAATTTGATTTGGCAACAGATTTGATTCATTCTTATCTAATAGTTGGGGCTTTTGATCCAAGAATATGTACAACAAATTTTTGGTGTCGTTTCCACGTGTCCATTCTTAAATGAAGAGGGCAAAATATTTGTACAATCATTTTGCCATAATTTTTTAATACCCTTCGAGAATATCGACGAATCTTTTCCCCTCTCTTTCTCATCAGTTGATTGAGCTGAAATTGAATCCCGATTTGATGAAACACTATTCTCAACACAAACTAAGACATTGAAATTGAGACGGAGGGAGTAATTTATTATATTATCGTAACATTATGTACATCGGAGAGACTATAATGTTTAGATTTGAACTTTTTATTAGTATAAATATTTTGAGGTCTTATGAAGTTAATGGTACATTAATTAAAAGGTTTGAACCACTACTATTTAGGTCAACACTGAAAATATCACATATGTGTATTATATAGTAGCAAAGAAAACATAGTTTTGTACATTTATCACTATGGGTGGAAAATGGGCTGATTGGGTCAAATTCGAGCGGATTAAAATGGATCACATTTACGGATGTTAGTGGAGCGGGTAAATGCGGGTACCTCCCCGCACCTGCTCTAGTTGGGTCGGATATGAGGGATGGTTTGGTGGGTGGTGGGGCGGATATGGGTATCAAAAGTTCTACCCGTCATGGGTAGCGGAGCGAGAGTGAATTTCATATAAGACTTGCACCGTACCCGCTACCCGCACCGCCTAAATAATGGGTCTGCAACTTATTTCCTTAGCCCAAAGTCCAAATATGATTTAAAAGTGAAAAAATATCAGTTCTCACATACACCGTACACGTATAACTCATCTTGCAAAATCTCAGGAATCCCAAAACTCAAAACCAAAAGCTTCCCAGGAAGAAACTCAAAAGCCAATCCTAAATCCTTAATTCCTAAAGCCAAACTCAAAGAAGAAACTCCATGCTGCTGTCATGAATCCTTGATACCATCATCATTTCTCTATTCAAGGTAAAACCCATATTTATTTCTTCATATTTTTTTCATTCTTTGGTCTTCACTTTTCAATTCTTATTAATTATTTTTCATTATTTTCAAATCCTACTTCTTCAGTTCTTGGTATTATTCAGGTAAATCTCGTATCTCTTCTAAAGTTAAAGTATTTATTCTAGTATTTATTTCATTTTTTTAACAATATGATGATTTTTGTCAATTAAAGAGGAAATGAGACAAATTAAGGTGATAATTAATTAGAGTGGAGTTGGTAAAATTAAATGCTAGTTGTAGATAATTTTGGGTTTGTTATTTTTGTGCGTAAAAGACAAAGATTTTGATTTTTGATATTGAACTATTGGGTGGGTAAATGCGGGTACCGCCCAACTGGGTCGGGTATGGGGATGGTTCGGTGGGTGGTGGGGTGGGTACGGGTGGAGGAATTACTACCCATGATGGATGGTGGAGCGGGTGTGAGGGTGAGTTTTAGGTGGCGGGTACGGGTATGGGGTGCCCTTCCCCCGCCCCCGCCCCGTTGACATCCCTAGTCACATTAATTATTGAGTCATGACCCAACCCGCTGATAAAATGGGTTGGATAAAAAAGGATCAAATAATGAGTAATAACCTAACCCGCCTAATATAATCCAACCTCTCCCCTCTTTAAATATTTAATAATATTTGCTTGGGTAAAAATGGGTTGGATCAATTCAATATTTTAATAATATTAATATCAAGATTTTTTAATTGAATTTCAAATTTATAGTTTTTTTAATATTCTTGCTTGTTTAGATTGGGTACATTTTGATCGGACGGTTATACTACTTTGACCCATTTTAATCCGATTAATTGATGTGTCATTTTAGGTTTAACCTGTTGGGTCTACTCAACAAATGAGTATGACCCAACCCGTAAAAACAATTGACGGATTGGATTTGATTTTGCCACTCCTATTTATCACTATGTGTTCATCGTAATTTCATGAATATCTAGAAGATCAATCCTTTAAATCTTGCTTGAAACGACATCACTTTAATATTTATATAGGTGAAATTAACTACTATGTCCATGTCACTACAAACATCTAATTACTACTTTCATTAAGAATAAATTTAACATCTTCTTATAATAATTTTCACCACAGATTTTCCTATGAAAAAGAAAACGAAGACGGGTGGATCTACGTACCCCGACAATAGAAGCTAGAGGTCATTATTTAACAATTCCTTTACTCCTTATAATAAAATGTAGTACTTTTAACTTAACTCACTAGGATGGTACTAAAAGATAGGTCATGCAGAAAATAGCTCAACGCTAAGATGATTAAAAACTTAATATCTCTCATTTTTATTATTTTTCAATATGAAAATAAAAAATCAAAAATCAAAAGGTCGTTTTATTCAAAAGGAGATCAATGCTCAATACAAAGTCGCTTGTTATTAGTTATTGAACTTGTATACATGATTAACAATAATATATCTAGTGTAATTCCACAAGTGGGGCCAGGGAAGGTTAGAGTGTACACAAACCTTACCTCTATCTTGGGAGCTATCTGTCACCCTGGAACCAACTGAGCTACACCCATGCGGGTAACCTTACCTCTATCTTGAGCGGTAGAGAGGTTGTTTAGAATAGACCATTAACTCAGGATATAGCAAATAACAAAGCAGGAAAAAAAAATACACCAAAGCATTGTGCTAATTAAAGACAAGAGACAATAAATAATAACAAAAATCGAAGGACAAGAAACTATAGGAGAAATACTACGACTACAAGTAAGGAATGATAAGCGAGACAACATGTCTTCTACCCTAATTCGTGTCATATATGACCTCCTATCTAAAGTCATGTCCTCAGTAAGCTAGCTGCAAATGTGTCATGTCCTGTCTAATCATCTCTCCTCAATACTTCTTCGGTCTACCTCTACCTCTCCTGAAGCCATCCATAATCAACCCCTCACACCTCCACACTGAGACATCCGCTCATCTCATCTTCACATGGTCGAACCATCTCAATCTCACTTTCCGCAACTTGTCCTTCATCGAAGCTACTCCCACCTTGTCCCTGATACCTTAATTTCTAATCCTATCTATGCCCACACATTTACTATAGCATTCTAATTTCCACAACTTTTATCTTCTGAATGTGAGAGTTCTTGACTGACCAATAATTCGCGCCATACAACATAGTTGTATAGTACTAATTCATGTTTTCATTACTTGTGTTTAGTTTAAGGACTTTAGCCCCATTCCTTCATAAATTTGTTTTACTACATCTCTCGTCAAAGATTTCATAAGCGGATTAATCAAATTCTTACTAGATCTCACATACACTATATCTCGAATTTTCATTATTTATTTTATTGTGAGCACACACATTGCTCTCGCTATCAAAACATTAAATATGGAAATGGCATATATTGTGACTATAACTTTATATCAAGTAACATGTTTAGTAATATATGTTGGGTTTTGATATTGGTGAATAGGAAATGATGGGATAAAAATTAAAGAGGGTAAAAGGCTCTTTTATCCCACATCGAAAAAATGGAAGGAAAGAGAGGTGTATATATTACATTACACCTTCTCGAGCTGCTAAAAGGGTTGAGAGGGCAAGGACCCCTCGCCGTCGCCGCCGCCGGCTCGGCCGGCCGGCCGGCCGGCCGGCCGGCCGGCCGGCCCGGCCGGTTTGGCCGGCGGATTCGGATTCGTGCGATATCGCCGTTGAGTGGTTCGTTGCTACCGAATTTGGAGTACTACTATTCGGTAAGATAATCGTTCTATCTCGCGGCGATATTCCGTTAACCTCGAGTCTCGTGAGGAATAATTTCCTTAAGGACACACTTTGAACTAAGTGGGCTCGATTACATTCTGAAATTATTTTTCCAAAACAGATTCTGTTTTCGTTTATTGTTTCATTTATGTTATATGTTTCACTAAGTGATTAACATATTGTTTTGAATCATTATTTAGCCAAGTACAGATTATTATACCAACAATATATGCTAAGCAGCTAATACAATGAATTCATATTTCGTATTGTAGAATAGAAAATCCAAGTTTTTTGTTTTTTGTATGTTCAACTAATGACGTCAACCCCAGAGTCAATATTCATTTCAAAGTGAATTTATTATCATTAATACTTGTAATTCAACTGCATTAAAACATTCTTTAATATAGTAGTAAATGTAAGAATAATTATTGAGCAATTCCATAATTATCTTCAATCATCACTAATTAAGAATATTATAATATTATAATTAGGATTGTAATCAATTAGTTAATAATTAGCATCTTATATTTTAGGTAGCTTAGATTATTACTATATCTTATGATTGTATATATGTTCTATCATTGAAATGAAATACTCATCAATTTCCTACATGGTATCAAGAGTCAAATATCTTCTTTTTCCCTAATACCTCTTCCTAGCTGATTTCTTCTTCCCTTTCTCTTGATTTTTTCGGCCAACTTAGGGTTTCTTCTACCTATCAGAAACCCTAAACCTAAACCTAAAACCTAGCCGACTACAACCCCCCCCCCCCCCACTCAGTTGCCTATTACTCATATCCTACCTAGCCAACACTTACGGTTCTACACTCCACATCCATCAAAACACCAAAAATACCTTATTTTCTTCTCTAGTTTTTTTGTGTGGAACCTATGGACGAAAAACAAACACTTCATCCCGATCTTGCTGTTAATAACGTCAAGAACTTTATATCCATAAAACTTGAAATTGAGAAAGGGCAATATACCTCTTGGGCGTAATTGTTCAAAATTAATTGTCGCACATATGAGGTAATCGACCATATCATACCTTCTGAGTCATCATCAGACACCGTTATGGTGGATAAAAAGATATGATCCTGTTTGGATGCTATAGTTCTTCAATAGATTTATGGCAATATATCAAATGATCTTTTACATACCATATTGGAGCCGAACTCTACTACCAGCGAGCGTGGAATGTTTACAAAATATATTTCAACATAACAAACTATCTCGGGCTGTATATCTTGAACACCAACTTATTAATGTTAAATTGGATGATTTTTCCAACGTTTCCGCTTATTATCAGGAATTGAAGGTGCTTGCGGACCAACTATTCAACGTTGGTTCACCCGTAACAAATCAAAGGTTGGTCTTTTAATTAAATGCAGGGTTAAATGACAAATATGATGTGCTACGTTCATTCAGTAAAGTAATTCATTGCCCCCTTTATATGAGGCCCGTTCGAGGTTGATTCTCGAGGAAACACGGAAATCAAAACAGGCATCCTCTAGAGCAGTCAGCGCCGGAACTGCTCTCGTTTCCACCAACTCATTTTCCACGGATTTGGAGCCCTAAAATTCTAGTTCGGGGGGAAATGGTAATATTCACAATAATGGTAAAAAACGGGGTTCAAATCGTAACAATAACAAAGGAAAAAATGATGGAAAGGGACGAGGAAGAGGCGGTGGCCAACCTGATGGCGGTAGCGGCAAGTCCAGGCAGTGGCGCGGCCAGTCAGTAATTAGTGGGGGAATTACCCACCGTGGGCTTGGGACCTATAGTGGGCTTCCCCGCTATGCCCATATCCGACTTCATCGTGGGTCAGGTCTCCCACTTTAAATTGCCAACCCGGAATTCTAGAGTCTCATCCACAATATGCATTTGCAGCCTAAGCACCATCTTTTGTCTGCTATGCACCCACTGATATTGAACAAGCCATGAACAACATGAATCTAAGTATTCCAGACGAGTCATGGTACATGGACACAGGGGCTACGTCACACATGATGACATCTCAAGGTAATCTCTCGTCTTATTCTAATATGAGCAGTAATAAGAATATTATTGTCGGCAGTGGGTAGGAAATTCAAATTCATGATATTGTTCAGGTAACACTACTCACTCCACACCCACTATTATACTTGAAAAACGTCTTACATGCACCAAAATTGATTAAAATTTGATCTTTGTTAGACGTTTTACAATTGACAATAATATTTTTGTGAATTTTGATCAATTTGGCTTTTCTGTGAAGGAATTTCAGATGGGAATGCCACTAATGAGAGGTAGCACGGGGGACTTTTATCCCATCACCACTATTTCCAACAATCACATGACCAAACCATCAACCTTTGCTGCCATTTCTCCTATTATATGGCACAATCGATTGGAACACCCAGGAGAACCAATTTTTAATAATCTTAGGAAGAATAATTACCCAGGAGCAGCAATTTTTAATAATCTTAGGAAGAATAATTTATTTTCTTGTAACAAACTTTTGGACTCTTCTTTTTGCCAACCTTGTGTGTTTGGTAAATATGTTAAGCTTCCTTATGCATCGTCTACTTCTCATACTTTTATGTCATTTGATATTTTGCATTGTGATTTGTGGACATCACAAATTTTGAGTTCTGCATGTCATAAATACTATATTGTAACATTCCGTAATTTTGGGCAATAATTTGAGCACCTAAATGAAAGAAAATAGACCCGAGCCTCGGGGAACTTATGTTATATTAGCGCATGCTAATAAAAAGATTAATATATAAAAGGATAAAACTCCGAGATAATATTGAACGTAAGAAATGTGAAAATGGGGATCGAAAATAATTTAGTGCATGCATAAAGATGTTATGGACTAGCGTCATATTATGAAATTATGACATTGGTATAAGAAGATTTTATAAGTTATTAAGGTTTAAGTGAATTGGTATCAGAGAATTAATTATGTGTATAATTGATAAATTATGAAATTGATATTATTAAGTGGAGGGGATAAGTTAGTGGAGTGCATGTAGTGTGCATGTGTCGTGGATTAGGCTCTCCACCGCCAAAAGAATTGGCTAAGTGGAGATGTGATGATGAGAATCCATTATGTGCATTAAATGCTAGCCTAAGGAATCTTTTCAGAGGGAGTTTTATATTGCTTTAAGAATTCATTATGTAGATAAAAATTGAGACCTTCAACAAACGAACTCCTATACTAAAACGATTAGCTAATGTCCCTCTGTTTCAACAAGTTAGCACCAAATTAAGAAATCGCTCCTTTTTCATTCGTTTTCAAATTCTGGGTTGTGCTCTGGAATTGTAGCAGAAACGTTGTTAACATAGCAGCCACATGTTTCTACTTTAGTAAAATGAAGGTATGTTAAAGAAAATTATTTGTTCTTTTGGCATGTTCCATGTAACGAAACGTAATCGTGATATTGTTTTATAATTTATTTTACTCTTAGTAGTTAAGGAATGTTCATATTATTGATTTTTATGTTAAAAGCATCTCTAAATATGTTTCTAAGTTCTTATTGAGGCATACAGAAAAGATGTTGATATCCACAGTGTTAGCCGAGGGTACAAAATATTATGTCACTCAGGATGTTTTATTGTCACTCATACATTTTTATTTGCATTATATTCATGTATTACCCTCGACCACTTGTGCTATGCACACTACTATATGTTAAATATTATTAGGGCTGGCGGTGGTGGGCCGACCTACCCCGTCAAATCCGATCCGACTCACCCGACCAAACCACGACCGTATAAAAAAAAAACGGGACGGGGGCTCGAACCTTGGGCGGGACAGGGTATGGTCCCACCCGACCCGACCCCGCCAGGCCCCGATCCCGTCCCGATCCCGCCCGCCCCGACCCGCCTGCCCCGCTCAGCCCCGCGGGTTGCAGAAAATAGCCGTTGTCTAACGGCCATTTTACATTTTGGCCGTTAGACAACGGCCTTTTGGCTTCCTCCCCAATCCCCCTACCCCTTTATATTTATTTTTAACCCCTAAGTTATTATATTTACACTTTAACCCAATTTTTCAACTATAAATACCTCATTTCCTCTTCTTATTATTTTCACAAATCTTTCTACTCTTTAATCTCTCAATCAATCAATCTCTATTCTCTATACAACATTGTCTACTACATATTCAATCTATTTAGTATTTATTAATTTGAGAATTGGGAGTGAAGTTGGCAACTAGCTTGAGGATTATCTATCGAGCAAAATTTCAATTTTCAACCTCTCGATTACACGTCGACTCTACGTCGGCGTTTGGTACATTCGTTCTCTCATTAAATTATTATTTTATTTTTATTTCATTTAGCACATTTAATTTCATTATTTTTAAGTCTTTAACTATTTATTACCATGAAAAGAGTAAAAAGTGTTTTTGGCAAGGGTACTTCTTCTAGTAGGGCGGGTAACAAGGGCAAGGGTACTTCTTCTAGTATTCCAGCTATTCCTAGACAAGATGATTTTATAGATCCTAAACTGTTTCCTGAAATACCATATGATCTTGACACAAATGTTTATCCTCAAAATGAAGAAGATTTTAATTTAGATGACACTCTAGATGATGATACACTTACTAATGAAGATGATGATACACCCACTAGTGAAATGCCTCTTATCCCCACTACTATGAGACGAGGTCCGGCAAAACGACCATTAAAATCAGTTGTATGAAAATATTTTGACAGGGACGTACCGAATCAAGTAGCTGTATGTAAAACTTGTAAAAATGTTTATTCTTTTAAAACTGGACAAGGTCATGGTGGGACGGGGGGTTTAGGAAGACACTTATTGCAAAAACACAAAGTCTTGCATGCCCAATACATGATTGAAAAAGATGGTGAGCAAGCGTCCTCTCAATCGGGACAAGGTTCACATACTGTCCCGGACAAAGTACAGGGTCAAATTAACCCTATGACGGGGAGTCAGAGGCCTAAATACGATAATCATAACGATAGGGAAGGACTAGCAAAATTAGTTGTTGTGGTTGGTTTGACTTTTTCATTTCCTGATTCTCCTGGTTTTATTCATTATATTAGAGATATGTATAATCCTGCTTATAAAGGTTTTCCTAGATCAACTGTTAAAAGAGATGTATTTAAATTTGCACATGAATATCAACAGTATTTACGTTATGCATTATATCATTTAAATTGCAAAGTCGCTCTAACTTCTGATATAGGTCGTAGTACTAACGACCATGATTATTTAACGGTAACCTGTCATTGGATAGATTATAAATGGTCTATGCAAAAACGTATTTTAGCATATAGATATATAGATAGTAGGCACACTGGTGAGTTTATTTCAGAAAATATTTATTCAGTTTGCGATTATTACGGAATAACTGATAAAGTTATGAGTATTACATTAGATAATGCATCTTCTAACAATGCTGCTATTTGTATTTTAAGAGATGTTTTAACTCCGTCTTTTCCAAAACATTTTCATATCAAATGTGCGTGCCATATTTATAACTTAGTTGTAAAGGATGGTCTTTCACTTTTTCAAGATATTCTTGAAAAAATACAATTTGCTATACACTTTATTTTTAAAAATAATAGAATTCAACAGAGAAAAGAATATAAAAAAACTTGTCACGATTGTGGACTATCTTACAGAAAAATTCCCGAAGAAGTACCAACTAGGTGGAATTCTTTATATGACCAACTAGTTGTTGCTTATGACTATAGAAAACCTATCACTTTATTTTTTAACGCCCATAATCAAAATCAAAATGATATGATTGTGGATAATGATTGGGACAAAATTAGAGAACTTATTGTATTTCTAGAGAATTTTCAACGAGCAACAAAAGAATTTTCTACTTTATATTATCCTACTATTTCAACTATGTTGTTTTATATAGCTATAATATTTTTACTTCTTAAAGAATATATGGAAAACCTGCTTATAAGGCAGCTATTAAAAAAATGTTTATGAAATTAAAGAAATATTTTATTTCTATTCCCCCTATTTATATTATTGGTGTTGTATTAAACCCGACTATTAAAGTAGAGGGTTGTAAAAGTCTTATTGAAAATATTTATACCTGTATGGACGTACTACCACCTCCAACTCCCAAAAATTTAAATGTTGAGCCACCTATTGAACAAACGCTAGAAGAAGTGTTGAATAGCGTAGAAGATGAATGCAAAAGTATATCGGCATTACCAAAGAAGAAAGTGCTAGTAACCAACCGACTTTCGCACAATCTTCTTCTTCAACACACTAAAAAAGACATGATGTTTCGGGCTAGTATTGATTCTATTGAAAGCCTCGTAAATAGAATGTGCGGATGTAGCGATGCTAACCAAATTAGCGAGTTCGATGTTTTTGTTTTGCAGGTAATTTACCTTACCAAGCGCTTATCAATGAAGAAGGAAAGGAAGACTTGCTGAAATATCGATGCAGAATGAGAAGACATTTCGACACTTTCAATGATGGCGAGATATTTTGAACATCTGCCGCCATCAATCGCTTCAAAGCGCTTTTTCGCAGCAAATTTCAAATAGAGAGCACAAACACTCATTAGCGGAGACACTGAGATGGCGGTACTATTCAGAGATTGGATACGAGCGGAGGCGAAGGAGGCGATCAACCGAGATTAACGAAGAAGAAGACGACAACTACAACGACATTTTATCTGAAGGCATGAGTAGCGACGTGGAATAATTTGACCAAGATATACCAATTTCAACCGAAGAACCACAAGAAATTATAAAGAAATTAGAAAAAATATTTTCAAATTGGTAATTTATTTCATTGCAATTTTTAATTTTTCTATGTTTTTTGCAATTTTTTTCAACAACAGTACACTACAATGTTGTAATTCTGAATCTTGTATATTTCAATGAAATAATTAATAATATAAGAGGCACAAAAACAGCCTTGGGATGTTTTTTTTACACTCTTCTTGTCTTTGTTTAATTATTTAGTTTATACTTTATAGTTTATACTTTATAAATATATTATATATATGAGTATAATACTATAATTATAATACTATAATATTATAATAGTATAATATGAGTCTATGACTATCACTATATGACTATATGTATATGTTAATGTTACTTTGTTAGTAATTTAGTATTTTTAATTTAGTGAAAAAAATTTAAAAAAAAAAACAAAAACCCTTTGACGATTCGGCCGGCGACCGTCGAGCCCGCCGCGGACCGGGACGGGACATGGTATCGTCCCGCTAGTCCCGGTCCCGCCTGGCCCGCCCAGCTCGACCCCGCCCCTCTTCTCCACCCCGACTCCGTCCCGACCCCGCTAATCCCGACCCCGGTGGGCCCGGCCCGGCCCACTGGCCAGTCCTAAATATTATATATCTATCGGGGATGGAGAAAAGGGAAATGTGTTATATACACACACCACCTGCAACTGGTACAAACTATCACAAAAGAGCCCGAAGAGGTCAATATTGATGCCCTTGTGTGGTCGATATGATATGATGCCCTTGTGTGGCTAATGCAACCTGATGTCCACAGAGGCGATTATGGGAAGGAAGATGCCCTTGTGTGGCAAATACTTATATGTATACCGCATTTGCATTGTGCATAACATTTATGCATATGTATTAGGGCCCTCAGAGACATTCACTGCTGGTCAACTATTTCTATTTCAGTTATTGTTATATCCCTGTTATGATATTACTTATGCCTGAAATACTCAGTACATCAGTTGTACTGATGTCCCTTTTGTCGGGGATATTGTGTTTCATGCCCGCAAGTTCACGTGAGGCGCATGACGATCCACGTTAGTAGGTTGTTGACTCGGATTTTGGAGCACTCTCCTTGTTTTGGAGTGTTGGTCTATCTTGGTACAGTATATCTTTGCTTGTCCATATGGGTATGGCGGGGCCCTATCCCGACCTTTGATGTCATGTACTCTTTTAGAGGCTAGTAGACATTTGTGTGTAGTAGTCATGTACGGCCGACGAGTATATATATATATTAGTTGATTATTTGATTTTCCATAATCTTCTCTTGACTTAGTCCATACTTAATTATAATTAGGTGTTGATAGTGTGATTGGTGGTACCCGGCAGGTGGGGTTCGGGTGCGCGACCCTCCAGTTTGGGTCATGACATATATGCTCATTCTTGATGATTATCCATTTTTTTGTGGACTTTTCCCTTAGGACATAAACCACAAACCTACACCATTTTTAAACAATAGTGTTTTTATCAAAACTCAATTTGACAAATCTATTAAATGTTTTTAATGTGACAAATGGGGGGGGGGGGGGTGTGAGAATTCACAAATGCCCAATTTAATAATTTTTGTCACCAAAATGGGACGTCTTTGCGTCTTTCGTGTCCACATACATCACCACAAAATGGGAAGACTGAAAGAAAAATTCAAACAATTAACAATATGATTCGCACTATCCTTGTGCATTCTTCTACACCAATAAATTTTTGGCACCATGCACTTCAAATGACAACATATTTTTCAAATATTGTTCTTAGTAAACTGCTCTCCAATGTGTTTCCTACACAAATGTTGTATCATCGTCTCCCATCTTGAAGGTGTTTAGGTGTTTGTGTTATTCTTTATTTCCGTCCACTACCATTAAGAAGTTGCAGGCTCGTTCAACTCCTTGTGTGCTTTTGAGATACCCGCAAAATCATAGGGGATATAAATGTTATTATATGACGAATGGAAAAATAATTATCTCTCATCATGTAGTTCTTGATGAGTCTACATTCCCGTTTGCTAAGTCTCATATGGCATCCTCACCTTCATATGATTTTTTGGAAAACGAAATATATTTTATTTTACACCACCATCTTAATACCCAAACACAAGTGGAACCAAAATATCCCAGCCCAAACACAAAATGGGACTGAACCAGAGGCCACAACCTTGTTACCGATGGTCTTGGCGATCCGATTCTGTGGCGGCTGGGCCCAGTAGGGAGCCCACTACTCCCTCACCCGTAAACCAAGTCAGCCCAATAAATCGTACATTACCCCGACCCAATAAGCAAATGGCAACCCACTCTCACACTCATTCGGGCTTGGGCCACAATACCACTTGTCGGCCCAATACCATACCTGAGACCCCTACTACCCAATCGATGACGGTATAGCCTCAAACTATTGAAACCCATGCCATGCACGGGATTTTTCTACCAAATATCAGTTTAACTTACTCTCTTTAGTTCAACCATTGCCTCTACCAAAAAATCTCAAAGAAGCCCTATCAGACCCGAATTGGAAATCTACCATGTTAGATGAAATTAATGATCTTATTAAATATAAGATGTGGGAATTAGTGTCTCGTCGATCTAATGTGAACATTATTAGGTCTTGAGTTTTCTGTCATAAAAAGAATTCTGATGTCTCCTTTGCGAGATACAAAGCTCGTCTTGTTGGTGATGGAAGGTCTCATCAGGTTAGAGTTGATTGTGGTGAAACTTTCAGTCTGGTGGTTAAGACAACAACTATTCGGACTATTCTTAGCCTGACACTGTCAAAATTCTGGACCATTAATCAGTTAGATGTCAAAAATGCATTCTTGCATATCCATCTACATGAGACAGTTTACATGAACCAGTCATTGGGTTTCCGAGACTCTACACAACCGGATTATGTTTGCCTGCTGAAAAAGTCTATATATGGCTTAAAACAGGCTCCACGGGCATGGTATAACAGGTTTGTCGATTTTGTATCCACACTTGATTTCTCACACAACAAGTCTGATCAATCATTATTCATTTATAAGAAGGGAACTACCATGGCGTATATCCTTTTATATGTAGATGACATCATTCTCGCTGCCTCACTGACATCACTTCGCCGGTTTATTATGTTCATTCTCGCAATAGAATTTGCGATGAAGCATATGGGTCCTTTAAATTATTTTTTGGTCATTGTTGTAATTCAATATACATGTTGCCTATTTCTAAGTCAAAAGAAATACGCCGAGGAAATCATTGAAAAAACTGGTATGTCCTCTTGCAAACCATCACACACTGCGGTGGATACAAAAGCCAAATTGAGTACCGTTGCAAGAACTCCATACAGTGATCCAACACACTACCTCAGTCTAGCAGGGGCCTTGTAGTACCTCACTTTCACGAGACCTAATATCTCCTATGATATTCAGTAGGTGTGTTTACATATGCATGATCCGAAAAAGGAAAATATGGGGGCTCTCAAGAGGATTCTACGATACAACAAGGGTACTATTCATTTTGGACTGCATTTGTATAAATCCTCCATCTCGAATGTCTCATCTTATACAGATGCGGATTGGGGTGGCAAACCGGACACACGATGTTCCACCTTAGGTTATTGTGTGTGTTTTGGGAGATAATTTGATTTCATGGTAATCTAAACGCTAACCCACTTTGTCTCGGTCGAGCACTGAGGCAGAATACCGAGGGGTAGCCAATGTGGTTGCTGAATCATGTAGGCTCCGTAATCTTCTCTTAGAGCTCCATCATACGATTAAGAAGGCAACCGTGGTTTATTGTGATAATGTGAGTGTTATATACTTATCTGGTAATCATGTTCAGTATCAACGTATAAAACACATTGAAATGGATATATTATTTATCAGAAAAGGTCGCGTGGACTAGTGCGTGTTGTCTATGTGCGCCTCATTATCAGTTGTAGACATCTTCATGAAAGGTCTTTCGACGCATTCTTTTGATAATTTTAGGGACAACCTAAACATACGAGAACCTCTCGCTAAGGCATCGAGGACTATAAGAATAATTATGGGGCAATCCCATAATTATCTCTAATCACCACTAATTAAGAATATTGTGATATTATAATTAGGATTGTAATCAATTAGTTAGTAATTAACATCTTATATTTTAGGTAATTTAGATTAGTACTACGTCTTATGATTGTATATATGTTCTATCATTAGAATGAAATACTCAAATAATCAATTTCCTACAGAAAATCATTCTGATAGATGTCTAAATATTTTGTATAATTTAAATAGCCAAGTGTTTTTATTTATGATTGTTTTCTAATATTACTTGAATTAATAGTTTGAAAATTTACAAACTGAAAGAAATAATCTGTCTTATTAATGAAAGACATATATATACAAGTTACAATAGGAGAATCATATTCCTACTTTATATCTAAAACCATATTCTATATGAAGATTAACTGTACAATTATGGTAATGTTACAATACTAATTTAGGTAAAAGTCTAATATACAAAATGTAAATCACTCGGAATTAGGGCGGCCACAAGACTAGTGGCAAATACTGACATTGTTTAACACCCTCACGCGCCATGATCATAGCGGACGACATTCGTACGCTGAGACTGTCTCTAAAATCTTCAAGAAGGACTGAGGGAAGACCATTTGTAAAGATGTCTGCAATCTGATATCTAGAAGGGACATGACAGACGCGTACTTGTCATTTAGATACCTTTTCTCGAACAAAGTGAATATCCATCTATATATGTTTAGTACGCTGGTGCTGAACTGGATTACCAGAAAGGTAGATGACACTTATATTATTACAATATATCAAGGTAGCCTTGTCAATAGGACAATGGAGCTCTAACAATAGATTACGTAACCAACATGACTAAGAAATCACATTGGCTACCCCTCTATACTCGACCTCTGCACTTGAACGTGAAAGTGTGGATTGACGCTTGACAGACCATGAGACCAAGTTGTTAACTAAAAACATGCAATAGCCAGACGTAGATCGTCTGGTATCAGGAAAACCACCCCAATCAGCATCTGTATATGAGACTAGTGTAGACGTCGACTATGGATACAAATGCAAACCATACTCAAGTGTTCCCTGAATATACCTAAGAATGTGTTTGAGTGCATTCATATGTTCAACTCTGGGATCATGCATAAACAAACACACCTGTTGTACGACATATGTAATATCAGGTCGCGTGAACGTCAGATACTGAAGGGCACCTGCAAGACTACGATAGCGGGTCGAATCCTCATAGGGAGAGCCAGCTGCAGCACCCAACTTGGGTTTAGTATCAACTGGAGTAGAAGTGGACTTACAGGATGACATCCCAGCCCTCTCAATGATCTCTGCTGCATACTTCCTCTGTGATAAGAATAATCTATCGGCATGACGAGTTACAACAATACCCAAAAAGTAACTCAATGGGCCCAAGTCCTTCATGACAAACTCAGAACTGAGCATTGTCATAATGGACTTTCGCAAAGCATCAGAAGAGGCAGTCAAGATAATATCATCAACATATAAAAGAATGTATGCCATGGAAGAACCCCGATAATATATGAATAATGAATTATCAGACCTGCTATGAGAAAAACTCATAGTTGAAATAAAGTCAGCAAAACTCTTATACCAAGCCCGTGGAGACTGTTTAAGCCCATACAAGGACTTTTTCAATGGACAGACATGATTAGGATATCTAGTATCCCTAAACACCAAAGGCTGATGCATATACACTGTCTCCTGAAGATCACCATGTAGGAAAGCATTCTTCACATCTAGCTGATGAATGAGCCATGATTTTGAGAGAGCCAAGTTGAGCACACTGCGAATGATAGTCGGTTTGACCACCGGGCTAAATGTCTCACCACAATCCACACCAACCTTATGAGTCTTACCATCACCTACAAGTCTAGCCTTATGTCGTGCAAATAAACCATCAGAATTTTCCTTATGAACAAAAATCCACATGGACCGAATAATACTAACACCAGATGGACGGGGTACCAACTCCCACGTCTTATTATCAATAAGAGCATTATATTCCCCGGTCATGACAATTTTTCAATTAGGGTTATTTAAGGCAGACACATGATTACGGGGAAATGAGGGATTTAAGAACATAAGATTCAAATTAAAATGTCTTTTTGATTTAAAAATATCCTGTTGACTGCGAGTGACTCGACCATGACTCTGGGCTGGATTGGGAGAATTTTTGGAATTTTGAGAAATTTTGGGAATTACCGTCGGAAGAGTCGCGGCGCTGGGGGCAGGGGTCGCGGCGCTGGAAGAACTGCAGAGTTCTCTGAAATTTTGGCGCCGCGGCGCTTCCCCAGAGGGCCGCGACGCTAATGACGGGATTGAAACTGTTTGGAAACTGGCTGGCAGGCGCCTCCCCTAAGGGCCGCGGCGCTGACGTCGTTTTTTCTACAGAATCTGAAAAATGACGGAGAACATAGGGGGAGACAACCTCATCCAAAAAATTATAAGAACTAGGCACGGTTTTTTCTACTTTAGAAAAAGGAAATTGAGATTCATCAAAGAGAACAAGAGAACATGACGACTAATGATGATTCGTTTAGAGGACAAATGAAAATATTTATAACCACAGTGATTTGACGGAAAACCCAAAAATACACAAGGGGTAGAACGTGCCTGAAGTTTGTTGATCGTAGTGGATAAAAACAGTGGATAACATAAGCATCCGAAGGCCCTAAGATGAGAATAAGACGAAGTCTTATTATATAACACTTTCAGAGTGGATGAATATGTCAAACCTTTAGAGGGAAGAATATTTAGTAGATCGGTAGTCATTTGTAGCGCATGATGCCAAAATAATGGAGGAACGGAAGAATGAACCAATAAGGTGCGGATAATGTTGTTAATGATACGAATTTTTCGTTTAGCTTTCCCGTTTTGTGAAGACATATGAGGACAACGAAAATAAAAATTTATCCCATATTGAGCACAAAACTCACTAAACTCTCCATTGTCATACTCTTTACCATTATCACATTGAATGTTCTTTATTTCCCGTTCGAATTGAGTTCTTATGAAAGCTCTTAATTTTACGAAGATGGAAAAAACTTGAGATTTTTTCGCAATTAGAAACGTCCATAAAAATTTAGAATAATCATCCAAGAATAAAATATAATATCGATGACCCATATAACTAAGAATGGGAGATGTCCATAAATCGCTATGAATAATATCAAATGGCATTGAAGTATGAGATTCGAAGCTACAAACAACAACTTAATAATTTTTCCTAAAGAACAAAATTGATAATTTGGAGTACTACGCGTACTCTTACAGGAAATAGACTTATTTTTGTTATTAATGATACGATTTTTTTGCTCAGCTTTCTCATTTTGTGAAGACGTATGAAGACAAGAAAACGAAAATTTATCCCATTTGAGCACAAAACTCCCAAAATTCTCCATTGTCATAATCTTTGTCATTATCACATTGAATGTTTTTATTTCCGCTCGAATTGCGTTTATGAAAGCTCTAAATTTTATGAAAATGAAAAAAACTTGAGATTTTTTCACAATTGAAAACGTTCATAAATATTTAGAATAGTCATCTAAGAATAAAATATAATAACTATGACTCATAGAACTGAGAACCGGAGATGTCCATAAATCACTATGAATAATATCAAATGACATTGGAGTATTAGAATTCGAAGCTACAAATGGTAACTTAATAATTTTCTCAAAGTACAGGATTGACAAAGTGGAGTACTACGCGTACCCTTACAAGAAATAAACTTATGTCTATCTAAAGAAGATAAAATAGACGACCCCGAACGACCTAGACAAGCATGCCACAAGGAAGTAGTAAGAGATGCAAAAGTGGATGACATAGCTTCACGCGAGTTGCTGAGACTCGGTGTGATTGGATAAAGATCCCCCGTACTGTCACACCTCATGAGATGACTCCCCGTCTTGAAATCCTTCACAGAAAATCCAAATGGATCAAAATTAATTCTCAATTATCAGTGGTGAACTTACGGACATACACTAAATATTTAATCAATTTTGGGGCATGAAGGGTATGTTTCAGGACAAGTGGTGGATGAGGAGGGGACAAAGTTTTATGACCATAACCCTTAATTGGAATAGAATTGTCATTACCAACAGTTATACCACGATTAATGCTCAAATTGGAATAAGACGAGAGAGTACCTTGGTCGGATGTCATGTGGGTAGTGGCGTCGGTGTCCATGTACCAATTAGGGTCTGGTTGAGTCAACCCAAGCGTGTGCATCGCTGCTTCAATATCGGTATGAGTGGGGACCACTGCGTGGTAGGCCTGATGGGGGCTTGGCCCAAGTATACTGGATTGCTGCCCGTCTGTTGATCCGAACCTGAGTCGACATGGGAAGAAGGCTGGTCGCGGCGCTGCTTGTTGGCGATCTGAGCGCCGCAGTGTGTATGGGTCAGATGTGTGTCAGAATCCGAGTCGCGCCGTGAGGCGTTGGGACCCACTGCCATTGTCTAGGGGCCCCTGGGCTCAGTATTCTTCGTTGCTGCTGACGGTTGCCCCCGTTGTTGCAATTATGGTAATGTTACAATACTAATTTAAGTTCAAGTCTAATATACAAAACAGGTAAATCCAGATTCTGGAAATTCGGAGCAGCGCCGCGGCGCTAGGTCCTAAGGGTCGCGACGCTAGGGCAAATACTCTAGACATTGTTTAACACAAACACCAACTTTTTTACTTATTTCTGCAAAATAATTGATAAATTATAATACTATCATGTTTGTACTTTTTTCTACCCAGGTCAAAAAACTGATCTATCTTTGTGTAATTATAACATGTTTGGCTAAGCGATTTTGAGGTCAAAAGTGCTTTTTTTTTTTCCAGAAAAATCACTTTTTGGGGTATTTAAGGTCTTCCAATTAGTAAAACTGCTTTTAAGAAGAAACAATTTTTGGTTGGGGAGAAGCAGAAATTGCTTCTCGAAAAATCTGAGCGATGGCAAATTTATTTTTTCAAGTAAAAAATATTCCTACCATAAATTCATAATTACCAAGTATATTTCTCATTAATTCATTAAATTCTAATTAATAATCCTTTATTTTATTTTATGTTGGATTTTTGTGTTGGATTTTAATTTGTGGAATAATTTTAAATTTTATTTTGATGGTTGTTTTTAGTATACTTAAATTATCATGTTGCTATTATATCAATATTTACTATTATCTTTGATTTATCTAAGTGTTATATTAATTTAAAATTTTAATATGTATTTTAAAATTTTAATTAGATAAAAGTAAAATCTTATTTAAAGTCTTTGATATAGACATTTAAAATAATTTCTCTCTATAAAATAATTTTAATAGTAAACATTTATTGATACTTGTCCCTTTTCATAATTTTACACTAAAAAATATTTTTCAAAGAAGATTAATCAAACACACTCTGTTTATAAAAAAAAATCGAATGAATGAACCAAACACATACTACTTCTCATTCAAAAAAAACTTTCTCAAAATAAATATTTTTTAGCCGCTAGGCCAAATAAGATGTAACACATTTAATCCGTATCTGCATAAAAGAACGTGAACCAAATGGTGGCTGTGGCCAAAGTTGAAGAATTTCGCAAATCTAGAAATAAAAATATTCTTCAAACATAACGGTTTTAAATCACATTCCAACCTTTGTTTTTTTTTTATATCCAGCTTTCTGGTCTACGCTAAATTATTCCTAAAGATAGTAGTATAGGTCTCTCAACACTACTATCAGTAAATCGCTTGATGTGTCCGAATGACCAGAGTTTGAAAACAGAGCAACTGATATTACCTATAAAGTCATATCCTAGAAGAGATCAAAGTCTTTCACTGAGTATTCGAACTTACACTCTGCACCTCATTTGAATTTTAAGAATCTAGCTATGCCCCGGAGGACATCTTTGATTCTTCATACTTCATAGTCCAAAAAAAGAGCATTAACAAGCCCGCATGGGCATAGCTCAGTTAGTTTCAGGGTGATAGATTCCCCCCAAGTAGGCAGGTTCGAACCATGGCAGCCGCAGTATGATAGTTTTATTCCTCATTTGTGGGGGATAACTCATCATGGCATCGACACGTTGTCTTACCTAGTGGCCGTTGATGTAGATTCATAAGCCACGTCTACTGTCGGACCGGAGGTGGATGGCCTGTGGACGAGAGATTTCGCCTTTTTTGCCCCCAAGCATTAACAAAATTACTAAAATAATAAGCCGACTGATACACGTGGGTCCATGGGTTACAGTAACAAATGACGCAAAAGTAGCACAACCACTAAAAGAAATTGGTGGGTTTGTTATCATGTGTTTTAAATTTTAATTAGCAGCTAAAACCGCTGTTTGTTTTGTGTATGTCCATATTGCTGTACAATGTACATGTCGTTTTTAGAAGTGTGCGTTCCGTGTTCAAAGAGTCTATTTTATCAATTAGGAGTAGCCTACTCTACTTTTATGTCGGTTTTACTTTTGTTTTTAGTATGTTTCATAAAAAAAATGTTATTTTCCTTTTTAAATATTTTTTTAATTTTAACTTTTCACGTGTCATGACATTACACGTCATTTTTATATATTCAACATACTTTTAATTTAATAGCACAAAAATTTTCTATTTTTTAAAACTTTGCGTCAAGTCAAAATCCAGACAATTATTTTTAAACGGAAGAATAATAAAAACGTGGCTATTACTTTTTCTAATACCTCTTAGTGGACCCATCCACACTATTCGAGAGAACCATCTTGTATATATATTCATTCAAATTCCCCTTCTCTTCATTAATTCTCTCTACTATCACAACTTGAACCAACTTCTAAATAAATCTTGATTATCACTTAATCTCTTTGTATGTTCATTCTTTTTCTTAGACTAAATATCTGAGTTAATAAGCTCCATTTATTTCAAGATTTTGTGTCAGACATAGCTTTAGTTAATTGAAGAAGATGAGAAGAAATTGTAATTTGGAACTCAGGCTTATGCCTCCTTCTCTTTCATATTTTTCTCCTGACAATTGCAAAAATAACCCCAGCTACTTCTCAATGTAAGTCATTTCCTCTCTCTCTATTCACATATATAGCACTTGCAATGAGTAATATGCATAAGGTATTGAGTATATAGTATTAATTTGTTTTTCTTTACTATAATAGGGAGGATAAAGAATTAGAGAAGCAACCGCAACAGCAGCTAACTATATTTTACAATGGGAAACTTGTGGTTTCTGATGCTACTGAGCTTCAGGTATGTCTATCTCTAGTTTTTTCGACCTTTAATTTCTGTATCTTTTTTCTTTTGTGGGTATGGATCTTGTGCGAGCGTCTTTGGATCCGTATGAGGTATCTTTATCGCTGAGCAGAAAAAATGAAAAATTTTAAGGCTCATTTTTTCATTTTTTATCAAGTAGTATTAGCAAGAATTTACTGTAAAGATCCATAATTCACAGATCTTAACTCAATTAAAGGCTAACTTTTATGAATTAGAAAGGGCCTCCAAAATGTTTGATACGGCCAGTTCTGTGCACCAACCATATTTGCTCACTGAATTAAATTTTGTCTTATTATTGTATCAATAGTACTAGTGATGCAAGTTCTTGGTATTTTCATGGAAGGTGATCTAATTTGATTTTTTTTATATATAATGAACTGGATATTCTTAACAATTCTCATGCAACTTCCTGGTATCCTCATGTTCCATATACAGAAGCTGTCCTCTTTTCTTTATTCCTTTCTTTTCCCTTTGGGGCAGGTGGTCAAGAGTGAACAACAAAGTAATATGAGTTTGGTTAAAAAAGATATTGTGTTAAGAGTCCTATAGCGGATATGAATGAAAACATAGATTCATTATATAGACTTGTATAATCTTTACCATATAACTTAGCTTTTGAGGTTGAGTTAGGCCCAAGATTCATTCTTAACATGATATCAAAGTCAGGCCCATTTTAATTCTTTGCTCACCGATGTTGAGCCCCAAATTATATTATTCACGCTCCAGTTAACAACGTTTGGGAGTGCGGGAGTGTTAAGAGTCCTACATCGGATATGGAATGAGAACATGGACTCCTTATATGAACTTGTACAATTCTCACCCTGCAAACTAGCTTTTGGGGTTAAGTTAGGCTCAAAATGCATTCTTTACGACATGTTTTTAATTCTGATAATAAATAAGTTGTTTTGTTGATAATCCTAATTTATATCTATTCCTAAATGCAGGCTAAAGCTATAATATATCTTGCAAGTAGAAAAATGGAAGAAGAAACAAAGAAGACTCCATCACCAATGTCAAAGTCGTTATCACCATTGTTACAACCTCAAACTGGTCCTTTCATGAAGAGATCTCTACAAAGATTTCTACAAAAGAGAAAAAATAGAATTCAAAATACTTCACCATATCATCACTAGATGCTACTAATGGACTTCACATTAGTTACGTTTCGTTCAATTTGTACATATATTTTGTGTTTTGGTGTTACAAATATAATCCAGTAAGTAAAGTTACGGGAGAAAGTTCCATAATTCCATTGTTGATAGATAGAAGGGTTAGCTTTTTGGTAGGAAAGACGGTAGTAGAGTTGCTAGAGGTCCTTCGCGTCACTCTACTGTTTGTTTTCCGGGCAGGCGTTTTTAGCCCTGCTCTAACTCCTCCAATTTCCCTTTGCTTTCTTTATTACAACTAGAAAATAATAGCCTTTCGGATAGGTGAATTTAGCAAGTACAACGCTAGTGTATCACTTATTTTGCAAATTTGGCAATACAAATTTCTCATTTTCTATCTCTTTAGCTTAGAAGAACATCATTTATGCGGTCAACAAAACTTGATTTTCCTCTTATCGTACACTACATTTTGTCAAAAAAAAAAACCCCCATTGAGTGTTGTACAAATATTTATGTGGAAATGAAATCAATCAACAAACCAGTTGGCTTAAGTATAAAAAATGAAGAAGATAAACATGCTACAAGTCACATTTGCTCTATGTACTTATCATTAATGAAACGAAGCACTACCTTACACAAAAACCTATGTATAAGTAGAGTAGCTAGAAACATTTGTCAACAGTTTAAAGTTGTCAAATTTAATCAATATGGAGCTTTAGTCTTAACGTGAAAGAGCACATAACAGATCACCGAGCGTATGGTACTAAAACACTTGAGATCTCTTCAGCTTTAGTTAGAGAGTTCAAATTGAGCCTTGTAAATCTAAAGCTTCTCGGTACAAAGCGTTTATGTTAAGATGTAAAATACCATGTAAGGGTAATTTAGTAATTTCTCTAGTTAGTTATATTTAACTATGTTGAAGTTATTCATAAGTGATAATTTAGTTGAGGGTTAATTAGCTAATTGATGGTTATGTTAGTTAGTGAAGTGGGGGCCGTTTATTTTCCTTCTTTTCCTTTACAGTTCTTTTCTTCATTTTAGCTTAAATACAGACTTGTATCCATTTTCTCATTTTGAGCTTTCATAATAAAAGATCCAGAAAAGCTTCCACAAAGTTCTCTTCTCTTCCCCACTAATTGATATCACCACAATTAACATGGTATCAAAGCTTGTTAACGATTGTTGTTGAAAATCGAAGCAGGTGAAAGATCGAAGCAGACGATTGAACTGATCGAAGATCAATTCTGAAAAATTGAAGATCGAGAATTGTTCGCGATTCAATTCGAGAACAATCCGACACATGCAACACCGTTTATAGCATAAATATTACAATTGATAGGTGAAGATCAAATTTCTGGTTCAGTTCATATGCGATATTATGTTTTTTTTTAAATTGAAATTCTGAAGATCGATTTGTGGAAATTGAGATTCTGAAGATCGGTCGGTCAATTGTAGTTGTCACTAGTATCAATTTGTTGCTTCTATAGCTATTGATTGATCTCATTGTTGTTTGAGTTTTGTCGATAATTGTTTACAATGGAGAATACTTCACAAAATATACCAGCCGTCACTGAGGAGATTTCGAATCTATGTTCAAACATAGTGGATCACAATAATCCATTATTTTTGAGCTCATCTGATACTCCCGGAGCTGTGCATGTCGAGATACAGCTGACGAGAATGGAAAATTATACATTATGGAGTCGTGCGATGAAGCTAAACTTGTTGACGAAGAATAAGATCGGATTCATTGATGGTACAGTGAGAAGAGATATGTATGAAGAGAACTTGATGAAGCAGTGGGATCGTTGTAATGCAATGGTGATGTCGTGGATCATGAAAAATGTTAGTCGATATCTACTGAGTGGCATTTTGTATCGATCTACTGCTTTGGCTGTTTGGAGGGATTTAAAGGAGCGATTCGACAAAATCAACTTGTCTCGAGTGTATCAATTGAAGAAGGAACTGAGTATGCTGCAACAGAGAGTGTCCCCAGTAGCCAGTTATTACTCACGAATGAAGGATTTGTGGGATGAAATTGATTCCATTATCCCTCCACCTACTTGTGAGTGCGATAGTCCTCGGGCTTATGTTGATCACCTTGCTAATAAGAGATTATAGAATTTTTTATGGGATTAAATGATGGCTATAATCAAGCACGGAGCCACATTTTGTTGCTATCACCTACACCTAGTGTCAATCAAGCATATGCTATGATTGCGCAAGATGAAAGTCAAAAATCCATTACTGAAAGATTTGGAGGCATCGACTCAACTGAATCTGTGGCTATGTATAGCAAGTCCACACAGTACCAACAAAGGAAGCCAAATCAATCTAACTTTTGTGATTATTGTAAAATGAAAGGGCATACTAGAGAGAATTGTTGCAGATTGTTGTTGTTATGTGATTACTGCAAGAAACAAGGCCACATTACAGAAAAATACTATAGGCTGGTTGGATATTCAACAGATTTTAAAGAGAAAATGAAGGTGAATGTTGCAGTGATGGGAACTCAAGCTGATGCAGCTGTTGATCATACACACAACAGGGACATGAGGCACTTGTCTACGGAGCAACATGACCTTCTCCAAATCAGGTTGTCTCAGTGCAGACAGATATGAACTGGTGTTGCAGGTGCTGGATCAGCAGGAAGGAGGAAATGACAAGGCAGTAGCCAAGGCTCACATGGCAGGTAACCTTATGTTTCATGAACATAGGGATACCATCAACTCAGACTGGATAGTAGATACAGGTGCAACTAACCATATGGTTAGTGATAAGAACATGATTGAAAGAAAAGATAAGGATAATGCAGGGCAGGTATAACTTCCTACAGGTGTTGTGACTGAAATTACATAAGCTGGCAGTTGTAGATTAAAGAATGGTGACCTTATTGAGCATGTGTTATGTGTCCCTACCTTTAAGTTTAATTTGCTCTCAGTATCGAAGTTAACCAGGGAATTGAATCGCTGTGCAAGGTTCTTCCCTGATTTCTTTGTCCTGCAGGATCTGTTACTAGGAAGGTCAAAGAGACTGGTAAAGAAGTCGATGGACAGTACATACTGGAATCAGGTAGAAACTACAAAGAAGCAATAAAGGCACATACTCAGGTGTCGACTGTGATATCTAAGGATGAGCTGGAAGCTAAACTCTGGCACAAAAGAATGGGGCATGTCCCATTAAGTATGCTTAAGAAAATTACTGCTTTTGGACTTAAGTCGAATTTCTCAATAAGGCATTGTGATGTTTGTCCATTAGCTAGGCAAACAAGAAAGCCCTTCTCTGATAGTCTGAGAAGGACTGAAGTATCTTTTCAACTATTACACCTTGATGTATGAGGACCTTACAAAGTGTCATCTTATAATAACATGCGATATTTTCTTACTGTGGTGGATGATTGTACTAGGTGGACATGGGTCTTCTTGATGTATCTTAAATCACATTTGTAGATTTCTTAAAAATCTGCTTTATCTGATTAGAACTCGATTTGGTATGATCATAAGGGTGTTAGGATGAATGATGGGATGAGTTTGTCAATTCTACTTGTCTAGATCTCTTCAATAGATTAGGGATCATATATCAAAATTCCTGTCCCTATACTCCACAGCAAAATGGAGTGGTTGAAAGAAAGCATAGGCATATACTGGAGATTGCTAGAGCAATTAAATTGCAAGGCCATTTGCCAGATAAATTTTGGAGTGAGTGTGTTGAGACTGCTGTGTATGTCATTAACAGGATCCCTTCTGTTATATTAGGAAACATTTCCCCTTATGAGAAGTTGTTCAAAAGGATACCATCACTCTCACACTTGAAGGTGATATGATGTATATGCTATGCATCAAATTTGGTGAGGAATGACAAGTTTGAGCCCAGGGCTATCAAGGCTGTATTGCTTAGTTATACAGTGAACAAGAAAGGTTACAAGCTGTTGGACTTATCCAGTAAGACAGTATTTGTCAGCAGAGATGTGACTTTCCATGAAGATATATTTCCCTACCAACAATTCAAGGAGAATGGAGACTCAGATGCTCTGACTCCATGCTCTGAAAATAATCTGTTTGTTGATAATGTACAGGTTCTTTCACAGCATATCCCAGTGGAGAATGTGAGAACTATGTCTCATGTACAGATTCCTGAAGATGGATCAGTAGATGCAGATGTTGTGACAGCAGAGATGTCATTACCTGCTGCCACCAGTGCTGAAAATAATATGGACACTCTGGATGTTGATGTGAACAATATGGACATTTTGGATGATGATGGAGCTGCTGAAGGTGTTAGAAAGTCTAACAGAATAAGGAGAACTCCAATTTGGTTAAATGATTTTTTGCATTCAGGGACATTATGTTGTGTTTATCCAATATCAAAGGCAGTAGATTACACTGGGGTGTCTGATCAATATCACAACTTCTTGGCCAAAATTTCAGCAGAACATGAGCCACAATCATTTCATGAGGCAGTCAAGGATCCAAGGTGGGTGGAAGCCATGAATTCAGATATTCAGGCTCTAGATGACAACAAAACTTGGGAGGTAGTTGACTTGCCTCACAACAAGAAAGCTATTGGCTGCAAATGGGTGTTTAAAATTAAGTATAAGTCTATTGGAGAGGTGGAGAGATTCAAGGCCAGACTTGTAGCTAAGGGGTACAATCAAATAGAATGGGTCGATTACCAAGAGACATTTTCTCCAGTAGTGAAGATGGTCACTGTTAGGAGTGTGATCTCTGTCGCAGTTGCTAAAGGTTGGGACATTCAACAAATGAATGTATTTAATGCATTTCTATAAGAGGATCTAGATGAAGAGGTGTATATGACTTTGCCACAAGGGATTGCACATGAGCAGGGACAAGTCTGTAGGCTACGTAAGTCACTATATGGACTCAAGCAAGCCTCCAGACAATGGAATATCAAACTGACTACTGCACTTGTATCATCTGGTTTTGTCCAGAGCCATTTTGACTACTCCCTACTTGTCAAGAGGGATGGAGATAAGATAGTTGTAGTGTTGATATATGTGGATGATCTTCTTCTGACTGGAAATGATCAGGGGATTATTGATGAGACAAAGGCCATTTTACAGCATCATTTCAGAATCAAGGACCTTGGTGAGCTTATGTATTTCCCGGGCTTTGAATTTTCAAGGAATAAGAAGGGGATGGTGATGCATCAACGGAAGTATTCATTGGAGTTTATTGAAGATATGGGGTTAACTGGTTCTAAACTAGTGACTTCACCAATGGAAGCCAATATGATACTTACGTCTGCAGAATATGATGCACACATTAAGAAAATAGGCAAAACAGACAAGGATGGGAAAATAGGCAAAGATGGCAGTGCAGATGTCCCTCTGAAGAATCCAGCAGTATACCAAAGGTTGGTTGGACGACTGCTTTATCTGACTAACACCAGGCCAGATATCTCATTTGCGGTCCAATGCTTGAGTCAATTCATGCAAGCTCCCAAACAGTCGCACATGGTGGCATCAGAAAGAGTTGCCAGGTATGTGAATCAAGCACCATGTCTGAGAGTGTTGATAGCAGCAGAGAGCAACAACATTCTATCATCTTATTGCAACGCAAATTGGGCTTCCTGTCTCGTTACCAGAAGATCAGTGTCTGGATACTTAGTATATTTTGGCTTCTCTCTTATTTCTTGGAAATCCAAGAAACAGCAGACAGTTTCTCGGAGCTCGGCGGAATCTGAATACATGTCTTTAACATTTGTAGTGGCTGAGATTTTCTGGATTAAGGGGTTATTTTCAGAACTTGGTGTGCCCTTGCAGCTCCCCATCTTGACTCATTGTGACAGCAAGTCCGCGATCCAGATTGCTACTAATCAAGTTTTCCTCGAGCGAACCAAGCACATCGAGATCGATTGCCATTTTATCAGGGAGAAGGTGCAATCAGGACTGATTTCTACAAAATACGTCACGACTGACGAGCAGCCGACAAATATATTGACTAAAGCTTTGCTACCAGGACAACATGCTTACCTTCTTTCCAAGCTAGGATTGAAGAATTTGTTCTTAACCCCTAGCTTGCGGGGGGGGGGGGTTGAAGTTATTCATAAGTGATAGTTTAGTTGAGGGTTAATTAGCTAATTGATGGTTATGTTAGTTAGTGAAGTGGGCCCCGTTTATTTTCTTTCTTTTCGTCATTTTAGCTTAAATACAGACTTGTATCCATTTTCTCATTTTGAGCTTTCATAATAAAAGATCCAGAAAAGCTTCCACAAAGTTCTCTTCTCTTCCTCACTAATTGATATCACCACAATTAACAAACTAACTTTCCTAATAACAGTTAGTCGACTAACTAACTGAAGGTTAGAAGTTAAGCACTTGTAAGGCCATATAAGCCATATCCATTCATTGTAAGAACTCAGATCATTGAATCCAAATACAAGAATCTTAGTTGTGTTTTAAATCAGATTCTTCTGCGAATTTGATTCCTATTTGCTTCCGCAAAGCAAAATCTGAGGAAAATTTGAGAAGAGATCTTCTTGACAAGTTTTGTGTTCTTGAATCACGAAGTTGATTATCAACAAAATGCGAGTATCTGAAGAACAAGTCACATCTGAGTTGCGTCGCAATCTGAACAATGGTCAAACTCATGGAGTGAATTCGACTCAAAATGAAAAAAATAGTGGAAATTCATCCTCTCAGAACAGTTCTGGTCAAGGTATTGACTACAATCACCCCTTATTTGATTATTTCTAAGTCTTATCGATATAAGTGGAATAAGCATAATTTATTTTCAGTTGTTGGGGATTGAAAACTATAGTCTATGGAATAGGTCTATAAAACTACCACTTCTTGGTAGAAATAAGATAGGGATGATTGATGAATCTTGCTAATGAAGAAATGTGGGCGCAATGTGAAATGGTTAATGTCATTGTTCTGTCATGGCTAATGAACTCAATATCTAAGAGTTTGTATGGAGGTGTAGCCTTTGCTACAAGTGCTTATGAAGTCTGGAAAGACTTAAAAGAAAGATTTGATCGAGTAGATGGTTCAAGAACCTTTAGTCTTCACACATAAATTTCCACCTTACAACAAGGCATTGCTTCAGTTTCTCCTTATTATACAAGACTAAAAAATCTATGGGATGCGTTTCAAGTAGGGGTGGCCAGCGGGGCAAGTCGGGGCAGGTTTAGCGGGATCGTGGTGGGGCGGGACTAACAGGTTTCTCCGTTTTCCCGTCCCGGTTCCGGTCCCGTCATAAAGAGGTAACGGGCCTAGCGGGATCGTGTCGGAGCGGGATTTTCAAATTATTTTTTGCACTTAGTTTTAAAAAATAACATATATATAAACAATTCAATAATTGAACAAGATAGTGTAATAAAAACATCACAAGACTGTTTTTGTGCCTCTTATATTATTTAATAAAAATATGATTTTTTGGTAATACAGATACAATTGTCAAAATTGTAACTTTGTCGTGTTGTTCAAAAGTTGCAAATGGCATAGTAAAAATACTAAAATTGCAATTAAAAAAATTACCAATTTGAAAACATTTTTTCTAGTTTCTTCACAAAGTCTTGTGGTTCTTCGGTTGGAATTGGTATTTGTTGGTCAAATTGCTCCACGTCGCGACCCTTACCTTCAGATAAGATGGCGTTGTAGTTTTCGTCTTCTTCGTTGATCTTCGATTGACCGCACCTTCTCCGCTCCGCTCGTATCCAATCTCTGAATAATACTGCAATCTCCAAGTTGTCTCCGGCTAATGAGTGTCTATGCTCTTCTATTTGAAATCTGCCGACAGAAAAAATGCTTTCAGACTCCGTTGATGACGCTTGAATGTTTAAAACATCTCGGGCCATCATTGAAAGTGTCAGAAAGGTCTTTTCATTCCCCCTCTAGTATTTTAGCAAGTCTTCCTTTCCTTCTTCATTGAGAACTGCTTGGTACGGTAAATCACCCTGCAAAACAAAAACATCAAACTCGTTAATTTGATTAGTAGTGTTATCGCCGCACATTCTATTTCTGAGGCTTTCAATACTAGCCGCAGAAACATCATGTCTTTTTTTAGGCTGTGTTGAAGAAGAAAAAGATGGTATGGAAGTCGGTTGGTTGTTTGCACTTTCTTGTTGGTAATACCTATATATTTTTTTGCATTCTTCTTCTATACTAGACAACACTTGTTCTTTCGTTTGTTCAATAGGTGGTGAGTCATTTGAATTTTCGAGAGTAGGAAGTGGTACAATCATAAATATTTTCAATATGTAATTTACAATCGTCTATTTTAATAGTCGGATTTAATACATCATCAATAATATAAATATGGGGAATAAGAATAAAATATTTTTTTATTTTGATAAATATTTTTTAATAGTTGTCTTATAAGCTGGTTTTTTCATATATACTCTAAGCAGTAAAAATAGCATAGCTATATAAAACAACATAGTTGAAATAGTAGGATAATATATACCGAAAAATTATTTTGTTGCTTGAAAAAAATTCTCTAGAAATACAATAAGTTCGTGAATTTTTTTCCAATCGTTATCTACAATCATATCAGTTAGATTTTGATTATGGGAGTTAAAAAATAAAGTTATAGGTCTTCTACAATCATAAGAAACAAGTAGTTGTTCATGTAAATAATTTCACCTATTGGATACTTCTTCGGAAATTTTTCTATAAGGTAGTTGACAATCGTGACAAGTGTTTTTATAATTTTTTTCGTTGTATTCTATTATTTTTAAAAATAAAGTTTATAGAAAATTGTATTTTTTCAAGAATATCTTGAAAAAGTAATAGATCATCCTTTCCAACTAAGTTATAAACATGACACACATATTTATATGAAAATTATTTGAAAAAGATGGAGTTAAAGCATCTTTTAAAATTGTAATAGCAGAATTATTAGAAGATGCATTATCTAATGTAATACTCATAATTTTATCAGTTATTCCATAATAATCGCAAACTAAATAAATATTTTCTGAAATAAAATCACCAGTGTGCCTACTATCTAAATATCTATACTCTAATTATGTTTTTGCATAGACCATTTATAATTTATCCAGTGACAGGTTACCGTTAAATAATCACGATCATTAGTACTACGATCTATATCAGAAGTGAGAGTCACTTTGCCATTAAAATGATATAATTAATAACATAAATATTATTGATATTCATGTGCAAATTTAAATACATCTCTCTTGTGGATGATCTAGAAAAACCTTTAAAAGCAGGATTATACATTTCTCTAATATAATGAATAAAACCAGGAGATGAAGGAAATGAAAAAGGCAAACCCTCCACAACAACTAATATGATAATGCTTCTCTATCTCTATGTTTATCGTATTTAGAACCTACAATTCTCCTGTCATAGGGTTAATTTGACTCTGTACTTGTGTCGCGCCCATTTTCGACCGCGACTTTTTAAAAGCGAACCCTGCTCAAGTAAAATGTTAGAAAATAAATAATAAAAATGCTAAAAGAAAGTTAAAGTGTTAAAGAAGTGTTTAAAAAAAACGCTAAAGGGTTCGCGGAGTCGCCACCTAATTAATTTGGGTGAATTAGGACACCTAAATGTTAACTAGTTTAAAGTAAACATTAACTTCATTCTTTATGGTCTGCTAAACTTAATGAGATTCTGGGTAAGGGTTCTTTATTATCCTAAAGGGAAGGGGTTAGGCACCCTAAAGGATCCGCCAACTTGCGGTTGTCCGTTCAAACCTAGGGTTAATTAATATGCTAAGAAAAGACATGTTAAAGGCATTTGAGTAAAAGAATTTTGAAGATATAAGATATTTATGTCTAAAATTAATTGCGAGTTTTATATAGAAAAGTCAAAGTTAGTTTTGGAAAATATGTCATTAGAAAATATTATATCGCGTATAACAGGGGTAAAAATTTATTATGACACAGGGTCTTCTTATGGGATAGGATTGTAAGATGGCTATCGATGTTTTAGATAATTTCTTATGCGAAGGCTAATGAGGATTTATAAAAAATGGGTTTCATGTTGAACTAATATATTAACTATATAAGTAAATTATGCAAGTGAAAATTATTAACTGATTTCCTAGGACTTAAGAAGAAAGGTTATCTTTTAATTTATTGCTTCAATATTATATTCTACTAGTAGTGTAATGTTAAACAAATAATTACAACAAATAAATGGGGTGGGGATATAAATTAACAATGACTCGAAGAAACGGCGAGGCCATCTCGCCTATGGTTTGGAGTTTGTGATGCGGAGATAAATGCATGTAGATGTGGGTCTTCGCGTTTGCCACGATGAGTCCCGCTATGAGACTCTTTGTTGCTCCGGTGCATTTCATGTGAAAAATAAGAAAGATAAGGATTAGTATATGTCCCAAAAAAAAACTTATCAAATAGCAAACAAGTAAAATTTAACCCTATTGAAACTATTACAGTTTGCTGTTCAAAAGATGAGCAGGCCCATACACAACAACCTGAGAAACGAAATAAAAGAACATACTGCTGCATTATTATCTAATGAGCTCATTGCTATAAAATTTAACATGTTTATGTCATCTCTTTCCACAATTTGAACGAGAAATGGGCCCAAAACAGTATGTATATTCAGATATTCGGCCCAACAACAGCTTCATGAAGAAATGCAAATGAATGGGCTTAGCGATAATAGACTGTCATGGAGGTAGATGCAAAGAGACGACAATACTAATGGGCAAGCCCCCAATTATTGTAGCCGAAAGGTGAACAGTAAGAAATAATTGTAAATGGAATAGGCCCGACACCTTTCGTGATGCAATAACAATGAGGAATATGCAAATTTCAATAGAGAAACAACACCAGAAAGAGTTAGGACGCAGAGGCAAAACTGCAGACAGTCCCTTACATTCATACTAAAACAGTATATCAACTACGAAAATGGATGAACCCGGCGGATATTATAGATGACGCACAAAGTATATTACCTTATATCTAACAAATGGCAGACAACACACATGAAAAAATGATCAATACCTAAAAAAAGAGGAAAGAAGTAACACCATTGACGCACATGTACATCTGTTCGACCTACTGGATTTGGATTTCATTTGTTAATGCCGCTAAGCTAACATCTAGGATTATGCATAGAACATTGAGTCCCTTTATATTCTTTCATGTGTTAGTTTTGACTGAATAAACTCAATAGATAGACAATAATAACGAGCTATGAAAGGAGATGTACTACAATGGCTTTTAAGTATTTATGGTAATGGCTTGATATTTATGACCGAGGAAAAGGTAAAGGAATATGATATGCAAGGCAGGTTAATAACTATATAAGGGCAGGTATTGAGATTTTTTCAGACTTGACGAGGAATGCATCCGGATAGATACAACTAATATCACAGACCTGCTAACTCCTAACTCCTAAGACCTGCGGAAAGACAACCTGGTAGACAGGGTATGCCAACTTAGCAGACTTTCGTGACAATAAGGAATTATCTGAGCCAAATTTTATGACCATTCATACCTCATTTAGATATTAACTTAAATATAGGAATTGAGTCGTTCCTATACTAACACTATGAACACCTATTAATCAAATCACACACAAAAATCAGTAGCCGACTTAGGCATATTAAGTTAATCTGTGGACAACCTTAAAATGGTTTAAGACAGGGATTGATAGTAGAACGTTTAAATTAATCTATGACTAACTTTAAACTAGTTTCTCGACTTCCAATTAATGCATTAACCATAATTTGTACAGCCCATTCCACAGCGTAAAACATATTTCATACTTATATACTTATCAATACTGACCAGTTTACAGACTTAGACCATTGACAATACTTCAAGCACAAGCCATTTGTATGCTAGTCCATATAGATCCTAACTATCACATTCGGCAAATGGTTCACACATAACTAAAACTACTCTTAACTAATATATTAAGAACTTTGTTAAACTAATCATGCTTGTAACCACATAATACATATAAAGCTGTAAAAATCCAAATAAAAGTCTTAGGACACTTAACAGTCTAAAACAGGACTAATTGGTCGTCCATCGATATGACTCATTCATTGGCGAACACATTTAAATTTGTTCGAAATTCACTCAAACCGATTCCAACAATCATAACAGAGGCGAATAACTGACTGAATCTATAGCACGCAATGACACAAAAAAAAATGAAAATACTTGAGAGGCGATTGAGTTTACCTTCTCCGGACAGCGAACCGAGGCAGCGTATCAAGTCGTCGGTTCACTCGGGTTTTGGTTTTGCGATGCGAGATAAAGGGCAAGGTTTGTTTGCTGATTTCCTTTCTGGAATTGGAAGAAGGAGGGTTTCAAACTTCCTGTTCTTATGAAACTAAAGGGGCTGGGTGCTGTGTTACCCTGGTGTTCAACTATTTGTTTTCTGATTGAGTCCTGGATCCTTCCCCCTGTGTCCTTCGAATTCTCCCCCTGAGCTCTGAATCGATGACTGCTGCTAGAGGACGTAAATCGATGCCTATCGGTTCTATGTGTCTACTGATTTCTCTGTCTCCCCCCTCTGGGTTGTTGCCTACTGCTAGGAGTCTCCAATCGATGCTGTGTCTTCTCCCGTCTCAGCTCTGTGCTTGACCGATGCTAATGTTCTATTGCATGTGCCTTTTTATAGCCCTCCTTCTAGGTTCTAAGTTTGGTAAGTAATTAAGGCTGAGATTTGTGCTTGATTCGACGAGATTTGTGCTGATTTAGGTTGGTTCTTACTGTTTTATTCTTCGACGAATCTTGGCGATTTAGTGCTGATTTTATGGTAAGAAATCGTTGGTCGCTTCGCGCGCTGGTGAAGGAAGCCGGATTCTCCTGAGAAATCCGGCGTGGCGATGAAGCTTAGGTTTTAGGGTTCTATCTTTAGGTTTTTTTAAGAAATTTGTTGAAGGAAGGGACGATGGGGATCAAGCGTGGATGTTGGTTTTTTCTCTTGTTTTATGGGTTGTGGGCGATGGATTGTGGGTCGCGTTTTGGAATTTGAAGAGGAGTCATGCGGGTGATGGGAAAAGTGGCTTGGGGCGAATTTTTAAGGGGTGTTGGGCTAATTAAATGGGTATTAGTTCTAGGTTAGTTTTAAGGTATTAGTTTTAGGTGCTTAATTAGTTAATTAGTAGTAAATTAACTTAATAAATTGTGCTTAAATTATTTAGGTGCTTTATTAACCTAATTGTTATAAATGCAGGCGTGCTATTTAATTAATGCTTAATACTTTATAATGTGATGTCGTTATTAAGACTTATTAAATAAAATTAGGACTTCTTAATTCTTTTATGAATGCTATTATTAAAACGCGGGTGTTAGATTATTATTTTACGTATTTATTATTTATTTATGCCTGTATTAATGTTTTTATTGCTGCATTTTATTATTTAAGAATTGTTGAAAATTAGTGTAATTTTATAGTTAATGACTGGACGGGAGGGTCAAAATTGGGTGTCAACAGTTGTCCCTCTTTGTATGGAGATGATGGAAGAATCTTCGGACAAAGACGTTGACTCATAGCCAATTTTGTCTCGATCCTCAGAATTGAAAGGTTTGGGAAAAAGACAAGGCTGATGCAAAATTTAAAATTGTCCCAGTGTCGAGTTATGACGACACTGGGCTACCATGGTCAAAATACCAAGGCGGGATAACGCGGACTCAAAATTTGTCCCAGTGTCGAGTTATGACGACACTGGGCTATGGTGTAAAAATAAAAATAAAATAACTGGCTTGAACCTGGGGTGTACTGCTATCGACTTATGATGCTGGGTTTAATGGTGATGTGGAGCGAGTGGACCGACGCTTGAGGCCGCTTCTGCCATTCATTGGGAAGGTTGGCCCCCCAACAAATTGCCCCGGTTCGCTGTAAGAGAAAATCCACGTTGTGCTCCTGCTCCTGCATGCTAAGACTTGAACAAACGGTTAGTGCATAACTGTTAAAACAAAATAATGTAAGAATGTAAATTTTGTGTTGTGGTTGTAGTCAAATCGTATATGAAATGATGTGATGATACGCCGTCTTGTATAGACGAGATGCAGATGACGCCTTGTGTGGGCGTTATCGTCTTGTATGGACGAAATGCAAATGTCGCCTTGTATGGGCGGAATCATCTTGTATGGACGAAATGCAAATGACGCCTTGTATGGGCGTTCTCGTCTTGTATGGACGAGATGCAAATGACGCCTAGTATGGCGTTATCGTCTTAAGGACGAAATTCATAAACGCCTTGTATGGCGTTCGCCTTGTATGGACGAGATGCATGACGCCAGTATGGGCGTTATCGCTCAGATGGCGATATGCAAATAACGCCTTGTGTGGGCGTTATCGTCTTGTATGGACGAAATGCAAATGATGTCTCCTAAGGTTTAGATAAAAATTATTCTATATGTGGAGTTGTGTCGTAATTCATGCGTAATCAAAACCAGATGAAATAATTAAAGTGTAAATGATGTAGCCTGTGGTTTTTTGCAAGATGTATTTGATGTAGACTTGTTGCAGTTTGACTTTGTGAGCGAATCTGTTGTATTGGAATGTTGCTATTGGCGTCGTTTTCGGACTTGGCGTCGTTTGGACTTGTCGTCGTTTTTGGACTTGTTGTGTTGATGACGTCGTTGTGTTGCTGCTGCCCCTGTAGACTAAAGCTCAAGAAGGAGTTAGTGCATAACTGCTAAGACAGAATAATAATAAAGCATGAAATGAGAAAAAATGCAATTTCGAGAACAGAGAAAATCGTCCCTGCGTAGATGTGATATGTTGATGATGGCGTCGTTGGCGTCGTTTTCGGACTGGGCGTCGTTTTCGGACTTGTCGTCGTTTTCGGACGTGGCGTCGTTTTCGGACGTGGCGTCGTTTTCGGACGCGGAGTCGTTTTCGGACTCGGAGTCGTTTTCGGACTCGACGTCGTTTTTGGACGTGGTGTCGTTTTCGGACTTAGCGTCGTTTTCGGACGTGGCGTCGTTTTTGGATGTGGCGTCGTTTTCAGACGCAGAGTCATTTTCGGACTCGAGTCGCTTTCGACCGGCGTCGTTTTGGGCGTGGTGTCGTTTTGGACTTAGCGTCGTTTGACGCGTGGCGTCGTTTTCGGACGCGGAGTCGTTTTCGGACTCGGAGTCGTTTTCGGACTCGACGTCGTTTTTGGACGTGGTGTCGTTTTCGGACTTAGCGTCGTTTTCGGACGTGGCGTCGTTTTCGGACGCAGAGTCGTTTTCGGACTCGGAGTCGTTTTCGGACTCGACGTCGTTTTGGACGTGGTGTCGTTTTCGGACTTAGCGTCGGTTTAGGACGCGCGCCGCTTTGACGCAGAGTCATTTTCGGACCGAGTCGTTTTGGACTCGGCGCCGTTTTTGGGCGTGGTGTCGTTTTCGGACTTAGCCGCGTTTGACGCGTGGCGCTTTTGACGCGAGTCGTTTTCGGACTCGGAGTCGTTTTCGGACTCGACGTCGTTTTTTGGACGTGGTGTCTTTTTCGGACTTGGTGTCGTTTTCGGACTTGACGTCGTTGTATGGACGAAATGTAGATGTTCGTCGTTGTATGGATGAAATGCAGATGTTCGTCGTTGTATGGACGAAATGTAGATGTTCGTCGTTGTATGGATGAAATGCAGATGTTCGTCGTTGTATGGACGAAATGTAGATGTTCGTCGTTGTATGGACGAAATGTAGATGTTCGTCGTTGTATGGACGAAATGTAGATGTTCGTCGTTGTATGGACGAAATGCAGATGTTCGTCGTTGTATGGACGAAATGTAGATGTTCGTCGTTGTATGGACGAAATGTAGATGTTCGTCGTTGTATGGACGAAATGTAGATGTTGTATTGGAATGTTATTGTCCTCCTCGTTCCTGTTGACCTGCAACATTCACTCAAAGAAAAATTGTGAGTTCGGGGAGGGGGTCGGCCGATTTGTGTTGGCTCTTGATATTTGCACGCGTTGTCTTGTCTGGACCATGTAACCCCTGTCTGATTTCGAGTCTCGGTCGAAAACATTTGTTGAAAATATTCTATCTTGAGAAAATACTAGTAGGAAATTATGTCGATTTTTGAATAGCAACATGTTATGAAACAGAGCGAACATCCTTATCCGAAATCGGCGGTATATTCTCTCATACTCTCGGTGCTCCGCTGCCGTCAGGCTTTCTTTTTAAAATTTTGTCCCAGTTTTGGGACATGGAACCCTTCGCGTAAATTGACCATGTCCATTGATGTCATTTGTAGTAAAGTCCTTAAAATTGTCCCAGTTTATGTCGATCTTTCAAGCATATGGGATCATATTTGTCAATGTCCTTTCGTGGCGAAGTCCTTAAAAATTGTCCCAGTTTTGACTGACGAAACTGAGTCGGATATATATCGTCGCCTGGACATAATGTTGATAACGTCGTTGTCTGGACGTGCTGCTGCTGTTCCTGTAGAATAAATGCTCCTGCAAGCTAAGCTTGATAAAAACGTTAGTGTATACCTGTTTAAACAAAATGATAAATACATATGAGAAGTGCAATTTTATGGGTAGAGATGTTGTCCCTGATACGCCAGATGAATACTGAGATGTCGTCCTCGCACAGACATGCTAAATGTCGCAACTGACAAACTGCCATGATGCCTTTGTTGGGTGCGATGCGTGGGTTGCCAATTTGACTTTATGCTCGAGTTGATGCGCTAGGTTTTGTTGCGGAACTCTGAACTTTGACTGCTGATTGTTGATGCCCCTTTCTGCTGCTGCTGCTTTTGCTGCGGACTTTGGATTGTTGTCCTCCTCTGCTTTGCCGCTTTGTCGCTTACGCTATCTGAAGAAACCTTTCGCCGTATTTTCTATTTCGCTATTGCACTTTCTCGCCTGTTAATATGAAGAACTGCGCCAAAGAAAATTTGTGAGTTTTGTGGTCGATTCAGATCCGACTTCGCCGCTTGTCCCTTGATATCCGCGCGTTCGCTCGCTTTGGACTTGCAATCACATGCAGTTTCCTACCTTGTCCCGATTTGAATATTCAAGCGAGTTTGACCTAAAGTGGGTCTCAATAAAGTTGCTTGCATTTATTGATGTTTCTGGGCCTTCTAATTTCGGCCTGTAGGGAGCTGCTCGATCGGATTTGTGTTGATTTTTTTTTTATCTGAGACCCCTGCTTTGCCTATAGGAACCAAGAAAGGTTCCGACTCGTTCCGCTCAGATGTCCTTGAATCAGTCATGTTCTTTGGACCGCACTTTGATCTTGTGAAATATTGATGCTCTGTCATTGCTTAGTCAAATACGAACCGACCTTTTGGGGAGGATGATAAACTTTCTAAAAAAAATGCAACAAACGGTGTTAGCATAAAGCACATAATTTGCAGGTATATAGCAGGTATATCGCACATAGCACATTCAAACGTTTCCTAATATGCAGGGGGACCTTTTTATGCCAGAGGTAGGCCTAAACGTCACATATGCGAGGTCATGATGGATTTGTCCAAGCCGCCCAACTGTAACGCTTTGTTGGAAATGGCGACCAAATGACGATGCACTTTTTCCAATTTCAGCATGACATGATTAGGTTTGGATTTGTCTATCACTGCCACGCTACACACAATATGCTGGTTGGTCGTTGGGTTGAGAAACCCGTCGACAAGTTTGGTGTCTTCCTAATTGTGGTGTCAATGCCAAGGATTGACCCACCTAAGGTAAATGCATGCATGCCCTAAAATAAGGGTGGTATAGCTCTATCTTAAGTTTCTAAGATTTGGCTTTTCTAGACGCAAGGTTCCCGAGCGGACAACTCGAGTGAGAAGGCTACGCGGCCACCGGTTAGACCGGACACTCCACGTATGTTACCAACTCTCCTAAATTTGGGTTTTGAAGAAAGAATTTTGCTGATGCACCAAGCGCACCTCGCATGTAGTGTGTGATTGTGTGAATTTTCCAGAATGGAAGAAATATGAGCGGAATGCCAGTTAAAGAAAAGCGGTAAAGCAGGTAGCAATTAAAATAAACAAAATATAGCACACAAAAATTAAATGTAAAAAATAATGCCAAATAATAACCCTAGGTTTGTTATGGTTAAGAACCTTAATTCCCCAGCGGAGTCGTCATTCTGTCGCGCCCATTTTCGACCGCGACTTTTTAAAAGCGAACCCTGCTCAAGTAAAATGTTAGAAAATAAATAATAAAAATGCTAAAAGAAAGTTAAAGTGTTAAAGAAGTGTTTAAAAAAAACGCTAAAGGGTTAACGGAGTCGCCACCTAATTAATTTGGGTGAATTAGGACACCTAAATGTTAACTAGTTTAAAGTAAACATTAACTCCATTCTTTATGGTCTGCTAAACTTAATGAGATTCTGGGTAAGGGTTCTTTATTATCCTAAAGGGAAGGGGTTAGGCACCCTAAAGGATCCGCCAACTTGCGGTTGTCCGTTCAAACCTAGGGTTAATTATTATGCTAAGAAAAGACATGTTAAAGGCATTTGAGTAAAAGAATTTTGAAGATATAAGATATTTATGTCTAAAATTAATTGCGAGTTTTATATAGAAAAGTCAAAGTTAGTTTTGGAAAATATGTCATTAGAAAATATTATATCGCGTATAACAGGGGTAAAAATTTATTATGACACAGGGTCTTCTTATGGGATAGGATTGTAAGATGGCTATCGATGTTTTAGATAATTTCTTATGCGAAGGCTAATGAGGATTTATAAAAAATGGGTTTCATGTTGAACTAATATATTAACTATATAAGTAAATTATGCAAGTGAAAATTATTAACTGATTTCCTAGGACTTAAGAAGAAAGGTTATCTTTTAATTTATTGCTTCAATATTATATTCTACTAGTAGTGTAATGTTAAACAAATAATTACAACAAATAAATGGGGCGGGATAAGAATTAATAATGACTCGAAGAAACGGCGAGGCCATCTCGCCTATGGTTTGGAGTTTGTGATGCGGAGATAAATGCATGTAGATGTGGGTCTTCGCGTTTGCCACGATGAGTCCCGCTATGAGACTCTTTGTTGCTCCGGTGCATTTCATGTGAAAAATAAGAAAGATAAGGATTAGTATATGTCCCAAAAAAAAACTTATCAAATAGCAAACAAGTAAAATTTAACCCTATTGAAACTATTACAGTTTGCTGTTCAAAAGATGAGCAGGCCCATACACAACAACCTGAGAAACGAAATAAAAGAACATACTGCTGCATTACTATCTAATGAGCTCATTGCTATAAAATTTAACATGTTTATGTCATCTCTTTCCACAATTTGAACGAGAAATGGGCCCAAAACAGTATGTATATTCAGATATTCGGCCCAACAGCAGCTTCATGAAGAAATGCAAATGAATGGGCTTAGCGATAATAGACTGTCATGGAGGTAGATGCAAAGAGACGACAATACTAATGGGCAAGCCCCCAATTATTGTAGCCGAAAAGTGAACAGTAAGAAATAATTGTAAATGGAATAGGCCCGACACCTTTCGTGATGCAATAACAATGAGGAATATGCAAATTTCAATAGAGAAACAACACCAGAAAGAGTTCTGGGGACAGTCTTTCACAGTGTAACGCAGAGGCAAAACTGCAGACAGTCCCTTACATTCATACTAAAACAGTATATCAACTACGAAAATGGATGAACCCGGCGGATATTATAGATGACGCACAAAGTATATTACCTTATATCTAACAAATGGCAGACAACACACATGAAAAAATGATCAATACCTAAAAAAAGAGGAAAGAAGTAACACCATTGACGCACATGTACATCTGTTCGACCTACTGGATTTGGATTTCCTTTGTTAATGCCACTAAGCTAACATCTAGGATTATGCATAGAACATTGAGTCCCTTTATATTCTTTCATGTGCTAGTTTTGACTGAATAAACTCAATAGATAGACAATAATAACGAGCTATGAAAGGAGATGTACTATAATGGCTTTTAAGTATTTATGGTAATGGCTTGATATTTATGACCGAGGAAACGGTAAAGGAATATGATATGCAAGGCAGGTTAATAACTATATAAGGGCAGGTATTGAGATTTTTCAGACTTGACGAGGAATGCATCCGGATAGATACAACTAATATCACAGACCTGCTAACTCCTAACTCCTAAGACCTGCGGAAAGACAACCTGGTAGACAGGGTATGCCAACTTAGCAGACTTTCGTGACAATAAGGAATTATCTGAGCCAAATTTTATGACCATTCATACCTCATTTAGATATTAACTTAAATATAGGAATTGAGTCGTTCCTATACTAACACTATGAACACCTATTAATCAAATCACACACAAAAATCAGTAGCCGACTTAGGCATATTAAGTTAATCTGTGGACAGCCTTAAAATGGTTTAAGACAGGGATTGATAGTAGAACGTTTAAATTAATCTATGACTAACTTTAAACTAGTTTCTCGACTTCCAATTAATGCATTAACCATAATTTGTACAGCCCATTCCACAGCGTAAAACATATTTCATACTTATATACTTATCATCAATACCAGTTCTGAGACTTAGACCATTGACAATACTTCAAGCACAAGCCATTTGTATGCTAGTCCATATAGATCCTAACTATCACATTCGGCAAATGGTTCACACATAACTAAAACTACTCTTAACTAATATATTAAGAACTTTGTTAAACTAATCATGCTTGTAACCACATAATACATATAAAGTCAGAAAAATCCAAATAAAAGTCTTAGGACACTTAATGCCTAAAACAGACTAATTGGTCGTCCATCGATATGACTCATTCATTGGCGAACACATTTAAATTTGTTCGAAATTCACTCAAACCGATTCCAACAATCATAACAGAGCGAATAATCGATGAATCTATAAGACGCAATGACACAAAAAAATGAAAATACTTGAGAGGCGATTGAGTTTACCTTCTCCGACAAATAACCGAGGCAGCGTATCAAGTCGCTTCGTTCACTCGGTTTTGGTTTTGCGATGCGAGATAAAGTGGCAAGGTTTGTTCTTGATTTCCTTTCTGGAATTGGAAGAAGGAGGGTTTCAAACTTCCTGTTCTTATGAAACTAAAGGGGCTGGGTGCTGTGTTACCCTGGTGTTCAACTATTTGTTTTCTGATTGAGTCCTGGATCCTTCCCCCTGTGTCCTTCGAATTCTCCCCGAGCTCAATCGATGATCGCTGCGCAGAGGACGTAAATCGATGCTATCGGTTCTATGTGGTTCATCGATTTCTGTCTCCCCTCCGGTTGTTGCCATCGCTAGAGTCTCCAATCGATGTTGTGTCTTCTCCCGTCTCAGCTCTGTGCTTGACCGATGCTAATGTTCTATTGCATGTGCCTTTTTATAGCCCTCCTTCTAGGTTCTAAGTTTGGTAAGTAATTAAGGCTGAGATTTGTGCTTGATTCGACGAGATTTGTGCTGATTTAGGTTGGTTCTTACTGTTTTATTCTTCGACGAATCTTGGTGATTTAGTGCTGATTTTATGGTAAGAAATCGTTGGCTGGCTTCGTGCGCGTGGGTGAAGGGAAGCCCGGATTCTCCGGCGAGAAATCCGGGCGTGGCGGCGATTGAAGCTTAGGTTTCTAGGGTTCTATCTTTAGGTTTTTTTCTAAGGGTCATGAAGGGAAGGGGACGATGGGGATCAACCGTGGCCGTTGGTTTTTTCTCTTGTTTTATGGGTTGTGGCGATGGATTGTGGGTCGCGGTTTTGGGTCAAGAGGAGTTGCCGGGTGATGGGGAAAAGGGCTTGGGCTGGGCGAATTTTTAAGGGGTGTTGGGCTAATTAAATGGGTATTTGTTCTAGGTTAGTTTTAAGGTATTAATTTTAGGTGCTTAATTAGTTAATTAGTAGTAAATTAAATTAATAAATTGTGCTTAAATTATTTAGGTGCTTTATTAACCTAATTGTTATAAATGCGGGCGTGCTATTTAATTAATGCTTAATACTTTATAATGTGATGTCGTTATTAAGACTTATTAAATAAAATTAGGACTTCTTAATTCTTTTATGAATGCTATTATTAAAACGCGGGTGTTAGATTATTATTTTACGTATTTATTATTTATTTATGCCTGTATTAATGTTTTTATTGCTGCATTTTATTATTTAAGAATTGTTGAAAATTAGTGTAATTTTATAGTTAATGACTGGACGGGAGGGTCAAAATTGGGTGTCAATGATGCGCGATATATGCACACACTTTTAAACGCAAGTGCACGTTATCGTATCAAGTAGTATAGTCTTAGATAAGACCGAATATCGTCCTCTGGGATTAGGGTTCAAGTACCAATTGTCTATTTTCTAGTATCTATTTGGTGAATTAATGAGTGATTGGTTGTTTATGACTAAGAATTATAAAAGCTAATGAATTATAAAGATTTAATTCAGATGTGATGAGAATAGGGCTTCTATGTATCCTTACTATCCGCTTATGTTACTTACTAATGCATTACTTATGGTGTTCTTCTTTTGGAGAAAGCAGTTTATTTAAATCGCTTTATACTCCGTTAGGGTTATATAAACACTCAACCTCAAGATTGTTCCTTACCTAACTTTCGATAAGGGTAACTCTATAGGAGGATTAAGCACAAAACCTAGTTGACCGTCACGCACAATGCGCAAAATTAGGGTTGTTAAGCCTCTCATCAACGCTTACAAATCTAATTGAGGTATTTTCATCCCCAATTCAAGACCGTCACCCAACTTACAAAGATATTCACAATCCTCCTTTTCGTAACTGATTAGAAATCATATAGTGATAACTAGTTGTCAATTAGCTACCAAGAATTCAACTCAATTATTGGATAGATCTCTCAATAAGAATAATAACCATAAGCATGCATTACTTTATAACATAAGGTTCAAGAATTCAACATAGAAAGCTTATAAGAGAATTAGTACCTAGCCATGAATAAGACAAGAACTCATTCAAAGTTCATCATGCAAAAACTGAATTAAAGAAAAGAAAAAGAAAAGAAATTACTAATGTTTGGGTCTCCAATCTCCTAGGCAAGAAAACCTTGTGTTTGGCAAGAAAGGGAACCCTTGAAAACTGCCTAGGGTTCTCCTTTTATAGTTTTAAAACGTCTCCCTTATTTTCCTCGCAGTCTGGCCCAAAAATCCAAAAAGACCTAATTTTTCCGCGTCGGCGCTGCTTCTGCAGATGGGCGCGCGGCGGAAGTTCGCAATACGGGTGTTTTGGCGCCGCGCCGATATTCGCTGTTCGAGGCGCGGCGCGCTGCAACTCCGTGGCTTCTCGGATGTTTAGCGCGCGCCCGTGCATCCGCTGCTCGGCGGGCGCGCCGAAGTCTTCGCTCTGGAATAGTGGCGCGCGGCTCGATCTTCGCACCTTCTTCGAATGATAGCGCCGCGCCTCGCTTCGAGGCGCCGGCGCTGGTGCTGGTTTTAGCCTTGTTCGCCACTTTCTCTGCTTGGCCTGCATCTCCTCTTTCGCCTCTTTTGCTCCTTTTCCGCCATTTGGCCACTTTAACCACTTTGACTCAAAAGAAAGAAAAACTATCCTAATACGACATTTATATGTGCAAAATGGGACAAAAGACTAACTAAAACAGACTCAAAAGGTGTATAAAAAATACACCGATCAAATACCCCCAAACTTAACCTTTGCTCGCCCTCGAGCAAAGATAGAAAGAAATACAATAAAAGACTCAAAAGAATGAAAAATAAAGGACTCCCTGTCATTAATCACTTTTGCTGCATAGATGTTAACTAGAAAAACATGAAGGTTAGAAGAATAATATGCGCAGAACATATAGCATGGAATTTCAACACATTGAGCTAGATATTTCGCAAACTCATACTTATCATGCTTAAATGGAAGTCAATATACTAAATCATGCATATAAATTCAAGAATTCCTATGGCATGCTTACTTGCTATTCTCCACTATTTCTGGATATGCATAAAAGAGATCTTCGTGACTTTGAGGTTGTAATGTAGCTTAGGTAGGGGTTGGTAAAGATAGGCATTTAGGCTCATTTTTCTGCACCATAAGCTCTTTGGCTTTTCAATTTTTCCCTTTTTCTTTTGATTCTTTCCTTCACTTCAATTCTATCCTTCCTCTTTGTTTTGGGAGAGTGAAGTGTATTATACAAATAGGCACCCCCAAACTTAGGCTTTGCCTCTTTCTTATTACTTTTCCATTAGGGTGCATCAAACTTGTTCACTCTTTTGTTTCTTCTTTTTAACACAATGTACTCCACTATTTCATATTTTCACTTATGGCACAATTTTGTGGGAATATGGGGTGTCAGAAGAAGTTTCAAATTTAGGCTCAATGGGTGACTAGGGATATTTTAAAGTGCGGGATAGAAAAGAATGGTAAGAATTGGCTATCAAAGAAATGCACGAGTCATCTCCCTAACATGCATATCCTAACTATTTCGCCTCAAATAGCAAGCACTCATAACACATAAGCATTTATCATTTAGCATGCATAACTCAAGCAAGAAACTCCAAATAGACAGATTTTTTTGAGCTTTTGGCATATCTAACCTAAGTGTTTAGATTAGTTGCTTCAATTCCTTTACATTATTCCATATTACTTCACTAGGTGTTTCTAGCAACTACAGCATACATGATCTTTGACAGGCAATTATGACTCAAGAAAGAAAAATTTTGGTGACTCAAAATAAACATAAAACAAATAAAAAAATTTAAATAAAACATAACATGACACACAAATAAAAACTAAAACACAAAAACACACCCCCAAACTTAAATCACACATTGTCCCCAATGTGTGTAGACTCAAAGACAGTAAAGAAAATAAGACACTTACAAACTTTGGTTAAAATGGTGGTGGTGGCGGTGGATAATGCATCGACCATTGGTTGAACAAGGCACTCAGCTCGTCGATTTGTTGCCTTGTTTCTTGCTGTCCTTGTATTCTTGTTGCGCGTCTGCATCATCTCCTTCAGTGTTGGTACAATTGCCCCATTGTGGGCTCTGAAGGTTCTCGCTTGTGGTTGGCCGTGGTCGGGTCTCGCCTCATATGAGCCCCTATTTCGTGCTCATCTTCATCCATGGCGGTGCTCTCCGTCACGCTGGTGGGTCCAGTTTGGGCGTTTTAAATTTCGATTCCCGCCGCGCCAGCTGCTAGCCGCGCGCTAAATTTCTGCTCAGCCTCTTTACGCCGCACTGCTTCAGCCGCTGGCTACCCGCTCGAAATCGACTTTCTTTCGATTTTCGCCTTGATCATTCCTCAGACCTATCAATCACACCAAACACAAGACCCCATGACCGTGAGATTGTTCTAGACAAAATAAAATAAACTAAAGATGAAATTAAAATAACATAATTGAAAACGCTGGTTGCCTCCCAACAAGCGCCTTCTTTACGCCTTTTAGCCGACGCAATTAACCTTTCGAGTGCCCATCGATACTTCGCGAATCGCTTGCAATCCAGATTTATTGCTATAGGTCTCAATTTCCTATAACTATTTGTTCAAACAGGGCCTTAAACATACAAGTATCCCCAAGCACACAAGATGAGTTTGTCTTTTAGGCTTCTTATTTTGTAGGAAACCGTGAAATTCTCTACATCTCTTGACTCTGGGGGTTGCCCTTGATGGTATGCAATTCCTAATTGGGAGTCATTCGTGATAGCTAGTGGTGTTTCTTCTGTGATAGGTGCATGAAAAGAATTTCCACGTAATCGAAGGTGAATAATTGGATTTGCAATCTTTTCCTTCTCTACACCACTATCTCACCAAATTCTCAATAGTTGGGTGTGATTCAGCTCTCAATTTGCTGTTCGCTGTTGAATATGATCGTGAGTTCTGCTATTTGCGTTTCCAACTTCTTTATACCCAACCTCATTTCGTCCATGAACCGAGTTTGGGACCTCGTGAGACAGAGTAGAGTTTCTCGTAATTCCTCCCTCTCTTCCTCTATGGTTGGATCTCGATCATATTGACAGTAGAAATCCATATCTTCATGATCCCTGAGATGCATCAAAACCAACAAAGAATCACGGCACCCTTGTTTTCACACAATAAATACATAAAATAAACAAAATTAAAAAAAACTATACATAAAACCAAATTAGAAATTAAAAATAGATAAATTTGATATTGAACTATTGCCTAATCCCCGGCAACGGCGCCAAAAACTTGATGCGCGATATATGCACACACTTTTAAACGCAAGTGCACGTTATCGTATCAAGTAGTATAGTCTTAGATAAGACCGAATATCGTCCTCTGGGATTAGGGTTCAAGTACCAATTGTCTATTTTCTAGTATCTATTTGGTGAATTAATGAGTGATTGGTTGTTTATGACTAAGAATTATAAAAGCTAATGAATTATAAAGATTTAATTCAGATGTGATGAGAATAGGGCTTCTATGTATCCTTACTATCCGCTTATGTTACTTACTAATGCATTACTTATGGTGTTCTTCTTTTGGAGAAAGCAGGGTTATTTAAATCGTTTTATACTCCGTTAGGGTTATATAAACACTCAACCCCAGATTGTTCCTTACCTAACTTTCACGATAAGGGTAACTCTATAGGAGGATTAAGCACAAAACCTAGTTGACCGTCACGCACAATGCGCAAAATTAGGTTGTTAAGCCTCTCATCAACGCTACAAATCTAATTGAGGTATTTTCATCCCCAATTCAAGACCGCTACCCAACTTACAAAGATATTCACAATCCTCCTTTCGTAACTGATTAGAAATCATATAGTGATAACTAGTTGTCAATTAGCTACCAAGAATTCAACTCAATTATTGGATAGATCTCTCAATAAGAATAATAACCATAAGCATGCATTACTTTATAACATAAGGTTCAAGAATTCAACATAGAAAGCCCTATAAGAGAATTAGTTCCTAGCCATGAATATGACAAGAACTAATTCAAAGTTCATCATGCACAAACTGAATTAAAGAAAAGAAAAAGAAAAGAAATTACTAATGTTTGGGTCTCCAATCTCCTAGGCCAGAACACCTGGTGTTTGGCAAGAAAGGGAACCCTTGAAAACCGCTAGGTTCTCCTTTAATAGGTTTAAAACGTCTCCTTCTTTTCCTCGCAGTTGGCCCAAAAATCCGTCAAAAGACCTAATTTTTTCGCGCCGGCGCGCAGAGATGCCATGGCGCGGAAGTTCTGCAATACCGGGTGTTTTGGCGCCGCGGCCCGATATTCGCTGTTCGGTAGCCGCGCGCCGCAACTCTGTGGCTTCTCGGATGTTTAGCGCCGCGCCCGTGATCCGCTGCTCGGCGGGCCGCGGCCACAGCCTTCGCTCGAAATAGTGGCGCGCGCGTTCGATGAAGCGCCGCGCTCGATCTTCGCACCTTCTTCGAATGATAGCGCGCGCGCTCGCTTCGATCGCAGGAGGCCGCGCTACCGGTCCGGTTTTAGCCTTGTTCGCCACTTTCTCTGCTACTCGCATCTCCTCTTTCGCCCTCTTTTTGCTCCTTTTCCGCCATTTGGCCACTTTAACCACTTTGACTCAAAAGAAAGAAAAACTATCCTAATACGACATTTATATGTGCAAAATGGGACAAAAGACTAACTAAAACAGACTCAAAAGGTGTATAAAAAATACACCGATCAGTCAACAACTTGTCCGGAACAATATATGAACCTTGTCCCGATGGAGATGGCGCTTGCGCACCATCTTTTTCAGCCTCGTATTGGAAATGCCTAACTGGGTGAGCTTTTGCAATGTGTCTCATTAAACCCCGTCTCACCCTGATTTTTTTCAGTTCTAAAACTATAAACCCCTTTACAAATTTTACATATGCAAAGCATTTAATTTATAACTGGATGGTCTGTTTATACAGAGATCACTTTGATAAGGGACACGAGGAGGCCTAAGCCTGGTGGAGACATAACGCTCGGGGAGTTGCATTAATATAAGTTATAGTACGCCCTTTTATCAGATTATATAATTTTAGACATTCATAAGAAATTTTTACCTTGTAATCTTCTTCTTTTTCTTTTTGATAAGTAAAAGGTTTATTTTTACCTTGTAATCTTTGATTCAATAAGGAGTTGCTACATTCATAGTTTCGAGTGACATTTTATTGCATCTTGCTCATATATTTGGCTGTTCTTATTCTAGACAGAGGATGATACCAGCATTTTTACCAGTGTTAAAGTACCTCTTCTGATATTTTTTTCATCGGCATATTTATTATCAGGAATGACATTTTTCATATAAGTGCATTACAAGAAAAACAGGCTATGAGACACTTCATATGTGACAGAAATGCAAGTGTTATATTTTTTAATTAAATTTATGCTTTTTATTGACATTTATGTGACAGGTTTTTTAAGTATCATATAATTATGACATTTGTGTGACGAGTTTTTTAAGTGTCATTTATTTATGACGTTTGTGTGACGGTTTTGTGAAATATCACATAAATAAGTTACTTGTGTTTTAAATTGACCAAAAATGACGTGTTTGACTGATTAAAATGACACTGTTTTTATTATGTATTTAGCACTTAATTCAAATTAAGACTTACACAATTTTTATTTCTTTTTTAAAATTGTTTTTTAATAAAAACAAACTAAGCGTTGTCGTTTTAACATTATAAAAAATAAAAGATCAAAAACTCTGTAAAAATACTAAGTGTCTTCACGCTCATACAAAAATGTTTAATTATTGCATGTTCCGATCCTCTTAACTCAATTGAATATAGAATATAATGCATACTATTATCTTATCTTTAAGACAGAATTATAACATAACAACTCATGCGCATATCACACATGCACTCACCAACGCACCTCTCTTTCACTCATGCATCACACAAAACTATTAAGAACACAAAGAAGCAGCAACACAAGAACGCTGCAACAACAACGCGGCCAGTAGCTTCAAGAAACAAAAAAATTCTTGTTTTTTTCCAGTCATCTTCTCCAGCGCATCAGTTTTACCCTCTCATCCTTTGTTCTTCTCTCTCTCCTTCTCAGTTTCTATTTCTCTTTGTGCCGCTACATCGTGACCCCATCCCATGACCCTTTCGAGCAAAATTTGTGCATAATTCCGTGAATGTTGTGTTTTATTTGAGTTGCTTTTTGTGGAAACATTTGAACTATAATTCCCATATGATTTTCTTCACGTTGCACTTCTTCTTGACTGAATATCTACACCTACACTATGTTCTGATTATTTGTGAAATATTAGTTATAGTTGTAATGAACCTATTTAACTAACTCAAGTGTTAATTTTTGCTGAATGCTATGTACAGCCATCAAATGCCTACATTGTTAAACCAATGCTCGGGCCAGTCTGAAGATCCCGAGGTCTTTGAAATTTTTGGAGATTGCTCAATGCTTTCAAGTGAAGCCAAGACTGCATGTCAATCCCTTAGCGCCTTGATTTGCAGTGATTATATATTTAGTGAATCTTTATGATTTTTATTTTAAATTATATTTATATCTTGATATTTAATTCAATGGCAGACACCACTACAACATGGTGATATCGAGTATGACTATTGTGTGAAGCGTCATGACATAATTGATGTTAGACTCGACTTTAATGACAAATAATGTAAGTATTTCTATACTTAAATGATAGACTATTAATCATGTTAATTGTTACATCATTTTAAGCACTACTAATTATTTTCTTTTTGTGGTTTATAGTTCTACGACAAACACATATACTCACAAGAGGAACTTGATGATATTCGTGTCGATGCTGAAACAGAAGTTGGTAAACTAAATGCTGATGAGTGGACATTTTAGATTTATAAGATACTTGATTAACAATATTTTAGTCTTTAATTAAACACTTTAATAGCACTTTGAATGATTATCCATTTTGGGAAGACTTTGTACAACAGATTCTAGCTATTCAATGTATATTTTTGATGTTATTTAAATTTTTAGTCTATTTCATCGGTGCACTGAATTTGCAATATTGAAATTAAATGCCAAAAAAAAAAAAAAACTGCCAATTTAAATTTTGATATTTGGCGCCAATTTATTTTTCCATGTAGGCGGGAAATTTCAAAATTTGAAAAAATCAAAGGCAGAAAGTTAAAATTTATGTGACTTTTGTGTGACGGGTTCGAACCGTCACATGTCGTGTGACAGATACAGAACCATCATCCGTTTGTGACAGTGACAAAGATGACACTTACGAAAACCGTCATCTTAGGAGTTAGATGACGATTTTTATCCGTCACCGTAGAGTATTTTTGTAGTACTGACTTAAGTTTGCTAAGATCTCAACTCAAAGTAAATTAGAAAAAAGCATGACTTCGCAAGTTAATACATTGAAGGAAGGAACCATCCTTTCTTCTCCAGTTTTGTCACAAAGCATGTCCATAGCTATGGGTATCTTTGATGCTCTAGAGGTATCTATCAAATAACAGGATTATAAATACTCTTTTAATGTTGAAAATTTATTAAACGTGAAATAAGTTAATTCTATTAAATTTTAACTCGAATAATTGGGGTCCCGCACGTCGAAAACGTCGTCTCCACACACGTGCACACGTTGTACCAAAGATCATAAATTTTCTTAATGGAAGAGATATTGGTACGTATACAAAATGTTTGAGACATAAGATGATAGACGGTTATTGGCCAAGTAACAATGGTTTCACGTTGGTAAATGAAGCAAGAAGTATACAATGTGTAAAAGATGAATCGAGTCAGAAATCGTTGCGGCGCAAGTCAGTCAGGACGCGAGCCGCCGCGGCGCTCAGGGTCCAGAAAGACCGTTGGAGACGAAATGAAACTGATTTTGGGCTGACTTTGGAGCATTAACTCCCCATTATTTGGCTCATGAATTCAGCCATTATTTGGCTGAATTGTAACCTCAAATTCATTGTCATTACATGGCATTGAAGGCCATTATTTGGATAATTGAGAAGACATGTTCATCACACTATAAATTGATGTCATTGGATCAATTGTAAAGGACACACACACTCCATACTTGTATTATTTCAGATTTTCTGAAATATCTTCCTCTCTTGAAATCTTCCACACGCTCAAAGATCCTTCTTTTCTAGCGAACACTTGAGTCTCCTTTGCTCACTTGTTTGATTGTTGTTTTATCTTGGGAGATAAATTGCCAACACACCGTTAAAGGATTATACGAGGCAATATTATCTTAAGGAAAGATTGAAAAATCAATCGACTCAGCAAACCATTTTCCTTGTTCTATTTCCAGATTCCAAAACAATTTGCTGTTGATATCAAGGTCAAGAAGCTTGTTACAATTGGAGCAAACACTGAAGACGGACTCAAGAACTACTCAAGAACGCAGATTCAAGACGGATCAAGAACCAAACTTTGTTGTGGTTGTCACAACTCTTGTTAGGCTTTAAGCCTATTGTATTGTAATTCATATTGTTTATCATTTCTAAGCACTAGTGGTATTTGTATACTATTCCCGTACATTCATTATCTAATTCACAATCTGAAGATAATATTAGTACTAGTGCTAGAAAGATGTATGTCAACAAATCTGATCCTGGGTTTAGGTCTCTCTTTGACGATGGTTTACAAATCAGTTTTCGTAAAAAATGATATCTATATTGAATGATCCTGAACTCGAAGATATTGGGATAGTCATGCTAGCAAGGCTAAGTATCAAGGAAGAGTTGTTGTGACCGCTCCCTAGAGTGGTGTAAACAAGCGTCCACAAGAGGTTGAGGATGACAACTAAGACATGAGGAGAAGACTGAAGATGATGTTCCATCTTGTAGCAGAAAGCCTACATCTTATGGAAATGAGAATTTGGACACGTGACTGACGTGGGCCAGATTCCAAAGGTATGAATCAATTATTCTTCCTTGTCCAAAATGAGATTAAAAGATAATTTCTGAATAAAAGTGAATAAAGCAAGACTAGAAATATGAAGTGTTTTTCATTAAAACATATATTTCCTACACTTTAAAATCAGAATTTTAATCTCACTTTCATTCCAGTTGATAATTGGACTGTTATAAACAACGGCCTAAAAGATGTGGACTTAGATTGTAATAAACTGAATTTATGGACAATCCTAAGTAAGGAAAGAGGACTAGAGGACTAAAGACAAGGACTAGAGGAATAGAGACAATCCTGCCACCGTTTCCGATAGAAGATCCGTCTTTTTTACAGGATAGTAGTGGACACTCAGTCATACAAAGCCCACGGGTGACTGGAGTGGGTCAGAGTTTTCAGATCTTAAATAATTTGAAGGTCAAAAGAAAGGCAAAAAAGAAATAGGACACTCAGTCTGCTAAGGCAACTGGAGTGGGCCAGAGTATCTAGATCACATATGATCCGATTACGCCCTAACCACAGATAAGATGTTATTTATGTGAAGCAACGCTACCTTCGAAGTAGAAGAAGTTGAAGAGGTTGTCCTAAAAAGGACTTAGGGGAATGGGATCACTCTTAAAAGAGGTGATACATGTCCTAAAATTGGTTTCAAGGACGCTATTGGACAATATGGCTTGAGTCTTCACCTCATGTCTCACAGGTCGATGATAACTAAGAGTGGTATAGTAAGACTATAGCCAAATGAATGATATATTTGTAATTCGTGCATTTATACCTTTATAGATTAAGACATGTTAAATAGAAAGTCGTTCAAAAGCTAACTAAAGTTGAAATTGTTGTCGTCTGTCGACATAAAACCTCAAATGAATGTGAGGTAGGCGAAGAGGCAAAATCACCTTTTCATTTCTTCAAAGGAATAGCCAAAGAAGCACCGCTCCTCTATAACATAGTCATGCCTACGTGGGTGATTTGACGCTTGTACAAATAGAGGAGGGAGTCAAGAACGTTGTGATCTTCATCGATGATGGTACAACATATTGCATCCTTTGTTGAAAAACAAAGATAAAACCCCATCGGAGCGCCAGAGCATCGCGGTGCCTCCACCAAAATCCATGGTGCTTGAAGGCTGGTAGGCTACTGGAATTCAGGCGCCGCGGTATCTCCCAGGCAAGGCCACGACGCTTCGGAAGTAGAAGCTGAAAGCCTGCGGTTAGAGAGGGAGAATGTGAAGCATCATTTATTGAATGACTGCTCCTTACTCACCTCAGACCAACAGTGTCTGCCAAGCACAGATCCGTATGCCCAAGATATTTGGGGAAAGGTGATCCTTACCGCTAATGCGATTCTCGACAGAACTCCGCATAAAGATAAGGATAATCTTCCATGTGAAACATGGAAATAATCTCATATACATATATTGTGATATGGGGTAGTGTGGCAAGGGTTAAAGTACTAAAGCCAAAACATGTAAAGACGGACCTAAGACTGTAGATTGTATATCCACTAGATCTGCAAATAACAGTAGTGCTTATCGCATCCTAGTGCCAAAGAATGTTGAATTCTTTGAAGATAACTTTCCTTAAGAATGAAAAAGTAGTAATTGGTCAAGGTTAACAAGAACTCATGAGTTTCTGATTGTCCAGAACTAGATATTCCAGATCTACAAAACTCAGGAATTCTAGATGTTGAACCGAGACAGAGCAAAAAGATGGGACAAAGACTTGTTCCAGGCCTCCTAGCTTACATGGTTGAGAATGAACCATGGAAAAATTGAGAATTGTCATCTCCAGAAGCACTGCTTTGGAAATAAGCTAAAAAGAGAGAAATAGATTCCATCAGATAGAACCACAATTGGGTGATGATTGATCTTTCTGGGAAAAGAACCTCTGGGTTGTAAAAGTATATACTCAAATTGACAAAGTAGATAGATCTACTGACGAGTATAAGGCCTCGGCTATTTGTACATGTGCTCTACAGTAAAATAGCTTAAAACCACTGCAGTCTTACATGACATGGATGTTGAGACAGACTTCCTAACCGGAATGTTGGTTTGATGAACTGTTGGGCTCCTTCCTAAAATTCTATTATGGTCCCTGAAATGTTTACATTTTGGTCTTGGAAATTTCAGATAAAACATAAATAATGAATCTGACTACAGAAACATTGACTCTGAAGCTAGAAAGCCAACAGTGGGAAAACCAAAAGTCCAAAAGTGGAAGAAGAAAGTGATACGGAACAACCCGCGGGGTATGTGGTTCCTGTGAAGAGAAGAAAGTCTGTCGACTTGTCAAATATCTGTGCGGGCTGAAACAGGCCCCGAAGCAATGGCACAAAAACATTGGTAGTACTCTACTATTGAAGGGCTTCTCCATTAAAGAGTGTGATAAATGTGTCTACATGAAAGGTAATTCTAACTCGGTTATGATATGTTTTTACGTAGACGACATATTGATCACGAAGAGTAATCCTAGTTTGATCCTAGAAGTATGTTGAAATAATATTTCGATATGAATGATATGGGTATTAGAGATGACATCTTAGGAATTGGGAATTCCAAGACATCTAACAGACTGGTTTAAACCAAACTCACTTGTGAGATGTTTTGACAGTCTCGTTGAAGTCACCAATGGTTATGAATCATAGAATTGATTGGAATCATGGTGCACCCATATTAGGAGCGATAGACGTAGGTCACATGTAGTTCAATGTATTTTACACACTACAACTGACCTAGTATCGGCTCATAAAGAAGATCGATTGAACTAAGGTTTACTGGTAATGATCGATAGAATGCTTTAAATGTGATGTGACGACATCCGAATTATTATCGCAGCTACCATGATCATAGTTATCCCCACTGGAATCAAAATCTTTAGTCTATGGATTATGATATTCTGGATGTCCAGCGGTTCTGGGAGAACACAGTGATGCAACTGGACATCAGACCTGAAGAACACCAAAATCCACAAGTGGTTGTGTGTGGTGTGTATTTGGAAAATCCTCTAAGCAAACTTGCATCGACCGATTCATGGTGGAATCGAAGTTTATCGCTTTGTACAAAACATGATGTGAAGTTGAGTAACTTCATGACCTCTTAGAGGATGTCCCTTATTGGGAGTAACTCGTGACTTCGTCAGTTCTACACTGAAGGGCACAGATGACGACATCTGGACATGTCTGTCGCAGACATAGGACCGTATGACAGTTGATCGGGTGACACATCCTTGATTACTGAATCAAAGGATAGACCAGACCCTTTAATTAAGGGAGTACCCAAAGATCAAAAGTTCTGCCGATCTAGGGGAATGGGCTTAAAACCCCAACAATAAGAACTGATACGGTGGATACCCAACCTTAAAGACTGGAGATCCCAGGAATAAGGTTCAATGGAAAAACTAAGTCGTAAAAGTTTAGTTAAGTGCTTCGGTGGAAGAAAGACCACTTCGGATAATGATTTCTTCTTAGAAACATGAATCCAAGGCCGTTCCTGAGATAGACATTAAGTGCTACATGTGGAGGGGGTAAAGGCTAAGTTTCCAAACCTTTAATGATCCTCAATGATTGAGGTTAGGTTGGGGAAAATTTTAATGGTTCCTAACGCTTGTGTAGCGGGGTATTGTAGGATACCTTGTAGGAGACCACCTATTTAAGTGCGGGGACATGCCGCCTCAAATGAACGCACTTAAGAATCCAAGAGTTTCCACAGCCCATGACGAATAAACCTTAAAGAATGATAGAGTAAAGAAAAGTGTTGTGTTGATACAATTGTCTTCACTTACACTAAACACTGACGGTTCAAGACATCACATTCACTGCGCAGTAAGTAAGTCTTATGGTATTCTACTATGGAAGGTTCAAAGTTACGGCTACCTAACCAGATGCAACATCGATCCACCGGATGATTGCTAGAAAGACACCATGTGCGTGCGCCAAAATCTCTTCCAAGAGGGGATTGTTGGAAATTTATTAAATGTGAAATAAGTTAATTCTATTAAATTATGACTCAAACAATTAGGGCCCCGCACATCGGATACGTCGTCTCCACACACGTACACATGTTGTACCAACGATCGTAAATTTCCTTAATGAAAGAGATATTAGTACGTATACAAAATGTTTGAGTTATAAGATGATAGACGGTTATTGGCCAAGTAACAATGATTTCACGTTGGTAAATGAAGGAAGAAGTATACAATGTGTAAAAGATGAATCGAGTCAGAAATCGTTGTGGAGCCGTGAAGGGCCGCGACGGAAGTCAGCCAGGGTCGCGGCGCTTGGAACGGTAATTCACTGTTAAGCTACTTGAGTTGAAGCGCCTCGGCTCCAGTGAGCTACTGGACGCGAGGCACCGCAACACTCAGGGTCCATAAAGACCGTTGGAGATGAAATGAAACTGATTTTTAGGCTGACTTTGGAGCATTAACTCCCCATTATTTGGCTCATGAATTCAACCATTATTTGGTTGAATTGTAACCTCAAATTCATTGTCATTACATGACATTGAAGGCCATTATTTGGCTAATTGAGAAGACATGTTCATCACACTATAAATTGATGTCATTGGATCAATTGTAAAGGACACACACACTCCATACTTGTATGATTTCAAATTTTCTGAAATGTCTTCCTCTCTTGGAATCTTCCACACACTCAAAGATCCTTCTTTTCTAGTGAACACTTGAGTCGTCTTTGCTCACATGTTTGATTGTTGTTTTATCTTGGGAGATAAGTTGTCAACACACTGTTAAAGGATTGTCACGCCCCTTTTCGACCGCGATTTTTTTCTAAAAAGAACTCCTCTTAATAAAGTGCTAAAGTGTTTAAAAAAGGGTGTTTAAAAGGTGCTAGAATATTAAAGTGCTAAAAGGCGCTAAATGCTAAGGGGTGCTAAAAGGGTTCGCGGAGTCGCCACCTAATTAATTTGGGTGAATTAGGACACCTAAATGTTAAGTAGTTTAAAGTAAACATTAACTCCATTTTAATGGTCTGCAAAATTGTGTGAGATTATGGGCGAGGGTTCTTTATTATCCTAAAGGGAAGGGGTTAGGCACCCTAAAGGATCCGCTAACTTGCGGTTGTCCGTTCAAACCTAGGATTATTATTATGCTAAGATGCAATACGTGTCTTGAAAAGTGTTTAAGTGTAGGAAGTATTCTTTGCTAACGTAAAAAATGCGAGATTTGTTTTAAAATATATAAAGTTAGTCCTAGCTAAAAAATGTATTATTATATGTGCAAAGATAATTTATGCATTTATGAAGTGGGCCTAGCATGCAAGGTATCTATACAGTAAATGGAACTAATTTTCCTATATGAATGTTAATGATTGAGTTTATAGAATTTGATAACAAATAATACTTTTAATTACGTGAAGAGTTATGCAAGTGAAAAATCGTTAGGTTATTTAATGCAACTTTAAGCGATGTATAACTAGCATAAAATAATTAAGTTAGAAGAAACGAGTTTTAGTATCAAACTACCTCTTAATGGCAACCCAAAGCTTGAATGTCCTAAAGGTTCTGCTAGTAGAGTGATGTTAGGCAATTAATTTACAAATAATGAATGGGCAGGCATAAATTAATAAATGACTCGAGGAAGGCGATGTCTTTTCGCCGGTGGTTTTGGAATTCCAATGCGGATAGAAAAATGCACATAGATGCGGGTCTTCATTTGTTGTAGCTTGTAATGAGTCTCGTCATGAGACTCTTCATTTTTTGCTCCGATGCGTGCCATGTAAAAAAGGACAAGGTAAGGATTAGTACATATCCAACAAACTTATCAAACAATAAATAACATTTTAACATAAAACTTGAACATACATAAACCCACTGCTTGGGCAAGAACCGAAACAGCAAGCTAATAATTTTATGACAGCCCGCAATGTACCATGTGCAAGGAATATCGTAATGAAGGCCCAAATAACTAATGTATCTCATCTTGGCAGACAATTCAGGTAATTAGAACAGCTAGACATGAATATCCTAAGTGTATGCCTATATGAAGGTGATTAGTATGGATAGATGCAGCAAGGCAGAATCACAAACAGCGATGTCGGTGGCAATAACAGATAGAAAGGGATATATAAGACAGAGCACGTCAGTAGTCTTATTCAGGACATACACAGAGCAATAAACCAAGCAAGTGTTCCTAGGACAAATATCAGCAAATGGCCAAGGGTCGATCTAAAATTGAACAGACAAGAGCTGGGATAGGAATGCTTAGATACCTGGACAACTAAGGGAAAGTTCGGAGGCTAGACAATATATTCATGCACTCAACACGTCATTTATAAAATTTTGAATCTAAATCACTGCATATCTAACCATGAACCAACTAAGCATAATCATACATCCTGAAGGGTATTATTAGTTCACCACTTAGCATACAAACCTTAGGGGGTCAATGAACACATGGGCGAAATTTAGACGATTACCATGTCATCAGGACAGTGCTTAATATAGTAGAACATTAGGCAGGACAGACATAACAGGTATTTCTAAGGCATGATCTCTTAGTCATGAAGACTCTTAACATATATAGGTAGACTCATTTAGAGATCAAGCATATCCAGTCACATTTAGGACTTGTTGTGCACATATATGGATTAACTAAGGACTCAACAAACACCCACATTGATGTATTACGAATCTCAAACAATAAGTACGGATAGGCCAACTGAAATACACAATCAGGGGTGGTGTCGTTGCATAGACGTAATGCTGGTGACGTCGTTTCCTGGAAGTTTTAATGCTGATAACGTCGTTGCCTGAACGTATTATTGCTGATGTCGTTGCCTGGACGTGTTGTTGTTGACGTCGTCGCCTGGACGTGTTGTTGCTGGCGTCATTGCGTAGACATAATGCTGATCACGTCGTTGCATGGACGTGTTGATGCTGACGTCGTTTCCTAGACGTATTGCTGTTGGCGTCATTGCGTATACATAATGCTGATCGCGTCGTTGCCTGGACATGTTGATGCTGACGTCGTTGCCTAGACGTATTGATGTTGGCGTCATTGCGTAGACATAATGCTGATCACATCGTTGCCTAGACGTGTTGCTGCTGACATCGTTGCCTAGACGTGTTGATGTTGGCGTCATTGCGTAGACATAATGTTGATCACGTCGTTGCCTGGATGTGTTGCTGATGACGTTATTGCCTAGACATATTGTTGCTGGCGTTGTTGCGTAGACATAATGATGATGGCGTCATTGCGTTGACGAAATGTTGATGACGTCGTTGCGTGGACGTAATGCTGGTGGCGTCGTTGCGTGACGCGATCTTTGGTGGCGTCGTTGCACGGACATGTTGATCGATCGCGTCGTTTCTGGGCGTGTTCTTCTTTGGCGTCGTTGCGTAGACGCGATGCTGATGGCGTCATTGCGTAGACATAATGGTGATCACGTCATTGCCTGGACGTGTTGCTGATGACATTATTGCCTGGACGTATTGTTGCTGGCGTCGTTGCGTGAGCCAATCACGATGGCGTCGTGCGTAGGCGAAATGTTGATGGCGTCGTTGCGTGGGCGTAATCTTTGGTGGCGTCGTTGCGTGACGCAATCTTTGGTGACGTCGTTTCTGAGCGTATTCGATGGCGTCGTTATGCGGGCGTGTTCGCGATGCTCTTGTAGAATATATGCTCCTGCGAGCTGATCTTGAGAAAAATTAGTGTATAACTGTTAAAACGGAATGATAAATATATGAGAAATGCAATTATGTGGGTAGAGATGTCGTCCCTGATATGCAAGATGATGTGGATACTGAGATGTTGTCCTTGCACGAACATGCTAAATGTTGCAACTGACGAATTGCCATGATGCCTTTGTTGCGATGCGTGGGTTGCAAATTTGACTTTATGTCCGAGCTGACGCGCTAGACTTTGGTGCGGAATTTTGAATTTTAACTGTTGACTGTTGATGCCCCTTTATGTTTCTGTTGCTTCTAGTGCGGACTTTGAACTTTGGATTGTTGTCATATCCTCTGCCTCTGCTGCTTCTTTCTGCTTCTGCTAATATAGAGGACCTGCGCTCAAAGAAAACTTGTGAGTTTGGGGGGGTCGATTTGTATTTGACTTCGCCGCTTTGTTCCTTGACATCTGCGCGCCTGGCCTATTTGGACCTGCAACCCCTGTCTGGTTTCCTACCTTGTCCCAGTTTTGAATGTGCAAAGAGCGTTTGGCCTAAAGTGGGTCTCAATGGAGTTGCTTGTATGTTATGTGTATTCTCGTTATTTTCAAAACGAAGGGAAAGTTTTCTAATGGTGTGACCGAAGCCGATTTAGGCCGCCTACGTATCCCCATGAGGGAATCAGGTCATGACATAGTTCATTACAAGAGAAATTGGGTAAAATTAAAACTTCTAAAGGTGGGACCGAAGCCGATATAGCCGCCTACGTGTCCGCCAAGGGAATCAGGTCGAACGTAGTTCCAATTACATGAAAACTTAAGCAAAACATTATTAAAACTTAAAATACGAGTCTTAAATTATTCTGCTAAACTAAAATGTTCTTCTTATCTAGACTTTAGGCGGACCAGAACAAGGGTGCATATCCAATCTACCATTATGCCTTCTTGCTATGCATCATGGTTGGATGGGTCTTCATGTTCTGCTATCATTATCTCCTTCTTCTGACTTCTGTGTGGTGCATGCTTGGATAAATGACTGATTCGGGCAGAGCAGGTTCTGGCCAGGGGACACCTCTCTTCCTTTGGGGTTCATTGTACTCATTGGGGGGGGGGGGGGGCATCCTCCACCTGAATGACTCCCTCTTTGATTAACTCCTCTATTTTGTCCTTGAGTGTATAGCAATTTTCGATGTCGTGCCCTTCGACACCGGAGTGGTATGCACAATGTTTGGTTTTGTCGTGCCCTCGGGAAGTAGGCCTGGGGGTATTTCTGGGAATTGGCTGGAGTATTCCTGCGGCTTTCAGCTTCTCATACACTTGGGTTATGGGTTCGGCTAAAGGTGTATAGGTTCTGGTTGGCTTTCTCTCAGCATTTATGCGGGGTTTGAAGATGTTTAATGAACGGGCCTTTGGTCGTGGCGTATATGTCGCGCCCATTTTCGACCGCGACATTCTAAAATAATAGCGAACCCTGCTCAAAATGCAAAAATGTTAGAGAATAAATAATAAAATGCTAAAAGGTTTAAGAGGCTTAAAGGTTTTAAAAATGCTAAAAGGATGCTAAAATTGCCAAAGATGCTAAAGTTTAAAAAGGTGTTAAAATGCTAAAGGGTTGCTAGAATGCTAAGGGTTCGCGGAGTCGCCACCTAATTAATTGGGTGAATTAGGACACCTAAATGTTTAACTAGTTTGAAGTAAAACATTAACTCCATTTTAATGGTCTGCTAAACTTAGTGAGATTCTGGGTAAGAGTTCTTTATTAATCTAGAGGGAAGGGTTAGGCACCCTCAAGATCCGCTAACTGCGGTTGTCTGCCAAACCTAGGGTGATTATTATGCTATTGAAAATGCATGTTTGAAAGATATTTTAATAGAAAGTATTTTTTGGCAAAAGATTAATAAGATTAGTGCTATAAAATGCGTGTAAAGTTTAAAGCATGCCTTAAATAATATATAATGCAAAATAGATTAATTGACTAGATATACACATTTGCCTGCCTTGATTAGTATAACACATGCTTAAGGGGGTTTTCTTAATATATAAAAATAAGATTTCTATATGGGTGCTATAGCAAATGGGTTAGAAATCTTGAAAATAATATCATAGCTGCATATGATTAATTATGCAAGTTAAGATTATTAGGTGGTTTAGTGTAACTTAAACTATGTATGGATAATCTAAAATATTTAACCCGAAGGGACACAAATTGCTAATTAACTACTTTCTAATCTATTGACTCAAGATTTGATGTTCTAAGAGTTCTACTAATTAGTGTTAGACAAATAATTTACAATAAATAAATGAATGGGGGCGGGGGTAGAAAATGATAAGAGGTGACTCGAAGGAATGGCGATGTCATTCGCCGGCAGGTTGGAATTTCTGATGCAGATAGCAAGATACACACGAATGAGGGTGAATGCAAATCCTCAATTGATTGAAGGCATAATGGGTCTCATGAGACTACTCCTTTGCTCGATGCATTTCATGTAGATAAAGAAGAAGATAAGGATTAGTACATGCTCCAACCTTACACAATACTACAACTAAATAAGGTATTAAAATACGTATGGATGATCCTATATAAACTACAAAATTCAAGCAGATAGTGGAAAATAGGCTTGCGTGCGGATCAACCACGGGTGTTGACAGTTTTATCATGGACTGAGAACACGAGAGACGTAGGCGAGTCCTAGTTCATATAGACTGTCAAAATCAAGTGTCAGGCCCTAAAACTACATCCCGCTTAAGAGATGCACACATACATACCTTAATATTCAAACTCTAAATCCTTATATCATATTAATAATCCTAGCTAATTTAGTTGCAAATAAACATCAATACTGACCTTAAAATGAACAAGGCCTTGATTTAAATTTTAATTAACATGAAACAATCTTGGAAGACTTTTGGAATCAACTAACGTGCTAAAGACTAGCCTAGTTGTACCTTTTGAGCGCGATGATATATGATAGATAACAATTTTGTTCTTAACCTTGACCGCACAACCGCTGCTATCAAACATACTCCTTAAAATAATGTTGTTAAACATTTAAAATAGTCTCAAACAATTCATTACAACACGATATCACTAAGTACGACACGTAACACATTTCTATATCATATATTAATCTAAGATTGACACAAGCAGAACTAAAATAATACACAGAAGCACGACGATGTGAAATGAACTGAAGGGAATTTGGGTTTACCTTCTCTGGGCAGCGAACCGAGGCAGCGTATCAAGTCGTCGATTCACTCGGGGTGTATTGCGATGCGATTGAAGGCGATGAAGTGTTGAGTTGTTTCTAATTTCAAAGAATTAATTCTTCGGTTAATTTCTTGACTTTTTAGACTGATTTACTATGGATGCTTACTGCTTTGCCACTGAATTGCCCTTTTTCTTTTGGTTTTCGATTTGTTGCTTATTTTAGACTGAATTTTTTGAATTCTTTTTCCCTTCTGTCGTTGCCCGCTCCCCGTTTTTTGAATGGTGAAAAAGTTGCCCTTGTATGCATAAATTGCTACGTATATATAGCTCCAATTTCGGGTTTTGGTAAGGTTTTCAATGCTGATTCTTGTGCGATTTTGGTACCATTTTTGAGTGATTCGAAACTGGAAAAAATATTGGACTTCAGCCTTTTTTTGGTAAACTTTGACATGAGATGGGTGTATGATTTTTTACTCGGTTTAATTATGGTAAATTTGATTCTTGTGGTAAGGTTTTTTTTTTTTGGCAAGTCTTAAATTTGGGGTGAGGGGCAACGGCTGCTTTAGGAGTGGGGATTTTAGGTTTGCTTCTTTGTGTTCTTTTTTTAGGTTTTTTTCTAGATGCTGGACGAGGGGATAAACATAAAGTGCAGGGTGCAGTGGGCTTTAGGGAATTGGGTTGAAATTCGAAAAAAATAGGGAAGTTGAATGGTGAATTGTATTAATATTTGGTAGATAGTTTAAGGAGTTAATTTAAGTATTAGGTATTTAATTAGTAGTGTATTATTAATTAATTAATTAGTGATAAAATTATTTAGGTGCTTTGTTAATCTAATTATTAAAATAATAAATGCGGGCGTGCTATTTAATTAGTGCTTAATATTTTAGAATGCGGCGCTATTATTCAAAATCTTATTTATTGCCTGTATTTATGTATTATTGTTGCATTTTATTATTATTAAAATTATTAGAATTATTGTTGAAAATTAGTGTAATTTTATAGTTAATGACTGGACGGGAGGGTCAAAATTGGGTGTCAACAGCTGTCCCTCTTTGTATGGAGATGATGGAAGAATCTTCGGACAAAGACGTTGACTCATAGCCAATTTTGTCTCGATCCTTAGAATTAGAAATGTTGGGCAATTAGGCAAGGCTGACGCGGACTCAAAAACTGTCCCAGTGTCGAGTTATGACGACAGTGGGTTACCATGGTCGAAACACCAAGGCGGGCTAACGCGGACTTAAAGCTGTCGATGTCGAGTTATGATGACCTTTGGGCTATGGTGTAAAAAGTAAAAGAATATAAGCGGCTTGAACACAGGGTGTCTGCATGGCTTGTGGTCTTTGGGTTCTACGGTGATGTGGAAGCGAGTGGACCGGCTGAGGCCGCTACGCGATCGTTGGGAAGGTTGGCCCCCCAACAAATTGCCCTGGTTCGCTGTAAGAGAAAATCCACGTTGTGCTCCTGCTCCTGCATGCTAAGACTTGAACAAACGGTTAGTGCATAACTGTTAAGGCAAAACTGATGATGCATAATTTTTAAGCAATGCAATTGTGAGTAGAAAATGTTATCCTGCAAAAATGTGATGCCTGTTGTGTTGATGCGATGCTGCAAATGTTGTGTTGCGATTGTGAATGCGGATATGTTGTCCTTGCTGCAACTGTCCCTGTAGACTAAAGCTCAAGAAAGAGTTTAGTGCATAACTGCTAAAAGGCGAATAATAAATGAGAAAAATGCAATTTTGAGAACAGAAATCGTCCCTGCGTAGATGTGATATGCTGACTTGTCGTCGTTTTCGGACTTGTCGTCGTTTTCGGACTTGTCGTAGTTTTCGGACTTGGCGTCGTTTTCGGACTTGGCGTCGTTTTCGGACTTGGCGTCGTTTTCGGACTTGGCGTCGTTTTCGGACTTGGCGTCGTTTTCGGACTTGGCGTCGTTTTCGGACTTGGCGTCGTTTTCGGACTTGGCGTCGTTTTGGACCTGGCGTCGTTTTCAGACTTGACGTCGTTTTCGGACTTGGCGTCGTTCGGACTTGGCGTCGTTCGGACTTGGCGTCGTTTGGACTTGGCGTCGTTTTGGACTTGGCGTCGTTTCGGACTTGGCGTCGTTTTGGACTTGTCGTCGTTTTCGATCTTGGCGTCGTTTCGATCTTGGCGTCGTTTTGGACTGGCGTCGTTTGGACTTGGCGTCGTTTTGGACTTATTCTTCTTTGCTCGCGTAGACTAAAGCTCAAGAAAGAGTTAGTGCATGCGTTAACGAGAATAATAAAGCATAAATGAGAAAAAATGTCATTTTGAGCAGAGAAAATCTTGCCGTGTAGATGTGATATCGCGATGATGGCGTCGTTTGGACTTCTTTGTCTTGTCGCGATAACGTCGTTACTGGGCGTGTTGTTGTTGGCGTCATTCGCGTAGTCTTCTTTGTCTTGATAACGTCGTTATGCGGGCGTGTTGCGGCTCTGCAGAATAAATGCTCATATGAGCCTTTTGAGAAAGCGTTAGTGTATACTGTTTAAACAAAATGATAAATATATGAGAAGTGCAATTTTAGGGGTAGAGATGTCGTCACGATATGTGAATCTTTGAGATGTTGTGGGTCTTTGAGATGTCGTTGTTGTGTGCGAATTTGACTTTGTTATGCGGTGATCGTTCGGCTTTGTTGCGGAACTTTGAGTTTTGGCTTGATTGTCGATGTCTTTTCTCGCTTTTCTTCTTCTTTACGCTTTTCTGTATTTTATACGCTAATATGAAGAACCTTTGTTGTATCCTCCGCTAATATGAAGGACTGCGCTCAAAGAAAGTTTTGTGAGTTTTGGGGCGGTTGATCGCGTTGACCTTAGACTCTTGATGCTCGGATATCTGTCTTGTTTGGACTCATCACCCTGCACAGTTTCCTACCTTGTCCCGATTTAAATATGCAAAAGCGTTTGGCCTTAAAGTGGGTCTCAGCGGAGTTGCGTGTGTGTTATGTGTACTCTCGTTGTTTTCAAAACAAAGGAAGGTTTCCAAATGGTGTGGCCAGAAGCGATTTAGGCGCCACGTATCCACGTGAGAATCGGTCGAGCGTAGTTCATTACAAGCGAATTTTGGGTAAAAATTAAAATTTCTAGATGTGGGACCGGCGAGGCGGCGCTACGTATCCACGAAGGGAATCGGTCGAAGCGTAGTTCCAATTATTAAATATAAAGGGCAAAATGAATTAAACTAACTATTTCGGGACTCGTGGGCGGCGGCGCGAGTCCACTTCTTCTTGCTCTGTGTCTTCGATGGTTGAGTCTTCAGCAGGATCATCTCTTGCAGCGCACAACTAGACGAATGACCTATTCAATAGTTAAACAATCTCGTGAGAGCACCTCCTTTCTCTGGCGGTTGGTTGATGATTCAACTTTCTTCCGCTGCGGTGGCGTAATAGTCCCTTCGGCATGTCTTCTTCATTTTCAGCTATCATGTTCACACGGGCATCTTCATAACCCGGAAGAAGGTTATTGTTTGCATTGAGAGGAGCATCTTTCAGCTGAATGACTCCTTCTTCGATTAATTCCTCTACTCTGTCCTTGAGTGTATAGCAATTTTCGATGTCGTGTCCCTCTGCACCGGAGTGGTATGCACAATGTTTAGTCTTATCGTGCCCTCGGGAAGTAGGCCTGGGAGTATTTCTGGGAATTGGATGGAGTATTCCTGCGGCTTTCAGCTTCTCATACACTTGAGCTATGGGCTCGGCTAAAGGTGTATAGGTTTTTGTTGGTTTTCTTTCGGCATCTATGCGGGGTTTGGGTCCGTTTGGAGTGCGAGTTCGTGATTGTGGTGAGTATTTTGGATATGCTGGTTGGGTATGGTAAACAGGATATGGGGTGGCGCAGTGCTGATAATATGACTGTGGATTCTGAGTGTTTTGGTAAGAAGGCGGTGGGCTTTGATATACTGGATGTTGTTCTGGCCTATGCTCCTGAATGACCATGATGGAGGGTGATGCATCTCTTCTCCTCTGGGAGGTACCTCCGATGGAATTTGTTGCCTGCTCGCTAGTTGCACTGTAGATTGTCAAGTTTGTAATCTGCTGTCTTAATGCCTTCCACGAAGTCGCCCGTTCTTACGACTTACGCAAAACTTCGCCCAATTACACGATCATTCTTTCATAATATGTCGCGTCCTTTGATTGCCACGAACAAGGTGGTCATTTCGCTTCGCCATCGGAGGTTGGACCTTTCTTCTGACCGCCACCTCAGGGCGTATTCTCTGAAAGTTTCTGTGGATTTCTTTTCAAGTTTCATAAGATAAAATCTGTCCAGGACCGTGTCAGTGTTGAACCTGAATCTATCCATGAAATCTTGTGCCATGGCATTCCAACCGTCCCATTTTCGAGGTCTTGGCATGTGTACGATCCAGCGCCTCGCGGTTAGACTCACGATGAATAGCCGTGATGATTGCTTGATTTTTACCAACTCGATCAATTTATCACAATATGACCTTAGATGAGCTCGAGGATTCCCTTTCCATCGAACATGTCAAATTTGGGCACCTTGTACCCCGGGTAATTCAACGTCGAGTGCGTACATAAGTTTTCATATTCTAAACCTTCCTCCCTTGTTCATGAATGCTTTTGAATGCCTCTTTGAAGCTACGGATTTCTTTTGCCACATTTTCATCACTCTGGCTCGGTGCCGCTCCATTTCCTTGTATTGATCATCTCTTGAGAGGATGCATGCCTGATAAATAGTTGGCTTTCGGTCGGATGTGCTAATCCTCATATGTTTGTGTGCCATCTGCTCGTATTGGGTGGCTTGGCAATTTGGGTTGAGTGGGGAGATATAAGTAGGTGGAGGTTGAGATGTGTATATAGTGAGCGGATCATTTTGGAGTCGGTTTGCAAATTGGCCAGGCGAGTGACATTTTGGTGTGGTGGTATGTTGCGGCCTCTGCGGGGAGCTTTGGGGAAGTGGAGGCTCAAGGGCTTGTGACACGATTGCATTTGTCCCTTGCTCTGGGAGTGGTGCATTCAAGCTAATAGACAGGTTTGTGATATCTCGGAGCCTTTCTATTTCGGCTTGCATGATTTCCATTTCTTTGCGATAGTTTGGCGAGTGTTGATCATTGGTGTTTCTCCTTTCGGCGCCTCTGCATCCTCTACGTGAGCGGGGCGAGTCCTAAGTTGTTTCGTTCGGTCTTACGGATTAGTCATTTATTGGATGATTGTGCTTCTGCCAGTCAACGCGAATCAACCTTTTGGGGATAAGCTAGACAAAAATAAACCTTTAACAAATGAAGCAAACCAAGTTAGTATAATATGCAAAAAGTTGCGACGATATATACTAATAAGCAAATTGCAAATCAAGTGCGTGTTCTAACATGTTTGGGACCTCTTTATGCCAGAGGTAGGCTTAAACGTCAAATACGCGAGGTTATGATGGATTTGTCCAAGTCTCCCAACTGTAATGCTTTTGTTGGAAATGGCGACCAAATGACGGTGCACTTTTTCCAATTTCAGCCTGACATGATTAGGTTTGGATTTGTCTATCATCGCCACGCTACACATAATATCTTTGGTTGGTCGTTGGGTTGAGAAACCGTCGACAAGTTTAGTGTCTTCCTAATTGTGGTGCGATGCCAGGATTGACCCACAAGGTAAATGCATGCGTACTAAAATAAGGGTGGTATAGCTCTATCTTAAGTTTCTAAGATTTGGCTTTTCTAGATCTGAGTTCAGGCGGACAACTCGAGTGAGAAGGCTACGGTGATCGACGAACCGATCTAACTCATGGCGCCATGACTCTCTTAAAGTTGGGTATTTGAAGAAATTTGCGGTCTTGCGAAGCACACGGTAGCGTGAGTGTGTGATAGTGTGAATTTTCGAGAATGGAAGAAATATGAGCGGAATGCGGTTTAAGCAAAGCAATAAAGCGGTAGCAAAAATGAACAAAAACAATACACAAAATTAAATGCAAAAATAATTGCCAAATAATAACCCTAGGTCTGTTGTGGTTAAGAACCTAAATCCCCAGTGGAGTCGCCATTCTGTCGCGCCCATTTTCGACCGCGACATTCTAAAATAATAGCGAACCACTCAAAATGCAAAAATGTTAGAGAATAAATAATAAAATGCTAAAAGGTTTAAGAGGCTTAAAGGTTTTAAAAATGCTAAAAGGATGCTAAAATTGCCAAAGATGCTAAAGTTTAAAAAGGTGCTAAAATGCTAAAGGGTTGCTAGAATGCTAAGGGTTGCGAGTCACCTAATTAATTGGGTGAATTAGGACACCTAAATGTTTAACTAGTTTGAAGTAAAACATTAACTCCATTTTAATGGTGCTAAACTTAGTGAGATTAGGTAAGGGTTCTTTATTAATCTAGAGGAAGGGTTAGGCACCTCTAAGATCCGCTAACTTGCGGTTGTCCTGCCAAACCTAGGGTGATTATTATGCTATTGAAAATGCATGTTTGAAAGATATTTTAATAGAAAGTATTTTTTGGCAAAAGATTAATAAGATTAGTGCTATAAAATGCGTGTAAAGTTTAAAGCATGCCTTAAATAATATATAATGCAAAATAGATTAATTGACTAGATATACACATTTGCCTGCCTTGATTAGTATAACACATGCTTAAGGGGGTTTTCTTAATATATAAAAATAAGATTTCTATATGGGTGCTATAGCAAATGGGTTAGAAATCTTGAAAATAATATCATAGCTGCATATGATTAATTATGCAAGTTAAGATTATTAGGTGGTTTAGTGTAACTTAAACTATGTATGGATAATCTAAAATATTTAACCCGAAGGGACACAAATTGCTAATTAACTACTTTCTAATCTATTGACTCAAGATTTGATGTTCTAAGAGTTCTACTAATTAGTGTTAGACAAATAATTTACAATAAATAAATGAATGGGGGCGGGGGTAGAAAATGATAAGAGGTGACTCGAAGGAATGGCGATGTCATTGTGGCGAGTTGGAATTTCTGATGCAGATAGCAAGATACACACGAATGAGGGTGAATGCAAATCCTCAATTGATTGAAGGCATAATGGGTCTCGCTATGAGACTACTCCTTTTGCTCCGATGCATTTCATGTAGATAAAGAAGAAGATAAGGATTAGTACATGCTCGACCTTACACAATACTACAACTAAATCAGGTATTAAAATACGTATGGATGATCCTATATAAACTACAAAATTCAAGCAGATAGTGGAAAATAGGCTTGCGTGCGGATCAACCACGGGTGTTAGCGGTTTATCATGGGTGAGAACACGAGAGGCGTGGCGAGTCCTAGTTCATATATTTGTCAAAATCAAGTGTCGAGCCCTAAAACTACATCCCGCAAGAGATGCACACATACATACCTTAATATTCAAACTCTAAATCCTTATATCATATTAATAATCCTAGCTAATTTAGTTGCAAATAAACATCAATCTGACGCAAAATGAACAAGGCCTTGATTTAAATTTTAATTAACATGAAACAATCTTGGAAGACTTTTGGAATCAACTAACGTGCTAAAGACTAGCCTAGTTGTACCTTTTGAGCGCGATGATATATGATAGATAACAATTTTGTTCTTAACCTTGACGCACAAACATTGCTATCAAACATACTCCTTAAAATAATGTTGTTAAACATTTAAAATAGTCTCAAACAATTCATTACAACACGATATCACTAAGTACGACACGTAACACATTTCTATATCATATATTAATCTAAGATTGACACAAGCAGAACTAAAATAATACACAGAAGCACGACGATGTGAAATGAACTGAAGGGAATTTGGGTTTACCTTCTGCAGGCGTGACAGAAGCGTATCAAGTCGTCGATTCACTCGGGGTGTATTGCGATGCGATTGAAGGCGATGAAGTGTTGAGTTGTTTCTAATTTCAAAGAATTAATTCTTCGGTTAATTTCTTGACTTTTTAGACTGATTTACTATGGATGCTTACTGCTTTGCCACTGAATTGCCCTTTTTCTTTTGGTTTTCGATTTGTTGCTTATTTTAGACTGAATTTTTTGAATTCTTTTTCCCCTCTGTCGTTGCCCGCTCCCCGTTTTTTGAATGGTGAAAAAGCTGCCCTTGTATGCATAAATTGCTACGTATATATAGCTCCAATTTCGGGTTTTGGTAAGGTTTTCAATGCTGATTCTTGTGCGATTTTGGTACCATTTTTGAGTGATTCGAAACTGGAAAAAATATTGGACTTCAGCCTTTTTTTGGTAAACTTTGACATGAGATGGGTGTATGATTTTTTACTCGGTTTAATTATGGTAAATTTGATTCTTGTGGTAAGGTTTTTTTTTTTTTTGGCAAGTCTTAAATTTGGGGTGAGGGGCAACGGCTGCTTTAGGAGTGGGGATTTTAGGTTTGCTTCTTTGTGTTCTTTTTTTAGGTTTTTTTCTAGATGCTGGACGAGGGGATAAACATAAGGGGTCTGGGGTCTGGTGGGCTTTAGGGAATTGGGTTGGGCTGGTCGAAAAAAATAGGGGGAAGTTGGGCTGGTGAATTGTATTAATATTTGGTAGATAGTTTAAGGAGTTAATTTAAGTATTAGGTATTTAATTAGTAGTGTATTATTAATTAATTAGTGATAAAATTATTTAGGTGCTTTGTTAATCTAATTATTAAAATAATAAATGCGGGCGTGCTATTTAATTAGTGCTTAATATTTTAGAATGCGGCGCTATTATTCAAAATCTTATTTATTGCCTGTATTTATGTATTATTGTTGCATTTTATTATTATTAAAATTATTAGAATTATTGTTGAAAATTAGTGTAATTTTATAGTTAATGACTGGACGGGAGGGTCAAAATTGGGTGTCAACAGTATACACGGGTGGGTATCGCAAGAGGTTGTCGTATATATTGCGAAAATAGGTTTGTGGTGGCCTTTTATCTTGGTTTGTGTTTGGCTGGGGTACGGTAGGCATTTGGTTTTGCATGGGATATATAGGTGCATTGTATATTGGCTGAATGGGATATGTAGTAAGAGGGTACTGGTAATAATTTGAAGGATTTTGACTATTTTGGTTATTTGCAGTGACGAGTGCTTTAGTGATGTTTCTGAGCCTTTTAATTTCGGCCTGCAGGGTTGCCATTTGCTGCGGTAATTGGGCGAGGTGTTCGATCGGATCCGCGCTGCCTTTCTTTTCTGAGACATCTGCTTTGTCTATAGGAATCAAGACGGGTTCTGACTCGTTCTGCTCAAATGCCCTTGAATCAGTCATGTCGCTGGACCGTGCCTTTGATCTTGTGAAATATCATCACACCGAACCGGGCGTGGTGGTGCCTACACAGGCACCCTTCTACCTTAACAACACAAGTAAACTGCGGAATTTAAATAACACCTCATTTTAAAAAAAAAAAAAACCAACATACATGCAACGGCAAAGCCGACAAGGCTGCCATAATATATATATAAACAAAAGACACTACACTGTACATGAGTCCAATCCCACATATGAATACAAACCTAAGAGTTTCTTGAAATATGACGGGACAAGGCCCCGCGTACCCATGCGTACAAAAGCACATCTTGAAAGAACTTATACCAAAAGATAAACTCGACGAAGGAGCTATCCAAAACTCGAGCGGTCCTACTGCCGATCACCAAAGCTGCGTACCTAAACTGCGGCGTGAACGCGGCCGAAGGAGGTCGATCGAAGAATGTACCAAGTATGTGAAGGTGAAAAATCAGTAAATGAAATCATAGTAGTCTATATAAAGCGGGAGACATATATGATAACCAAACTACGATACATAATATGTCTGTGATCCGCGTCGTCGAGGACTCACGCCTCAAAGTCATCACTCAAATATAACTATGGGTCTCACGCCCACAACATCAATCATGCGTGGAATACCTTCCTGCCGGCGATCTTATGATATAATAACACGAAGTACCACATGAACAGCAGTCCCACGTGTCATAAAACCGTCTGAGCAGTGCGAAGGCTAACTACGGATACCAAAGCGCATCATCAATCGGCGGGCAAGTCAAAGCCAACTACCGGATACCAAAGCGCTATCGATACTATCTGATCAATACTATACAATCAAACCACGGGCGTCACGGGGCAAGTATGGCCGACTACGGATACCAAGGCGTGTCACGTAGCTGCGGGGCAAATGCGAGCTAACTACGGATACCAAGGTATCACGAGACTCATACGAAGGCGTCACGGGGCAAGTCTGGCAGCCGACTACCGATACCGGCGTGTCACGTAGCTGACCGGGCAAATCGAGGGCTAACTACGGTACCAAGGCGAATCAGCCACGAGGCAGGCAAATCTGGCCGACCACGGATACCAAGGCGAATCGGAAGAAACCTCGTGGAGAGCTAGTCCATGGAATAACACTATCAGCGAGGCGTGCAGTGGAATTCTCCGTCCTGCCAGATGCGTCAAGTAATATCATAACAAATCAGACCCTCCATTGAAAGGCGGTGGTATAGAGATACAATGCTAGCACGACAAGGCTATCACACGCAAACATAGGCAAGTTACACACAACTCAAGGTACTTTCATTTTATGCCAAAGTCCAGGTTTTAACCCCAAAGTACTACGTACGTTAAATTCTTTTTAGAAGATCCATTTCTTTTACAAAAGTCACCCGATACCCGTAGTATCAAAATAGAGTGACTAACACTTTTAAGTAAAACAACACACTTTCCTTTTTAAAATCAAGAACAACATTCTTTTCAAAAGACTCTTTTTTATGTAATACCCCAAGATACTAACACCCGTAGTATCAAGGTGTGTCTATTTTTCAAAGTAAGTTACTACACTTTAGAAAAATCATTTCAAAGCTTGAAATCAAGTAACTTCAAATTTTCACAATCAAGGCAACTTATGCCCATTAATCAAAAATAGACAACTTCCTAAACCCTCCATAAAGCCGTTATAACCAACTTCCCATAAAGTCGTTATAACCCTTTATGGTTTTTAGACAATTTCATTCCTTTTATAACCAATAGACCTATACTATTTAAAACCAAGTATCACATACTTACAAATCAAGTTCTTAACTTTCAAAATACTACAAGTCTCTTATATTTAGAAAACAAGTTTCTTCTACTTTTAAACCTCAAGCAACTCACACCTTGAAGACAAGCTACTTCTCTTAAATCACGTCATTTCTCCTCTTTTAAAACAATTAAGTAAATCACTCCTTTGACTCACCTAAAGTCATTATAATGACCATAGGTTTTGGAACTAAGTCACTTGCTAAAAGATTTGGAAACCACTTCCTTTTCAAGACTATGTACTTTAAGCAAAATACTTTCACTCTTAAGAATCCAAACTCCACTAAGGCAATGGATTATACGACTTACAATTTAAACATCAAAGTACAATCAAGGAAGTACATAGAACAAATTCTATACTAGGCAATCCATTACAACCAAGGAATGGATCATTTAAGGAGTAGAGCGTGCTCTTTATCTTTAGGAATCATGCTAGAAGAGGAGATAGTTCACATACCTTTTCGGCTAATTCCTCAAGCTAAGCCGAATACGCCGTACGTAGAAGTTTCAACCTATAATGGTCACAACAAGACTATCAATCTTCTAGTCTCTAACGTAGAATAATACTAAGTATTTGGTCTCTAATTCTACGGAAAATCGGGCAGCACTTCCTTTGTTTCTACTCACTTTGCCACCTTTTTCAAGGTCGAATACAATAACCAACACGCCACATTTAAGGCTCAAAACAACAACCAAACCAAAGGGGATTACACGCCTTACAATACGTGTAAAATTCCGCCCCAAAATTCATACCAAGTAGTTTAAAACTCGAGCCATTCTCGACGACTACATACTAACAATTCAAAGTCTTTTCCAATCCTTTTCAAATTCCAAGTTCTAAGGTCTAACATGTTATATAGTTATAAACCACTTCAACAACTACAATTTCCTTCCTACACTGACACGCGGCGACTTAAGCGAATAATCAACTTGAATTATAGTCTTAAGGCTAACATGCTAGTTTTGGTTAGGGTTCCAATAGCGATACACTAATCCAACTACATAATATACATCTCATGCTTGCTAATAACCATAGCTACAACAATAAGTAAACTTAATTGCTAAAACGACGAAATTTATACTTTTCCAAGCCCTTAAAATTTCCAAGAATCAAAGTCGCGCCTTAGCAATTCTTAGCTCCTTTCCTTAAGTTCCAATCCGCTCCAAGCACTCCTTAGAGGCCTATGAAGAACCCATCTTCAAGTTCCAACTTCAAAGTTGAAGAACTCCCATAGTTTCCGCCTTGCGACTAACGTGAAAATGCGTTTTTTCCGAAATCTTTCTATTGAGATAACCTTATAATACCCTTAGGGACATTGGGTTAAAGTCTTGTGAACAAAGGATCAAAACTACAATTTTTTTGTGTGGGAATTTGCACTAAGCCGAGAGCTATCCTAGGAGAACAAGAGTGTGTGATTTTTTTCTAAGTCTTCAAGACATTGTCTTGCTACTAGTATGTATTTATAACACTATGGATGGCTTAGACTTAAACAAATGGGTGGCTAAGATGAAGATCACATGGATCAAGCACAAGTGGCAAGTTGACTTGGTCAACAATATCAACCTTAGCAAGACTTATCTTCCACCATGGTAAATGACCATTTTACCCCTCCCCTAATTCGACCAAGACCTTGTGGGGGTGCCACATGTCGCTCTCTCATTCGTCCACAAAATTCCGTAACCCTCGTGGGCCCCGCAAAACGTAAAATTCCTCGGGTGGGCCCCACGTGACCAAATCCGTAAAAATAGATTTCCATAATATTAATAAGTTCCATATTCTTCAAATAATACATTTTGAGAATCCAATTCTCAACAACGAACATTTTTCCTTTCCGACGTTCGGAAGATTTTCCGTCGGAAAAACAATTCTTCCTTTCGTACTAATTTCCAAGTCTTGATTCCTTACGTACATTCTCTTATACATGTCCTGGACTTACGGGGTGTAACATTCTTCCCCCCTTAGAAACATTCGTCCCTGAATGTTCTTAGTCGGTTGTCAAGCTATACAAACTCCGGCACAATCTCTATACTATGCCTATCAATCAACACTGCACAAGACCAACGATGCCACACATGGCCACCACAAAACATATGTAAACATGTCAATGGACCTTCCGTCCGTGACCCCTTTTCACAAAACTCGAAGGTTACAGCCTTCTAGAACACGGGATCCCTAGAGGTTCCTTTTTTTCCTTACTTGCCATACTTTCTCGTACTTTCAAACTCATCTAGTACACGTACAAAATCTCAAATTTTGTTTCTCTTCTCCAATCCTTGGAGTTACTACCCAAACTTGGCCATATGCTACTTACATTCCCGTTAAGGCTCTTCTCGGTCCTTACGACCTAGTTCCGGTGGAACGCATCCACGAACTCGTACAACGATCAACTAGACTTGGGCCTAGCACCCTCATGACCCAATCACAAAGCGAGACCATTTCTAACTGACATCACCCCATTCCACACTACCGGCTGACCCGAAATGAGTCCATAACCCGACTCATCGTCACACTTAACTCCTCATTCTTAGTCTGGAATAAATCTCTCTCTTATCTCAAGGTACTCCTTACCCTATCCCCTATTCACTTAGAGGTTCGTCACATAAGCCAAAGTATTTCTACTGTACATTCTTCCCTATCGGTCTTACACTGTTACGGGGTAATTACAACTTGTGAACTCTACACAACTATAGTCTCAGTTCACTTATCATTCTTGTCAACATTCTTAACTTCTCACTTTACTAATCAAGGTATCCCTACCTCTGGGGTACTATCACTTACAACTGCTAGCAACAAAGGGAAAACATAGATGCTAGGGCGAAATCTGAATCTATCAATGCACGCATGATTCAGAAGAATCGAGATATACCTGTAACCCCGTGCGATGTCGCCTCACGATCCCGCTTGATGAGTCACGTCATTTCGCGGTTCGAAGGACCACGAACTATAAACTCCACTCGACCTCTACCACTACCGGCCGACATCGAACACCCTACCGGGACGACGGTGTGGAGGAAAGGGAACTAACTACGCCTCATAGATCGAGCCACCTCACCGGCTCCTTCTAAAAGGACATACCTCGATATGGCCGGACGGCCACAATAATAACAAACACTGTGCTAAGACGACATTTCCCAAATGGCGCTTACTACAATGGAAACACTGAGGAATAAGTGGCCTCGACTGAGAAAATCCTCTGCTTCTCTGAGAACCTCGACCCCTGGAGCTTGGACCGGCTCCTAAATACCTTGTGAGATCAAATATCCCACCTGTGAGCTGCGGGGGTATGTACTGGGTAGGCTGGGACGAATATCTCACTCGCTGCTGAGGCAGCTCGTCCAAAAACTCACCGGGATAACCAACCGGTCTAGCCCTCTTACGCAGATCTCCGCGCTGGCCCTCTACCCCCTGTACACCTGTCTGTACTGGCCGAATAACCTCATGTTGAGAAAACTGTAGCACTGCTATCTTGGTCAAAAATATAATGGCTTCCTTCATGACCCTAAAGTCTTCCCCTAACTGAGAAAATGTAGGCTCTGGTGCTGTGGTCTAAAAACCTGGCGCAGAAGAACTCGCCGACTGTGGTACATCATCTGGTATACCCTGGGCACAAGCCCTATCAACTCTCTGAGTCTGACTAGTAGCTCCTGCTACTCCTTTGCCCTTCTGGGCGGTTGTTGCCTCTCCTCGAGGCATAATCAGAACACAAAAATACGTCAGAGAGGAATTATCTTACTAACACAGCTCTAGGGCACGATCTTAGAGTGAGAAGAATAGAAACCAACTCCTAAATGTCTTGTAGCCTCCTGTTTATGGGTGTGGCGCGCAACACACCGATAATCAAGACTCTACTAGACACGGCCTCAGAGACATTCCGAGGACGATCGCTCGATACCACTCTGTCACACTGAACCCGGGCGTGGTGGTGCCCTACTTGGGCACCCTTCTACCTTAACAACACAAGTAAACTGCGGAATTTAAATAACACCTCATTTTTTTTTAAAAAAAAACCAACATACGTGCAACGGCAAAGTCGACAAGGCTGCCATAATATATATATATAAACAAAAGACACTACATTGTACATGAGTCCATCCCACATATGAATACAGACCTCTAAGAGTTTTACTGAAATATGACGGGACAAGGCCCCGCCGTACCCATAACTGTACAAAAGCCTATACTGAAAGAACTTATACCAAAAAGATAAACTCGAATGAAGGAGCTATCCAAAACTCGAGCGGTCCTACACTGCCGATCACCAAATGCGTACCTAAACTGCGGCATGAACGCAGCCTCCGGGCGAGGTCAAGAAGAATGTACCAAGTATGTGGTGAAAAATATCGTAAATGAAATCATAGTAGTCTATATAAAGCGGAGACATATATGATAACCAAACTACGCACATAATATGTAGCAATACGCTAAGTCAGGGACTCACGCCCTCAAAGTCATCACTCAAATATAACTATGGGTCTCACGCCCACAACATCAATCATGCCCGTGGAATACCTTCCTCAATGCCGGCAGTCTTATGATATAATAACACCAAGAAGTACACATGAACAGCAGGTCCCACCTGTGTCATAAAAACCGTACGGAGCAGGTACGAAGGCTAACTACCAGATACCAAAGCCGCATCATCAACTGACCGGGGCAAGTACGAAAGCCAACTACCAGATACCAAAGCCTCACTATCAATACTATATAATCAATACTATACAATCAAACCACGAGCGACACGGGCAAGTCAAAGCCGACTACCGATACTCGCGTCGTGTCACGTGGCGGCATCTGAGGGCTAACTACCGATACTAAGGCGTATCACGAGACTCGCCACGAAGCGACACGGGCAAGTACGAAGCCGACTACGGATACCAAGGCGTATCACGAGACTCCGCCACGGCCGTCACGGCAAGCACGAAGCCGACTACGGATACCGCGTGTCACGAGTGACCAGTAAGGGCACGAGGGCTAACTACCGTGTACCAAGGCCGAATCAGCCACGAGACGGCAAGTACGAAAGCCACCACGGATACCAAGGCCGAATCGAAGAAACCTCGTGGAGAGCTAGTCCGTGGAATAACACTATCAGCGCGAGCGTGCGGTGGAATTCTCCGCCACCGCTGACGTCCAAGTAATATCATAACAAATCGCCCTCCATCGAGAGACGCGGTGGTATAGATACAATGCTAGCACGACAAGGCTATCACACGCAAACATAGGCAAGTTACACACAACTCAAGGTACTTTCATTTTATGCCAAAGTCCAGGTTTTAACCCCAAAGTACTACGTACGTTAAATTCTTTTTAGAAGATCCATTTCTTTTACAAAAGTCACCCGATACCCGTAGTATCAAAATAGAGTGACTAACACTTTTAAGTAAAACAACACACTTTCCTTTTTAAAATCAAGAACAACATTCTTTTCAAAAGACTCTTTTTTATGTAATACCCCAAGATACTAACACCCGTAGTATCAAGGTGTGTCTATTTTTCAAAGTAAGTTACTACACTTTAGAAAACTCATTTCAAAGCTTGAAATCAAGTAACTTCAAATTTTCACAATCAAGGCAACTTATGCCCATTAATCAAAAATAGACAACTTCCTAAACCCTCCATAAAGTCGTTATAACCAACTTCTCATAAAGCCGTTATAACCCTTTATGGTTTTTAGACAATTTCATTCCTTTTATAACCAAGAGACCTATACTATTTAAAACCAAGTATCACATACTTACAAATCAAGTTCTTAACTTTCAAAATACTACAAGTCTCTTATATTTAGAAAACAAGTTTCTTCTACTTTTAAACCTCAAGCAACTCACACCTTGAAGACAAGCTACTTCTCTTAAATCACGTCATTTCTCCTCTTTTAAAACAATTAAGTAAATCACTCCTTTGACTCACCTAAAGTCATTATAATGACCCTTAGGTTTTGGAACTAAGGCACTAGCCAAAAGATTTGGAAACCACTTCCTTTTCAAGACTATGTACTTTAAGCAAAATACTTTCACTCTTAAGAATCCAAACTCCACTAAGGCAATGGATTATACGACTTACAATTTAAACATCAAAGTACAATCAAGGAAGTACATAGAACAAATTCTATACTAGGCAATCCAATTACAACCAAGGAATGGATCATTTAAGGAGTAGAACGTACTTTCTTTATCTTTAGGAATCATGCTAGAAGAGGAGATAGTTCACATACCTTTTCGGCTAATTCCTCAAGCTAAGCCGAATACGCTGACGTAGAAGTTTCAACCTATAATGGTCACAACAAGACTATCAATCTTCTAGTCTCTAACGTAGAATAATACTAAGTATTTGGTCTCTAATTCTACGGAAAATCGGGCAGCACTTCCTTTGTTTCTACTCACTTTGCCACCTTTTCAAGGTCGAATACAATAACCAACAAGCCACATTTAAGGCTCAAAACAACAACCAAACAAAGGGGATTACACGCCTTACAATACGTGTAAAATTCCGCCCCACAATTCATACCAAGTAGTTTAAAACTCCAAGCCATTCTCGGCCAACTACATACTAACAATTCAAAGTCTTTTCCAATCCTTTTCAAATTCCAAGTTCTAAGGTCTAACATGTTATATAGTTATAAACCACTTCAACAACTACAATTTCCTTCCTACACAACATGCGACGACTTAAACGAATAATCAACTTGAATTATAGTCTTAAGGCTAACATGCTAGTTTTCGGATTTAGGGTTCCAATAGCCAATACACTAATCCAACTACATAATATACATCTCATGCTTGCTAATAACCATAGCTACAACAATAAGTAAACTTAATTGCTAAAACGACGAAATTTATACCTTTCCAAGCCCTTAAAATTTCCAAGAATCAAAGTCGCGCCTTAGCAATTCTTAGCTCCTTTCCTTAAGTTCCAATACGCTCCAAGCACTCCTTAGAGGCCTATGAAGAACCCATCTTCAAGTTCCAACTTCAAAGTTGAAGAACTCCCATAGTTTCCGCCTTGCGACTAACGTGAAAATGCGTTTTTTCCGAAATCTTTCTATTGAGATAACCTTATAATACCCTTAGGGACATTGGGTTAAAGTCTTGTGAACAAAGGATCAAAACTACAATTTTTTTGTGTGGGAATTTGCACTAAGCCGAGAGCTATCCTAGGAGAACAAGAGTGTGTGATTTTTTTCTAAGTCTTCAAGACCTTGTCTTGCTACTAGTATGTATTTATAACACTATGGATGGCTTAGACTTAAACAAATGGGTGGCTAAGATGAAGATCACATGGATCAAGCACAAGTGGCAAGTTGACTTGGTCAACAATATCAAGCTTAGCAAGACTTATCTTCCACCATGGTAAATGACCATTTTACCCCTCCCCTAATTCGACCAAGACCTTGTGGGGGTGCCACGTGTCGTCCTCTCATTCGTCCACAAAATTCTGTAACCCTCGTGGGCCCCGCAAAACGTAAAATTCCTCGGGTGGGCCCCACGTGACCAAATCCGTAAAAATAGATTTCCATAATATTAATAAGTTCCATATTCTTCAAATAATACATTTTGAGAATCCAATTCTCAACAACGAACATTTTTCCTTTCCGACGTTCGGAAGATTTTCCGTCGGAAAAACAATTCTTCCTTTCGTACTAATTTCCAAGTCTTGATTCCTTACGTGCATTCTCTTATACATGTCCTGGACTTACGGGGTGTAACAATATCGATGCTCTGTCATTGCTTAGTCAAATACAAATCGACCTTTGGGGGAGATGATAAATCCTTTTAGACAAAATGTAGCAAACTGTGTTAGTGTAAAACACGTGATTTTGCAAAAGTGTAAAAACATTTAGCATGTTGCACATAAGTTGTCACATTGCAAGCGAGTCCTAACATGCATGGGGGACCCCTTTTATGCCAGAGGTAGGCCTAAACGTCACATATGCGAGGTTATGATGGATTTGTCCAAGTCGTCCAACTGTAATGCTTTCGTTGGAAATGGCGACCAAATGACGGTGCACTTTTTCCAATTTCAGCATGTCATGATTAGGCTTGGATTTGTCTATCATTGTCACGCTACACACGATATGCTAGTTGGTCGTCGGGTTGAGAAACCCGTCGAAAAATTTGGTGTTTTTTCCTAATTGTGGCGTCGATACCAAGGACCGACCCACCTAAGGTAAATGCATGCATGCCTTAAAATAAAGGGTGGTATAGCTCTATCCTGAGTTTCTAAGATTTGGTTTTACTAGACGCAAGATTTCCGAGCGGACAACTCGAGTGAGAAGGCTACGCGGCTACCGGTTAGACCGGGCACTCCACGTATATTACCAACTCTCCTAAATTTGGGTTTTGAAGAGAATGAATTTTGCTGATGCACCAAGCGCACCTCGCGTGTAGTGTGTGATAGTGTGAATTTTTTCAGAGTAGAAGAAATATGAGCGGAATGCCAGTTTAAGGAAATCAGTAAAGCACATAGCAATTAAAGCAAATAAAACCAAATACAGTACATAAAAAATTGAATGCAAAAATAATGTCAAATAATAACCCTAGGTCTGTTGTGGTTAAGAACCTTAATTCCCCAGCGGAGTCGCCATTTCTGTCACGCCCCTTTTCGACCGCGACTTTTTTTCTAAAAAGAACTCCTCTTAATAAAGGTTAGAAAATAAATAATAAAGTGCTAAAGTGTTTTAAAAAGGGGTATTTAAAAGGTGCTAGAATATTAAAGTGCTAAAAGGTGCTAAATGCTAAGGGGTGCTAAAAGGGTCGCAGAGTCGCCACCTAATTAATTTGGGTGAATTAGGACACCTAAATATTAAGTAGTTTAAAGTAAACATTAACTCCATTTTAATGGTCTGCAAAATTGTGTGAGATTCTGGGCGAGGGTTCTTTTTTATCCTAAAGGGAAGGGGTTAGGCACCCTAAAGGATCCGCTAACTTGCGGTTGTCCGTTCAAACCTAGGGTTATTATTATGCTAAGATGCAATACGTGTCTTGAAAAGTATTTAAGTGTAGGAAGTATTCTTTGCTAACGTAAAAAATGCGAGATTTGTTTTAAAATATATAAAGCTAGTCCTAGCTAAAAAATGTATTATTATATGTGCAAAGATGATTTATGCATTTATGAAGTGGGCCTAGCATGCAAGGTATTTATACAGTAAATGGAACTAATTTTCCTATATGAATGTTAATGATTGAGTTCATAGAATTTGATAACAAATAATACTTTTAATTACGTGAAGAGTTATGCAAGTGAAAAATCGTTAGGTTATTTAATGCAACTTTAAGCGATGTATAACTAGCATAAAATAATTAAGTTAGAAGAAACGAGTTTTAGTATCAAACTACCTCTTAATGGCAACCCAAAGCTTGAATGTCCTAAAGGTTCTGCTAGTAGAGTGATATTAGGAAATTAATTTACAAATAATGAATGGGCAGGCATAAATTAATAAATGACTCTAGGAAGGCGATATCTTTTCGCCGGTGGTTTTGGAATTCCAATGCGGATAGAGAAATGCACATAGATGCGGGTCTTCATTTGTTGTAGCTTGTAATGAGTCTCGTCATGAGACTCTTCATTTTTTGCTCCGATGCGTGCCATGTAAAAAAGGACAAGGCAAGGATTAGTACATATCCAACAAACTTATCAAACAATAAATAAAATTTTAACATAAAACTTGAACACACATAAATCCACTGCTTGGGCAAGAACCGAAACAGCAAGCTAATAATTTTATGACAGCCCCCAATGTACCATGTGCAAGGAATATCGTAATGAAGGTCCAAATAACTAATGTATCTCATCTTGGCAGACAATTCAGGTAATTAGAACAGCTAGACATGAATGTCCTAAGGTGCAGGCCTATATGAAGGTGATTAGTATGGATAGATGCAGCAAGGTAGAATCACAAACAGCGATGTCGGTGGCAATAACAGATAGAAAGGGATATATAAGACAGAGCACGTCAGTAGTCTTATTCAGGACATACACAGACCAATAAACCAAGCAAGTGTACCTAGGACAAATATCAGCAAATGGCCAAGGGTCGATCTAAAATTGAACAGGCAAGAGCTGGGATAGGAATGCTTAGATACCTGGACAACTAAGGGAAAGTTCGGAGGCTAGACAGTATATTCATGCACTCAACACGTCATTTATACAATTTTGAATCTAAATCACTGCATATCTAATCATGAACCAACTAAGCATAATCATACATCCTGAAGGGTATTATTAGTTCACCACTTAGCATACAAACCTTAGGGGGTCAATGAACACATGGGCGAAATTTAGACGATTACCATGTCATCAGGACAGTGCTTAATATAGTAGAACATTAGGCAGGACAGACATAACAGGTATGTCTAAGGCATGATCTCTTAGTCATGCAGACTCTTAACATATATAGGTAGACTCATTTAGAGATCAAGCATATCCAGTCACATTTAGGACTTGTTGTGCACATATTGGATTAACTAAGGACTCAACAAACACCCACATTGATGTATTACGAATCTCAAACAATAAGTACGGATAGGCCAACTGAAATACACATTCAGGCTCACACAACCATTATAGTCCATTTACTATTTAATATAAAACTTAAACGACTCATGAATTAGACACAAACACATATTAAGGATCGATCTGGGTAGAACATATGATTTCCAGAACGATTTAACTACCAAATTGACTATTCATATCATAAAATATACCCGAACCAGTGCATACGCCTGAGTTACCAACCAAATAAACATACTAATATAAGTACAGACAACTAAATTTGCAATCAACACACAGACTAATAAAATACGAGAAGAATTTGAGTTTACCTTCTCCGGGCAGCGAACCGAGGCAGCGTATCAAGTCGTCGATCCGCTCGAAGGTTTTGTGCTATGCGATTTGAAAAGGACAGGGCTTTTGCTAATTTCTGGACTAGCATTAAAAGAAAAGGGCTTCGAACTTCTGTTCTTGCTCTCAGGTCGCTAATTTCAGGTTGATGTTGAAAGGGTCTGCTACTGTGAGAAGATATCGGTGTCTCTACTGATTGCTCTCTTTTTCTGGACGAGGGTTCATCTCTATTTTATGACTCTTTTGCCAAATCTTCTGCATGCCTCTGTGTAAATTATCGTTCGACTTATATAGCCTTCGATTGGGTTCTAATTTTAGTATCTTGCTGGTAAGACTTTTGACTGATTTCATTATGATATTGGGGTGATTTACCACGATTTGGTACTGATTTGCTACCATTTCGGGGTCGATTTGTTACTATTTTTGTGTTCATCGGGATGCGATTTTAATATGGTGTTAATGGTTATGGTAGGTTTTTTTTAAAAAAAAAAGGCTTGGATATGGTGAGGTTGGCGACGATGAGCGATAGTAAAGGGGAACCCCGGATTCTCCGGCGAGAATCTCGGGTTGGGTGCTTGATGCACGTAATATGCACACACTTTTAAACGCAAGTGCACGTTATCGTATCAAGTAGTATAGTCTTAGATAAGACCGAATATCGTCCTCTAGGATTAGGGTTCAAGTACCAATTATCTATTTTCTAGTATCTATTTGGTGAATTAATGAGTGATTGGTTGTTTATGACTAAGAATTATAAAAGCTATTTTAAAGTATAAAGATTTAATTCAGATGTGATGAGAATAGAGCTTCTATGTATCCTCACTATCCGCTTATGTTACTTACTAATGCATTACTTATGGTATTCTTCTTTTGGAGAAAGCAGGTTTACGAAATCGTTTTATACTCCCGTTAGGGTTATATAAACACTCAACCCCAGTATTGTTGCTTACCTAACTTTCGCTGATAAGGGTAACTATATAGGAGGATTAAGCACAAAAACCTAGTTGACCGTCACGCACAATGCGCAAAATTAGGGTTGTTAAGCCTCTCATCAACGCTACAAAACTAATTGAGGTATTTTCATCCCCAATTCAAGCCTGTCTACCCAACTTACAGCATATTCACAATCCCCCCTTTTCAGAATCTGATTAGAAATCATATAGTGATAACTAGTTGTCAATTAGCTACCAAGAATTCAACTCAATTATTGGATAGATCTCTCAATAAGAAAAATAACCATAAGCATGCATTAATTTATAACATAAGTTTCAAGAAATTCAACATAGAAAGCCCTATAAGAGAATTAGTTCCTAGCCATGAATATGACAAGAACTAATTCCATGTTCATCATATAAAAACTGAATTAAAGTAAAAAAAGAAAAGAAAATTACTAAGAATGAGTCTCCAAGCCAAGCATCCAAGGGTTGTGTTGTGGAATATTTACAAGGTGGAATGGTGGATGGATGGATGTAGAATGGTGAATGGTAGAATGGAGAATGAATAATTCTTCTAATGATGTAGAGTATTTATAGCCAAAGAATCCTTTAGGTGAAGGGTTAAGGATTTGTGTAGGTAGGAAAAGTTATTAGAATCCTTTTAGGTAAGAAAAGTTATCCCTTTAAGAAGGAAAAGTTATCCCTTTAGGATTCTGAAACATGTCAAATTCGGCCCAGCACTTCACAATTCCCGCGTCGGCGCCGTTAGACTGGCGGCTACCTGAAATTCAGCAACTCTCGGGACTTTCGGCACTTTACGCCGCTCACTGGCGCGGTGACATTTTTTTCGCGAATTTGCGTTGTCGTCTTTTTCTCGTCCGGACTTCTCGATTTTCTATAATTCTAACTTCTTAGACTTCATTTCTTGGCCCTTTTTGTGTGCAATTCCATCTCACTTAAGCTCATTTTCTTCTTTCGTCATTTCTCCATTTCGACATTGTGACACAAAACAAAGGAAAACGACCCTAATACTATACTAAACATAAACAAAATGAGTAAAATACTAACTAAAAAAGACTCAAAAAGTGTATATAAAATACACCGATCAAATACCCCCAAACTTAACCTTTGCTCGCCCTCGAGCAAAGATAGAAAGAAAGAAATAAAAGACTCAAAGAACGAAAATAAAAGACTCTCTGCCATTGATTACTTTTGCTGCATTTAGTGTTAACTAGAAAAACATGAAGGTTAGCAAAATAATATGCAGGAACATATAGCATGACATTTCAGCATATTAAGCTAGATATTTCGCAAACTCATATTCATCATGCTTTAATGGAAGTCAATATACTAAATCATGCATATAAATTCAAAAACCCTATGGTATGCTTACTTGCTATTCTCCACTAATCCTGGGTATGCATAGAAGAGATCTCCAGGACTTTAAGGGTTGTAATGTAGGCTTAGGTAGGGGTTGGTAAAAATAGGCATTTAGGCTCATTTTTGTGTACCATAAGCTCTTTAGCTTTTCAGTATTTCCCTTTTCTTTTTGTTCTTTTCTTCATTTCGATTCTATCTTTCCCCTCTTCTGTTTTGGGAGAGTGAAGTATATAATAATGACAAGCACCCCCAAACTTAGGCTTTTGCCTATTTCTTATTACTTTTTTATTGGGGTGCAACAAGCTCATTCACTTTTTTTTTGTCTCTTTTTTAACACAATTTATTCCACTACTTCATATTTTTACTTATGGCACAATTTGTGGGAATATAGGGTGTCAAAGAAGAAGTTTCAATTTTTAGGCTCAATGGGGCTGACTAGGGATACTTTTAAAGTCCGGGATAGAAAAGAATGGTAAGAATTGGCTATCAAAGAAATGCCTGAGTCATCTCCCTAACATGCATATCCTACTTATTTCGCCTCAAATAGCAAGCAATCATAACACATAGGTTTTCATCATTTAGCATGCATAATTCAAGCAAGAAACTCCAAATAGACAGATTTTGTGAGTTTTTGGCATATCTAACCTAGGTGTTTAGATAGTTGCTTCTATTCCGTTACATTATTCCACCTTACTTCACTAGGTGTTTCTAGCAACTACAGCATACATGATCTTTGATAGGCAATTGTGACTCAAAAAAGAATTTTTTTTTTTGGTGACTCAAAATAAACACAAAAACAATCACAAAGACTTAAATAAAACATAACAAGACACAAATAAAACACCCCCAAACTTAAATCACACATTGTCCCCAATGTGTGCAATACTAAAAAAATATGGACAACTTCATCGACACAACACAATGGTCATAATGGAGGTCTAGGAGGAAAAATTCGAATTTGCACTAAATATGACTCTACGAGTTCGCGCGCCATCTGAGATTCAGGCCATGCCACGCTAATCTTGTGGCTCTTACGGTTACTGGCACATGCTTCGATTTTAGCCATGCACGACGATCGCTTCTTTTTTTTTCAGAGTTTTTTGCTCCTTTTTCCTCGGTTTTAGCTTTCAGTCCACCTGTCATCCAACAACACAAAACAAGAACCCAAGACCGTGAGACTGTTCTAAGCAAAATAACATAAAATAAAGACAGAAATTAAAATAACATAATTAAAAACATTGGGTTGCCTCCCAACAAGCGCTGTCTTTAACGTCTTTTAGCCTGACGCAATTAACCTTTCCGAGTGCCCATTGGATCCTTCTGCGAACTGCTTGCAATCCGCAGAGTTATTGTTGCAGGTCTCACTTCAACTACAACAATTGCTTCAAACAAGGGCCTCAAATATACGATTATCCCCCAAGTATACAAGACATGCTTGTCTTTTAGGTTCTCTCTAATATAGGGATCAGTGAGATTCCCTACATCTTTCAACTCTAGGGGGTGCCCTTGATGGTATTGACTTCCTGTTTGGGAGTCAACTTTGTATTTGGTGGTGTTTCTTACGCAATAGGTACAAGAAAAGATTTTCCAAGGAATCGAAGGTGAATAATTGGATCTGCACTCTTCTCCTTCTACACCATTTGTCTTGCATTCCTCAATAGTTGGATTTGGTTGGGCTCCTCAATTTGTTGTTCGTTGTTGAATATGATTGCGAGTTCTGCTATTTGCGTTTCCAACTTCTTTATGCCCGACCTTATTTCGTCCATGAACTGAGCTTGGAACCTCGTGAGACTGAGTATAGTTTCTCGTAATTCCTCTCTCTGTTCCTCTATAGTTGGCTCTACATCATATGGACAGTAAAAATCCATATCTAAAGTGTACCTGAACGAATCAAAGCCAACAAAAGATCACGGCACCTCGAATATTCGTAAAAACTAAAAATAAAAATAAAAATTTTAAAACCAAATTAGAAATTAAAAATAGATAATTTGATATTGAACTATTGCCTAATCCGACAGCGCCAAAAAACTTGATGCACGTAATATGCACACACTTTTAAGCGCAAGTGCGTTATCGTATCAAGTAGTATAGTCTTAGATAAGACCGAATATCGTCCTCAGGATTAGGGTTCAAGTACCATTATCTATTTTCTAGTATCTATTTGGTGAATTAATGAGTGATTGGTTGTTTATGACTAAGAATTATAAAAGCTATTTTAAAGTATAAAGATTTAATTCAGATGTGATGAGAATAGGGCTTCTATGTATCTTCACTATCCGACATGTTACTTACTAATGCATTAATTATTGTTGTCTTATTTTGTTGAATGCTGGTTTATGAAATCGTTTTATACTCCGTTAGGGTTATATAAACACTCAACCCAGTATTGTTCCTTACCTAACTTTTCACGATAAGGGTAACTCTATAGGAGGATTAAGCACAAAACCTAGTTGATCGCACGCAATGCGCAAAATTAGGGTTGTTAAGCCTCTCATCAACGCTTACAAAACTAATTGAGGTATTTTCATCCCCAATTCAAGCCTCTACCCAACTTACAACATATTCACAATCCCCTTTTGAATCGATTAGAAATCATATAGTGATAACTAGTTGTCAATTAGCTACCAAGAATTCAACTCAATTATTGGATAGATCTCTCGATAAGAAAAATAACCATAAGCGTGCATTAATTTATAACATAAGTTTCAAGAAATTCAACATAGAAAGCCTATAAGAGAATTAGTTCTAGCCATGAATATGACAAGAACTAATTCCATGTTCATCATCATATAAAAACTGAATTAAAGTAAAAAAAGAAAAGAAAATTACTAAGAATGAGTCTCCAAGCCAAGCATCCAAGGGTTGTGTTGTGGAATATTTACAAGGTGGAATGGTGGATGGATGGATGTAGAATGGTGAATGGTAGAATGGAGAATGAATAATTCTTCTAATGATGTAGAGTATTTATAGCCAAAGAATCCTTTAGGTGAAGGGTTAAGGATTTGTGTAGGTAGGAAAAGTTATTAGAATCCTTTTAGGTAAGAAAAGTTATCCCTTTAAGAAGGAAAAGTTATCCCTTTAGGATTCTGAAACATGTCAAATTCGGCCCAGCACTTCACAATTCCCGCGTCGGCGCCGCACATGACCCAGCGCGGCAACTCTCGGGACTTTCGGCACTTTGGTAGCCATGGCGGTGACATTTTTCGGCGAATTTTCGTTTAGTCGTCTTTTTCGTCCGGACTTGCGATTTTCTCTATAATTCCGGAACTTCTTAGACTTCATTTCTTGGCCCTTTTTGTGCAATTCCATCTCACTTAAGCTAATTTTATCTTCTGTGCGCCATTTCTCCATTTCTGACCGCTGTGACACAAAAGAAAGGAAAACGACCCTAATACTATACTAAACATAAACAAAATGAGTAAAATACTAACTAAAAAAGACTCAAAAAGTGTATATAAAATACACCGATCAGTGCTGGCGGTGATAGGTACGGCGGCTGTTTAAGTTTAGGGTAGGTGGGTTTCTAGGTTTAGTCGACAGGGATGGGGGGTGGGGGGAATGAAGGTGAAGAAGGATTGTGGGTTAAAGATAAAGGGGGCGGATGGGCTGAATATATGGTAGAGGGGTACTGGGCCGCGGGTCGGCTAAAAATAGTGGGCCGCGGGTTTGGGCTGGGTAATTTAAAGGGCAGGGAGTGGGCTGGTAATTAGGTATTAGTTTAGGTTAGTTTTAATTGGGTATTAGTTTTAAGTGTTAGTTTTAGGTAGAATTAATTAGTGGTAAATTAGATTGTTCAAATTGTGATTAAATTATTTAGGTGCTTTATTAGCCTAAGCTTGAGTTTAAATTATTAATAAAACTAACGACGGACATGCTATTTAATTGGTGCTTAAACTTTTATAATGTGACGCCATTATCAAAATCTTATTTATTATACGTATTTTGCGATGTTAAATTAAAAATTGAATGGAGTTTGGATTATTACTAAATTATTTAAATGCTAAATGCGGATATGACATTTAAGGATTGCTTAATATTTCCTGGATGCGACGCTATTATTAAAACGCATGTGTTAGATTAATTTAAATTATGAATTATGAAATTGTCTTGCTATTAGTAAAATGCGAATATTTTATTTAACACGACGTCATTGTCAAATTATTTATTTTATGTATTTATTTATTTTATTATCATTTAAGAATTATGACAGGGCTTAAAATTAATAAATGCGGGCGCGAGACTCCAAGTGCTTAATATTCGACGTAAGACGCGGTGCCATTATTAAATTGCTTATTTGTGCATGTATTAATGTTTTATTTGCTGCATTTTATTATTTAAAAATTACTAAAATTATTGTTGAAAATTGGTGTAATTTTATAGTTAATGACTGGACGAGAGGGTCAAAATTGGGTGTCAATAAGGATTATACGGGGTAATATTATCTTAAGAAAAGATTGAAAGTCAATCGACTCAGCAAACCATTTTCCTTGTTCTATTTTCAGATTCCTAAACAATGTGTTGTTTATATCAAGGTCAAGAAGCTTATTACAATTGGAGCAAACACTGAAGACGGACTCAAGAACTACTCAAGAACGCAGATTCAAGACGGATCAAGAACCAAACTTTGTTGTGGTTGTCACAACTCTTGTTAGGCTTCAAGTCTATTGTATTGTAATTCATATTGTTTATCCTTTCTAAGCACTAGTGATAGTTGTATATTATTCTCGTACATCCATTGTCTAACTCACATTTAATCGGTTATATGGAACTCAAAAATCTTATGCAAAAGTACAACAAGACAAAAAAATCAAAGACAAAAGCAGAAGAGGGACTTACCACACGACCTCCTACGAAACATATTATACAGTAGCTGAAAAGATCAAACAATCTACGCAAATCCTAATTCGATCATTTAAAAAACTCAGAATTACTCACTTATCAGGTTCCCACTCAAATTGAAACATCAACTACAAAATAAAAAACATAACGACAATTTAATATTCAAACGTGGTCAAGGAATAAACATAACAAGCTTATCCAACAATATAAAAAATCTTTTCGGAATGACTAAGATGAAATTTTATTTTGCAAACAAAGGAGTTGAACATGCAGAATCATACTAAAAAAGTAACGACGATGAAAGAATTAATCCTTTGATTATTCTTATTAATAAAAGGCATATATACAAGTTATAATAGGAAAATTATTTTCCTATTCTATATCTAAATCCCTATCTATATGAAGACTAGCTATACAATTATGGTAATATTACAATACTAATTAAGGTACAAGATTAATATACAAAACTATCATAAATAAATATACATGCTAGACACGGACTGGACTCTGCCGATACTGGGTCGCGGCGCTGATCTGCTGGGCCGCGGCACTTGCGCTTCCGTGATCATCTAATATACACACAATAAACTTAACACTTGATGGCCTGTAAGCACATGATATCATAAAAAATCACTGAGCATCCACAAACTCTGGGAGATCAATGTTCAGATATGATAGGCATGATTTCGGAGAGTTCTCGGGCTCATGGTCAAGTATACACACGGGAGAATATGGATAAGTGAGAACAAAACATCCTAAATAATACAAAATAGAAATCCAAAGGTTATCAGATTCGGGCTAGGTCCATCAACGACGAAAGGACACAAGCATGAAATGCAAGTATATTTATGTCCTAGATATAATATGTATTAGGAAAAATGTACTTTATATACATTCGTATTATTATTAATGAAGATTAAAAATATTTTGACATTTGCAATTATTGAATTATTAGTTGATTGTTTATAATATTCTATAATATGCATCCTTAGAGGTTACACTGTTATTAATAGTGTGAGATATTAATATTATAACGCAACTCTTAAAATAACATCGACTAATGATCATCGAGAATGTGATATTGATGATATGTGATAAGTCGACATGTGGTCTGCAGCATATCCTTAAGGATGTAGTATGTCTCACCTGCTACGAGTTACGAATACTCGTGATGGGCACATGGATACTTTGGAAGTATTGGGATACCCTGCTGATATATTGTTTATTATACATGTCTAAGGTATGATCAACATGTGGTAGATAGAAGTCCTTAGACATGAGGTCGATATGCACATTGTCTACAGAGTAATGTACTTTAATCTTGTCCTAAGTTCAAATGTCTTATAGGTTGAGATACGACTTGTATTGGGTACATTACGATGTGGATTAAAGGTGGTAGTTGAGCCAAGATTATTGTCACGACCCGACCCCGGGCCCGCGACTGGTGCCCTACTTGGGCACCCTTTATAGGTATACATCAGAGAATAGCAGCGGAACATACACAACTCATAAAAATACATAGACATTAGACATCAACAGGCTAGCCGATAAGGCTACCTTTCGTAACATATACATAATATAAATAAATAAAGCGGTACCTGCATTGTTCTTGCCAATCCACAAATGTGACTACAGACCTCTAAGAATAACGACTGTGGCGGAACAGGGCCCCGCCATACCCCTGAATGTACAACATCCGACCATACCAGGGATCTAAACCAATGGTAAGCCTCCGGAGTAATGGAGCTTCCCAACAGCTGAACAGTGATCCTAAGAGTGAGGATCAACAACATGTATACTCTACCTGCGGCATGAACGCAGCCCCCGAAGGAGGTCAATAAAACATGTACCAAATATGTGAAACTGAAAGTACTGTAGTGAAATCATAAGTCTAGAATAAAGTTGGAGACATGTATGATAACTCAAATAACAGTACATTATGTCTTACTAACAATGAGAGTAAACAAGAGTATACTTTACTGCATAAAAATAGGAGGCTCATGATCAAGGTAGGGCCACCCGCCCGTAGTATCATTAAGCAATCCTACTCTTGGGACTATTTCACCCGCATAGGTCGTGTGGACCCGCATGAGGTATTCCTCGCATAGACTGTATCCGCCTGCATAGGTCGTGTAGACCCGCATGAGGTATTCCTCGCATAGGACTGGTCCGCCCCGCATGGGACTATTTCACCCGCATAAGCCCTTACGGACTGGCATGAGGTATTCCTCGCATCATGGGTAGCAAATCCACGGAATATGCAAATATCGCAAACCCGGGGAATGACCCCGTAATAAATAATATATCACTAGCACAAACTGGTTATCATACATAACATAAGCACTACCGGCTTATCATACATAACATAAGCAAGTTAAGAAATTCCCTAACTTCTTATTAGTCTTGTTCACATACACTCTCATTTTAGTTTACTTAAGGCACTAACATGTCTTTATAAAAATCTGGGAATTTAACCCAAAGTACTACGTACTTCTACTCTTTTTAAAAAATGACTATTTTTCATATAAAACTTCCAAGATACTAATAACTGTAGTATCAAGTCATAACTACTTTTCAAGACAAGTCACAATACCTTTTAGAAATACTTTTATAGGCTTCTAAATCAAGTGACTTCTTTCTTTTAAAACCTTAAGCAATTGATGCCTTTAAATCAATTTGTCTCTCGTTATTTCAAGTCATTTATCATTACTTACATTACTTAGAGTAAACCACTCTTTTAACTTTCCATAAAGCTATTATAACCGACTTCCCATAAAGACGTTATACCAGTTTTATACTTTAGATACTTACATTCTTTTCATAACCAAGAGACTTATACTTTCGAAAACCAAGTATCGTATACTTTCAAAATGCTTCAAGTCTCTTATCTTGTAATCAAGTTTCTTAACTTTAGAATATCTCAAGGAATCAATACTTTCCAAATCAAGTATTCTATACATTTTCAAGTCAAGAAAATCTTTGTTTACCCTATTAGAATAAACCATTCTTTCTTTTCCTTCCATAAAGTTATTAACCAACTTTATACTTTTGAAACCAAGGCATGTCTATCCTATAAAACAAGTCAAGGATATCAAATGAAACTAAATTCATTTAAATCTCGTACGTCTACTGTACTATACATTTACAACTACTCATGCTCAAGAGATAGGAAAGTTCCACATACCTCTTCGGTTCAATCCACTTGCTAAGTCCAATATGTCGTACGTCGTATGTCAACCTAAAATGACCACAATACGTCTATTAACTTCTAACTTCAAACGTAGAATACTCTAAGTGTAAAGTCACTTAATTCTACGGAAAATTGGACAGCACTTCCTTTGTTTCTACATACTTTTCCACCCTTTTCAAGGTCCGAATTCAACTACTAAACGCCACATTTAAGGCCCAATAATTCAGCAATACAAGGGGATTACACGCCTAACTTGGACGTGTAAAATTCTGCCCCACAATACAAATTAAATAATCCAATAAGTTTAAGATAATATCTTGGCTATAACATGCTCACATATCATCCTTATCCAATCCTTTCAAATCCAAATCGTTATTCCTACATGCAATATATCTAAAAGCAATATTGACAACTACAAGTCCTTTCTTCCACACATGCAACACAATTTTTACTTAAAAAGGTGAATGGATTGTTACCTTAGAGTTTACCCAAATTAGTCCAACAAATTTCACTTGCCTTCTTTCCACAATCACATCCACAAACCTCCTACAAGCTTGTCAACGTGTTTCTTTCTTGCCACCTTTCTGAAATTTCTCTAGGCCTTGGTTTCTCCTTGAATTTTTAGAGAGAAGGGAGAGGAATTTTTAGAGAGAAGGAAGAGGAAATTTTTGGAGAGAAGGGGGTTTTTGAAGAATGACCAAGTCTTCAAGACTTGGTCAATAAATAGGACTTCCCCACAATCAGATGGGAGGGACACTTGTCACCCTCCCATGGCCTTTTAAAAAAAACTTCTGACTTTTCCCAGTTTGCGAGAAACCGCCTCGGCGCGACTGCGGCCATGGCGCGCGTGAAACCTCCGAGAACTTCAGTACTTCCGGAGCCGCGGCCTTGCATTCCAGCGCCGCAGTGCTGCAACTTCAGACAATTTTAGACCTTCCGGCGCCCCGGCCCTGCAGCCGGCGCCGCGGCGCCTGCCCCTATCTCTTCTGTCAGCTGATATTGTAACGTTCATAACTTTCTACTTTGATATCCTATCGACGAGAGGTTTGTTGCGTTGGAAACTAGACTCAATGAACTTCATATTAGGATTTTGAAACACCTAAAAACTCCAATTATACTAGGAGATATACTGCTCCCAAGTTGACTGAAAAACTGTCCAAAAATATTCTGCCAACTTTTTTTTTCCCCAACTTTGAATCTTATTTCCTTTCGTACGTTCTCATCTCATCCTCTTGGAATTACGGAGTATAACAATTATGATTCATTCCTCGAATGTATATTCGAGAGAACACTCAGTTATTTAGTGATATTAGGTTGAGTAAGTCGTTGGCCAACGCAATAGACATATTTAGGATATGGTCTTGTTGTCAACTAATATAGATGAGATATAATGATCAAGCCATTTGGATAGACACTTGGAAAATTCTAAGCTTGATCGAGTGTGTCGTGAATGAAATGATTCTATCTTCCCACATAGAGGTTCAGTTTACCGGATTTGTGTAAATATACTTCACATATTGAGTTCGTCTTCCGACACCGTCTAGGAGTTCTGTGTAGAACCTAATATGATTAGTGTTGATATGTGAAGACATGTAGAGTAACACTATGTCAATTGTTCCTTCGATCTAAGGATGTAATGAGAGAATATAAATGTTCAATTTATGATCGAGACATTTGAATGAATAATAATTATTTAATTAAGTCGAGATTGGATTTCGGATTTAATTAAAATGAAAATGAGACGACATCAAACACTAGATGAGGGTCATGAATAATATTAAAAGACTCCAGATTTATCAAACCGTAAATGTTTTATCGATGCATTAGAGTTATTTACATGTTATATGATTTACATGTATTTTATATTACTGCATAATCATCCTACAGTTCGTCATTTGTTGGGTTTGAAACACAAATTTTCAAATTCCGCTGCGTACATGAACCCGACAAAACTCTACAGTAGTATTAGAGCATGGGTTGTTTTTGTCAGGACCCGACCACGGACCCGTGACTGGTGCCTTACCCCGGGCACCCTTGTGATACGACATCAGAGAAAACCAGCGGAAGATAAACTCACAACAAGAACCCATATATAAAATAATCAGGCTAACCCAAAATGGCTACCTCTAATACAACAAAGCTGAACAGTTACATCCTTAACAACCCAAGCTATAACAGGACTACAAGCCTCTAAGAATAAGTAAACACTATGACGGGACAGGGCCCCGTCATGCCCCTGAATGTACAAATATCTACAACACCGGGGAGAACCGTATCAAAAGTCGAGCCTCCGGAGAAATGGAGCTCCTGACACCTGAGTAAAGATCCTAAGAATGAGGATCCACCACCTGCTTTCCCTTACCTGCGGCATGAACGGCCAGAGAAAGGGGTCGATTACCTGATATGTACCAAGTATGTAAAGCGGAAAATCTTTGTACAAATATCATAAGTTTAAAATAAACTGGAGTCATGGAAGAGAGTCAAAAATACCGTACACTGTGCCTTACTAACAATGAGAGTAACAAGTATAAACTTTACTGCATAAAATAGGAGGCTCATGATCAAAACAGGATCTCTCGCCCGTAGTATCATTAAGCAGTCCTACTCCTGGGACTATTTCACGCGTGGGTCTGTGGACCAGCATAAGGTCATCACCTCGCATGGGACTATTTCACCCGCATGGGACTATTTCACCGCGTAGGTCATCCGCCTCGCATGGGACTATTTCACCCGCATGGGACTATTTCACCCGCATGGACCCTGTGGGCCCGCATGAGTACAAGCACCGCACTCGCATCATGGGTAGCAAATCCATGGCATAAATAGTAATAATAATAATAATACATAAATAAGCACAACCGGCTATCGTACATAACATAAGCGCTACCGGCTTATCATAACGTAAGCAAGTTAAGAATATCTCCTAACCTCTTAATAACATTTCTAGTACATCCTCTCATTTTAGTTACTTAAGGCACTACATGTCGTTTTAAAAGAAAATCCGGGAATTTAACCCAAGTACCACGTTCCTTAAAACCTTTTAAGAAAATGACTCCTTTTATGTAAAACTCCCAAGATACTAATAACCGTAGTATCATGTCACGACAACTTTTCAAAACAAGTCACGTTTACCTTTAAAAATACAATAGGCTTCCAAAATCAAGTGACTTCATCTCTTTTAAAACCTTAGGCAATTAATGCCTTAAAAACAATTTGCCTTCCACAAATTCAAATCCTTTATCCGTACTTATTTTACTTGGAGTAAACCTTTCCTTATTAACCTTTCATAAAGCCAATACAACCAACTTCACATAAAGTTGTTATATTACCATTATACACTAGTCAAACACATCTCCCTATATCCAAGGGACTTATACTTTAAAACGAAACAAGTATCATATACTTAAAACAAGTGAAAAATGTCAAATCTTGTACGTCTACCGTACTACATAGTTACAACTACTCATGCTCAAGAGATAAGAAAGCTCCACATACCTCTTCGGTCAATCCACTTGCTAAGCCCAAAATACCGCACGTAATATGTCAACCTATAATGACCATAATACGTTTATTAACCTCTAATTTCAATGTAGAATATTCCAAGTTCAAAGTTACTAATTTCTATGGAAAATTGGGCAGCATTTCCTTTGTTTCTACATACTTTGCCATCTTTTTCAAGGTCGAATTCAACATCCAAATGCCACATTTAAGGCCCAACAATCCAAACATTTCAAAGGGGATTACACAACTAAACTTGGATGTGTAAAATTCTACCCCATAATATAAAACAACTAACTTAACAAGTTTAAGGTAGTTTTTAGGCTACAACATGCTCACATAACCTTCTTAACCAATTCTTTCACATCCAACCCATATTTCTTGCATGCAATGAATCTAAGAGCATTATTTACTACTACAAGTTCCTTCTTCTTCACATGCAACATCAATAACTAGCTACAAGAGAAGAATTGTTACCTTTAGAGCTTTAGCCAAAATTATTCCAACAATTTTGCTAGCCTCTTATCCAAGAACACCACCACAATAACTCCTACAAGCTAGCCACAAGCTTCCTTCTTGTCCTAACTTTTCAGATTTTCCTTAAGCTTTGAATTCCTCTTGGAATTCTAGAGAGAAGTGAGAGCTTTTAGTTTAGAGAGAGGTGAGAGTTTGAAGAATGACCAAGTCTTCAAGACTTGGTCAATAAGTAGTGCATGCAAAATCAGATGGGGGGGACACTTCTGCCGACTCTCAGGACTTTCGGTGCGCCACTGCGATCGGCGCCGCGGCCCGAGGCTCTGTCAGAAACACCTTTACGTCGTCTGCGACCGAACTTGTAACTCCCATAACTTCCTACTCCGATGTCCTATCGACGAACGGTTGGTTGCGTTGGAAACTAGACTCAACGAACTACGTACTAGGCCTTTGAAACACCTAGGAACTCTCAATGTACCGGGTCATAACCCGCCCCAAAGTTGACTAAAACCCGTCCGAAACAATCCGTCAACTTATCTTTCGAAAATTTTAAGTCTTACTCCTTTCGTACGATCTCATACGCATGGCCAGAACTATGGGGTATAACAGTTTTGTATGATTATGTAGTAATCATTAATAATAATATGAGTTAGAATTTGTTTAAGTCTGTATTTTATGTCTTTTGAAGCTTGAAAACCTAATATCTTCAGAACGCATAATCATTGTCTCCCGAACTGTTAAACAATGATGTAATCGAGGAAGTTATTTCAATCTAACTATTCTAAGTTGATGTGTGAAACCGGTTCATTACGAGCTTGGTTCACTAAAGCGAAGAACGGAAAGGGATTGGATGATGGTCGATGAACGTGTTATTTGATAGTGAATGGTAACGAGGATGAATCTACAAATCTGACCCTGAACCAGTTTTAGAGTTTCAGAAATGCAAATTTTGTGTTTCTGAGAAGGAGGCGTCGCAGCTTCATGGTGGAGCACCGCGCCGCCGCCTAGGGTTTTGGAGGTGGCACCGCAGGTCCATGGTGGAGCGTCGCGGCACCACCTAGGGTTTGATGAAGCACCACGACTCCATTCTGGAGCGTCGTGGCACTGTTCATCTCGAAACTTATTTTGAGACACTGCCTCTAGGGCGCCGCGGCGACGAGGCTCTAGAAATAAAAAAATCAGAATCTGAAATTTAAGTTTTAATGATTTCTGATTCTGAAGTTTAAAAGTTTCAGAATTTGAAATTAAACTTTTTTTAAAATAGGCAGATTTGCTCATTTGAGGCAAATTTGTAATTAAAATAAGTTTCTGAAAAAAGTTTGATCCTAGGGGCCAAATCTGTAATTAATTTGAATTCTGGAAATTACAGACAAGTTCCTGAAATCTGAAAATATTTTCTGAAAATTAAAATTTGATTTTCTGAATTTAAAGGGGTTCAAAATTGAAATTTTAAATTCTAAAAATCTAGAATTTACATAAATACCCTGAAATCAGTTTTTAAAATCAAAAAAAATGTTAAAGGGACTGTTTGGATTAGACTTAGATTTTAGAGTTTAATCAAATTAATCCATGATTATTATTAATTGTATATTATTGAATAATATACGAAATATATGTTAAGCGTTTAAATGTGTACGTTTAATTATTAGCATAGTATCCGCTATAACTGTCTGGGTAGGCGGCGCCCAGTAATTGATTAAAACCATCTTATATCATGCCTATTGGGTTGATGGTTCCCAACTAAATGTGTTTTAGAAATTACGTGATTAGATGTCGTATTGGATATGCCAATACGACATAAATTATTGATCTTGGTTAAAATCCCCGAAACTGAAATATTTCCCAAACTTTAAATACAAGTCTAAATTAGAACGCATCGTCTATTACAATTGTTAGAGTGCAAAATCATTTTCGACGATACGAGTATTTATGCCAAAGAATTTGCTCTAAGTTTACGAGGACTTAGACTCTTTTATAGATGTGTTTAAATGTAAAAGCAGATGATAAACTTTTGTGGGTATTTACACCAAAGTGTTTGCTCACAAAGACCAAGTTTACTTAGATACATAAACGTAGTCGTGTAGTGGGTTGACTTGCTTAGACAAATCTTGACACCAAAGTGCGGACTAATCTAAGGACGTAAGATTGAATTAAATATTTGATCAACCAAGAGTTGCAAATAAGTTTTGCAATTGGTTTAGAACCTACCAAGTTGTGTTATTGAAGTTATCAGCCAAAGCAAATACGAAGATAGCATAGGCTTGGATCTTGTCCCATTATGACCTTAAAGTAATAAAGGTCTGTAATCTACCATGGGGTCGTAGAAGTATGTTAAAATAGTGGGAGCTAGAAAGACCATGTTGATTAGCCTAAACGAATGTGTATAATAGAAAATAAATTTGATTGTAGTTTCCTGTCTATTTAACTCTTCCGATTATTAAAATATTGAGTCTTTCATTGAAAATGCTGATGGAAATGAACACACTCACCGGATCAAACTATCTAGACTGGCTTAGGAATCTGAGAATTGTCCCAAGGCAAGAAATGATACAATATGTGTTGGAAAATGTATTCCCCACAGTCTCTGCCGTGGATTCCATAGAATATGCCACATTTGACAAGGTAGCCTACTAGAAACACCTAGATGATGCCATTTCATCACAATGCATCATGTTGTCTTCCATGTCAGTGGAACTTCAGAGACAACATGAGAACATGGGCCCTAACGAGATGCTCGAATATTTGAAGAGTCTCTATGACTCTCAGTCCCAAACTATGGATTATGAGCTGTCAATAGAGCTCTTCAAATGTAAGTTGATTGAATGGGGTCAAGTATCTCAGCATGTATTGAAAATGATAGGGCTGATAGAAAGGCTGGCCTCGATTGGTATAAAGTTGCAGAGTAACGTCGCTTCCACCCTCATCCTGAACTCACTCCCTCATTCGAGAACTGTATTGTTAAATACAATATGAATGGAACGAAAGCGAGTCTGTCGGAGTTGTACAACATGCTCAAGACCTTTGAATCTTTAACAACCAAAGGCAAACATGTGATTATGGTGAGCTCTTCTATCCGGCCCAAGCCGAAAGGCAAGGAATGACAGAAGAAGAAGGGCAAAACAATCATTGCGCCATCAGCTATGAAGCCTAAGGGAGGTGTGAAGAATAAAAAGGTTGTTCCGGGCAAGGATGTATGCCTCAACTATAACAATAATGGGCATTGAAAGAAGGATTGCACTGCACCAGGAGGAGGAAAAGAACCAGGTGCTCCTGCCTCTGGTTGACAAGGTATGTACGTCATTGAAATAAATATGTCTATAAACAACTCTTAGTCCTGGGTATTGGATACCGCTTGTGGCTCACACATTTCTACAAATGTGCAGGGGTTAACTGACAGCATGAAGGTTGGACCAAGAGAGGTGGACCTACGCATTAGAAATGGAGCACGAGTTCATGTTGAGCACGTAGAAACTTATAGATTAAATTTACCTTCTGGTTGTTGTTTAGTGTTGAATGATTGTTACTATGTACCCTCGTTAATGAGGATATCCTTTTTATCCTTGTTTTGGACATGGAGGGTTTATCCTCATATATTTATAATGGCAGTCAAGTATTGTCTTTTAATAATGTTATATATAGAATTGCGCCTCTTGTGGATGAATTATATACACTAAACTATAGTCAAGAAATATTCAATGTACAAATAAACGATCTAAGAAAAGTATAGAAACTCTACCTACCTATGGCATTGTAGACTTGGCCATATCAACGAAACACGGATAGCAAGGTTGATGAAGCTTGACTACCTCGAACCATTTTACTTGGAGTCTTATGGTAACTGTGAATCCTGTTTAGAAGGTAAGATGACCAGCAAGCCACTTTATGGGAAATGTGTGCGAGCCAAAGAGGTGCTTGAGTTGGTACATACTGACATATGTGGACCATTCTCGACTCAAGCTAGGGGTGGTTTCCCTTACTTCATTATTTTTACTGACGACTTGACAAGGTATGTATATGTGTATCTTATGAAACACAAATCCGAGGCCTTCGAAAAGTTCAAGGAGTACATGTCTGAAGTGGAAAAACAACTCGCAACAAGTATTAAAACCCTTCGATCAGATCGAGGAGGTGAATACTTGAGCAAGGAGTTTCTAGATTACTTAAAGCTAGATGGAGTCCATTCAGAATGGATACCTCATGGAACACCACAGATGAATGGTGTTTCCAAAAGGAGAAACCAAACCTTATTGGATATGGTTCGATCCATGATGAGCTTCTCAACTCTACCGACATATCTTTGGGACATGCTATACAAACCTCAATATACGTTCTGAATAGGGGTCCTTCCAAGTCAGTAGAAAAGACACCCTATGAGATATGGTGTGGAAATAAGTCAGCTCTTAAACATATGAGACCCTGGGTGTCCTGCATATGTTAAGAAGATGCTCAATGACAAGTTGGAATCCAAAAGTGAGAAATGATACTTCGTGGGGTATCCTAAGGAAACTAAGGGATACTACTTCTATCTTCCTGGTGAACATAAGGTCATTGTTTTCAGGAATGTAACTTTCCTTGAAGAAGAATATGTCTACAAGGAACGGAGTTGCACAGAGATAGATCTTGAAGAAATTCAAGAACCACGAGATAACATAGAGCTTGAATCCTTGTCGAATAACCAAGGCAAGAATTCAGTGGGAGTATTTGGAGAAGATTGGGTACTTCGAGTACGTCCTTCGGCCAGTGGGAGTGTTACGAGGAACAATACAGAGATGCAATATCCTCATACATAGCCCTTGGGAGTAGATGCAATGGTTGCACCTCCTCCCATTCAAAAAAGACATAAAAATGATATTCCTGAAAGCTCACGAGTTGGTAGGTTGACCAACACACAAGAACCCTCTCACAGTTAGAACATATCAAGCACTGAACTGAAAGACTAAATCTACTTATTGTTGAGTCTATTTTAGTACTGTTTTAGAGTGTGTTTTAGGGAGTTTTTGTTGTCCTTTAATTGTTTTGTACAGTATCATGCGTGTTATGTTGTGTTTTCAGGTTTTAAGTGATTCATAAGGTTCGGGGCAAATTCAAAAAAAATATGTGGTTATTGAGGATAAAAATGCATATCTGGTCACAAGAGATAAGTCAAAGAAGTCACGGGAAGCATATAAGAAATCTTAAAAAGAACGAAAGAGTCGCGGCTCCATAAGGCAAGGACCGCGGTGCCAAAATCAAGCGCCACGACTCCTGATTGAACAAGCGTCGCGGAAATTGGTCAAGCATAATGGTCATTGGATACGTTGGAGATTGGCTCTAGGCTAAGTGGAAGATTGAAAGTATATTTTTGTCCTAGAGACAATTTATATTAGGACAAATGTACTTTATACATATTCGTATTATTATTAATGGAGATTAATATTTTGGCATTTGCAATTATTAAATTATTAGTTGATTGTTTATAATATTCTATAATATGCATTCCTAGAGGTTACGCTGTTATTAATAGCGTGAGATATTAATATTATAACGCAACTCTTAAATAACCTCGACTAATGATCATCGAGAATGAGATATCGATGATATGTGATAAGTCGACATGTGGTCTGCAACATGTCCTTAAGGATGTAGTATGTCTCACCTGCTACGAGTTACGGATACTCGTGATGGACACATGAATACTTTGAAAGTATTGGTATACCCTGCTGATATATTGTTTGTTATACATGTCCAAAGTATGATCAGTGTGTGGGAGATATAAGTCCTTAGACTTGAGGTCGATACGCACCTTGTCTACATAGTAATGTACTTTGATCATGTCTTATATGTTGAAAGACGACTTGTATTGGGTACATTACGATGTGGATTAAAGGTGGTAGTTGAGCCAAGATTAGGATTCATTTCTCGAATGTATATTCGAGAGAGCGCTCAGTTTCTCAGTGATATTAGGTTGACTAAGTAGTTGGCCAATGCAATAGACATATCTAGGATATGGTCTTGTTGTCAACTAATATAAATGAGATATAATGATCAAGTCATTTGGATAGACACTTGGCAAATCCTAAGCTTGATCGAGTGCGTCGTGAATGAAATGATTCTATCTTCCCACATAGAGGTTTAGTTTATCAGATTTGTGTAAATACATTTCACATATTTAGTTCGTCTTCCGGCGCCGTCTAGGAGTTCCGTGTAGACCCTAATATGATTAGTGTAGATATGTGAAGGCATGTAGGGTAACACTATGTCAATTGTTCCTTTGATCTAAGGATGTAATTAGAGAATATAAATGTTTGATTTATGATCAAGACATTCGAATGAATAATGATTATTTAATTAAGTCGAGATTGGATTTCAGATTTAATTAAAATGAAAACGAGACGACGTCCAACACTGGACCAGGGTTGCGATACCTGGGACACAGGGTTGCGGCGCCATAGCGTCGTAACGTCTCATATTTGAGCCACGGCGCCGCCAAGGCAGTGGACCAGTCTGACTGATCCAATGCACCTCGTTTTCTGGGTCTGGCCCACTGAAACCCTAGTTGCATTTTAGACCTAAAGCGCAACTATAAATAAGAGGTTTTATTCATTATTCTATACATATAATTTTGATATATTATTTTAAGTCTTAGAGATATATATAATCAAAATATTCTCTCGAACCTCGCCGAATTTCCTAGTTGTTCGAAAGAGGAATACATCAGAGTTCTAGGAACTTGCAATCGAGGATCAATTACGTGCGAACCCTCATATAATACTAAAAGACTCCAGATTTATCAAACCGTAAGTGTTCTATCGATGCACTACGGTTATTTACATGTTATATTACATGTATTTTATATTACTGCATAATAATCCTACAGTTCGTCGTTTGTTGGGTTTGAAACATAAATTTTCAAATGTCTCTGCGTGCACGAACCCGACAAAATCCTACATGAAAATCCACTAGTGGAGAGGGTTTTAAATAGAGCCCCGGCGGTGTTCATACCTGACTAAATTCGCCACGAATGAGTTTTTCGACAGACAAAAGCGAAAATTATGAAAATGAGAAAAGGGACAATTAGATGAAGAGAATAGAGAGTGACGCTATCCGAAGAATTGTCGATGACCGTCTCCAACAAGACTTCAACTTCTCTCAATGGTCTCTCGCGTAATGACTTTCTTGAGCGATGATTCTAGGTCTAGGAATTTTGAATGACAAGTTATGTTTTTAACTTAAAAGCACACATTCTTTATTTATTTTATTTTATAGTATTCATTAAGGAGCAAATTTTTATGATGGCACTTAGTTATGCTTGATTTGGAGTATTAGGGACCAGTTATTGATCATATTAGCGACCATATTCATTCCCTTCGTCACTCAGAAACATAAATTCGAGAGTTAGGGACTGATAAAAAATTTGGTCCTTATAAGTATGCTTTTAGGGATCAGATTTTTAATTCGTCGCTAAATGATGGTCTTTAATAAGTATTTTTCTTGTATTGATTTACCATCTAATTCGGGTTAGAGATGTAGATACCTAGACCCCGACTCTTTAGTCCATACCAGTTGTCAATGAATTTTCAAAAGTCTTTCTTAAAGATCTTCCCAGAGTTCCTCTCAATAAGGAGATTAAATTCGGAATCGATCTACTTTCCAACACTGAGCCGATATCTATTCTGACATACATAATGGCTCCAGTAGAGTTAAGAGAATTGAAAGTTCAGTTGAATGATATCCTTGACAACAGATTTATTAGATCAAGTGTCATACCATGGGGTGCACCAGTCTTGTTTGTTTGAAAGAATGATGGGTCTTTGTGTATGTATATTGACTATCGGTAGTTGAACAATGTCACCATTAAGAACAAATACCCTCTTTCCAAAATCAATGATTTTGTCACAACCCAAACCGGAGAGTCATGACGGGTACCCGGATTCGACCTGCTGGGCACTACTAATCACATATTTACCAGCTAACTATAATTAAGCATGGTCATTAGGGCCGCCACGAGATACCCTGCAAACATATGGAAATAGTAATTGAAAAAAAGTTATGTAAACTCCTGCAACCAGAAGGACCCAAGCTATATACACATACATATCAAGGCCGACAGGGTCATACACGATTACTATACACAGGACAACTGTCTACAAGCCTTTAAAGAGTGCGTGACATCATAAGGTCGATACAGGTCCCCGCCATACCCATATGCATATACAAAAATACCGTACCGAGATTAGACCGTCACTCTGAAATAAGGGGATTGCTCCAATATCTGCTGAGTCAGCAACCTACTAATGCGGATCGTCACCTTGCCTATGTGAGCCTGCGGGCATGAAATACAGCATCCCCCGACAAAAGAGACGTTAGTACGACTGATGTACCGAGTATGTAAGGCATGAAGAATAGCATAACAGAGACATAAAAGTAACTGAGACAAAGAAGAACCAACTAGTAGAGAATGCCTCTAAGGGTCATAATATGTATAAGTATCATGTCTGTGCAGAATTCCTCTGAGGGCTGCCATAATATGTATAAGGATCATGTTTGTGCAGAATATTTCTGAGGGTCATAATATGCCTAAATGTCATGTACCATGCGTTCATACATATATGCATGTGTACATAACTCCATCAAGCCTCTGTGGGCATCACATCATATCGTATCGGCCTCTGTGGAAATAATCATTATCGTGTATATCTATACCAACTACAGGTGGTGTTGAGGACTAAATAAGTAGCATCTGTGAAAGTTCTGTGGCGGAATAAGAATGTGACAAAAATTACATGGGAGGAGGAAGAGGAAATGATGCACAAATATCCACATCTATTCCAGACTAACGTCGAGATTCCAAGAGAAGCATAATGTGAGTTCTATTTTCATGCTATAAGTCTGATGTGGATGTAGAACTGTATGTGATAATATATAATTTTGTGTTGTATTTGTTGGTTACACGACAAGTATTAGATATGTCACCCCAACATTCGAGGACGAATGTTTCGATGGGAGAAGGATGTAACATCCCGTACTTTCGAGTCACGATTTAAATCGCTAGGCGTGTGTAAATAGACTCGAGCATTAGAAATTTTATGTTATATCTACGTATGCTAATAAAGAGATTAGTATATAAAAGGATATAACTCCAAAATAATTTTGGATTAACAAGTGTAACAACGGGGATCAAAAAATAATTTGGTGCGTGCATAAAGAGATTATAGACTAGCGTCATATTATAAATTATGACATTGAGTATATGAATGTCTTATAAGTTATTAAGATTTAAAGTGAATTGGAATCACGAAATTAATTATGTATGTAATTGATTAATTGGAGGAAGGATAAATGATTAGTGGATTTAATCTAAGTGTGGCGTGAATATAGGCCACGAAACTATTGGGTGCATGCAATTAAAGTGTAATTTAAACCCAACACGTACCTAATGACTAAGTTAAATGGAATCTCTACGTGTAGGCTTAAGCAAGCCACCTAATGACTAAGTTTAATTGATGCATTGGTGGCAGCTCCTAAAGCAACTTGGGGGTACGATTATTAACATTGAGTAGGGGAGGGAGTAATCGTGAATCATATATACAATATCCTCAACCCTTTTGCTTCTTTGTATGAAACAGAAACAAATACATTTCAATTCCAAATTGAAAACCCATGAAGTAGCAGTAGTAGAACACCTTTATCCAAGTCATTCATTCCTAATATTTTATTAGCACAAACGTCCTGCAATGTTGTTTAAAGCAACGTTCCAGCAAATTCAATACGGAATTAAGTGAAATTGAGCTATGCTAAGGCAAATTATTTTTTTCTTTTGGCATGTTCTATATAACGAAATTTAAATGGTGTCCCATAAATTATTCTACTCTTAGTAGTTAAGGAATGTTCATATTATTGATTTTTATGTTAAAAGTGTGTCTAAATATGTTCCTAAGTCCATATTGAGGCATACGGAAAAGATGTTGATATTCACAGTGTTAGCCAAAGGGGCAAGAATATTATATCACTCAGAATGTTTTATTGTCATTCATACATTTTCATTTGCATTATATTCATATATTACCCTTGACTCACATGTGTTATGCACACTACTATATGATAAATATTGTATATATGTAGGGAATATGGGGAAAGGGAAGGCGTTATATACACACACCATCTGCAGCTGGTACAGACTATCACAAAAGAGCTTAAAGAGGCCAATATTGATGCCCTTGTGTGGCCAATATGATATGATGCCCTTGTGTGGCCAATATAACCTGATTCCCATAGAGGCGGTTATGGGAAGGAAGATTCCCTTGCGTGGACAATATTTATATGTTACCACATTTGCATTGTGCAAAACATTTAGGCATATGTATTAAGGCCCTCAGAGGCACTTACTGCTGGTCAGCTATTTCTGTTTCAGTTATTGTTATATTTCTGTTATGCTATTATTCATGCCTGACATACTCAGTACATCAGTCGTACTGACGTCCCTTTTGTCGGGGGATGCTGCGTTTCATGTCCGCAATTTCATGTAGACAGGACAACGATCCACGTTAGTAGGTTGCTGACCTAGCAGATTTTTGGAGCACTCCCCTTGTTTACCCCTTGTTTAGGAGTATCGGTCTATCTTGATATGGTATATATTTGCTTGTATATACAGGTATGGCGGGGCCCTGTTGAAAGTATATTTATGTCCTAGAAAAAATCTATATTGGGATAAATGTACTTTATACACATTCATATTTATATTAATGGAGATTAATATTATGGCATTTGCAGTTATTGAATTATTTGTTGATTGTCTGTAATATTCTATAATTGCATCCCTAGAGGTTACGTGGTTATTAATAATGTGAGAGATTAATATTATAACGTAACTCTTAAATTGCCTCGACTAATGATCATTGAGAATAGGATATCGATGATATGTGATACGTCGACATGTGGTCTGCATCATATCCTTAGGGATGTAGTATGTCTCACCTGCTACGAGTTATGGCAACTCGTGATGGACACATGAATACTTGTAGAAGTATTGGTATACCCTGCTGATGTACTGTTTGTTATATATGTCTAAAGTGTCATCAGCGTGTGGGAGATAGAAGTCCTTAGACTTGAGGTCGATACGCGACGTAGATTAAAGGTGGTAGTTGAGCCAAGATTAGGATTCATTCCTCGAATGTATCTTCGAGAGAACACTCAAATTCTCATATGGTATTAGGTTGACTAACTCATTGGTCAATGCAATAGACATATCTTTGATATGGTCTTGTTGTCAGCTAATATAAATGAGATATAATGAAGTCATTTGGATAGACACTTGGAAGATCCTAAGCTTGATCGAGTGTGTCGTGAATGAACAGATTTTATCTACCCACATAGAGGTTCAGTTCACAGGTTTCATGTAACTATACTTCACATATTGAGTTCGTCTTCCGGCGCCGTCTAGGAGTTCCGTGTAGACCCTAATGTTATTAGTGTCGATATGTGAAGGCATGTAGGATAACACTAAGTTAATTGTTCCGTCGATTCAAGGATGTAATCAGAGAGAATATAAATATTCGGTTTATAATCGAGACATTAGAATAAATAATGATTGCTTAATTAAATCGAGATGATATTTTAGATTTAATTAAAATAGAAGAGAGACAGAATTGGACTAGGGCCGCGACTCAAGGGACTAAGGGTCGCGGCGCAGCGGCGCCATGATGCCTTAGCGCCGCAGCGCCTCCCATTGAGTGTCGCGGCGCCACATGACCAGTGGGTCTGAATGACCCACTCTGTCTCGGTTTTTGGGTCTGGCCCACGTGGGAAACCCTAGCTGATTTTCAGCTATAAACAGAGGCTTCCATCATTATTTTAACACACCCAATTCACTTGAATTAATCTTTGCTGAAACTATGTCAGATTTCCTAGTTTTCCGAAAGAGTAATTACATTTGAGGCTTGACTTGCAAATCGAGGAACGGTTGCGTGCTCACCCTCGGCTAATACTTGAAGAAGAAGATTCCAAATTTGTAAATTGTAAGTGTTCTTTCGAAGTATTACAGTTTCTATATATATAATCATCCATCAGTTTGACCTCCCGTCAGGTTTGAAACATAAATTTTCAAATTCCGCTGCGTGTACGATCCCGACAAAACCCTACAGAGACTGAGTTGTTTTGTGTAATTATATAATGTGTATTAATGATTATATGGGTTAGGATTTGTCTAAATCTATTTTTTGTCGTTAAGAAGCTTTAAAACCTTAATCTCATGAACGCATAATACTTCTTCCTGAAACTATTGAACAATGATGTATTCGAGGTAGTCATTCCGATCTAACTCTTCTAAGTTTATTTGCGTTACTGGTTCGTTTCGAACATGGTGCACTGAGACGAAGAACGAGAAGGGATTGGATGATGGTCGATGAACGTGTTGTTTAATGGTGAAGGGGTACGAGGTTGAATTTGCAAATCAGATCCTGAACGAGTCTTAGGATTTTGGAATTGCAGAATTTTGCGTTTCTGGGACAGAGGCGTCGCGGCTCCACACTGGAGCGTTGTGGCATCTTCTAGGGTTTGATGGTGGCACCGCGACTCCACGATGGAGCGTCGAGGCATTGCCTGGGTTTGTCAGAAGCGTCGCGGCTCCGTTCTGGAGCGTCCCGGCGCTGTTCATCCCGAAGTTAAAAATTAAAAAAATTTGGTTACTGCCTCCGAGATGCCGACGGTGATTTTTCAAAAAAAATCAAAATTAGAAACTGAAACTGAAGTTTTAAATATTCTGATTCTGATTCTAAATGTTTAAAATATTCAGAATCTGAAAATTAAAACTTTTAATTAGACAGATTTGGTCATTTCGGGCAATTATGTAATTAAATAAAGTTTCTAAAAATCAGATTTTTTAATTCTGGAAATTGCATACATGTCCCTAAAACCTGAATATATTTTTTTTAAATTAAAATTAGATTTTCTGAATTTAATAGGGGCAAATTAAAATTTTAAATTCTTGAGGGACTAAACTGTAATTTTGTAAGTTTGCAGAATTTCCTGAAAATCAAAAAAATTTAAAATCAGAAAATATTTGGGGACTGTTTGGCATAGACATAGATTTTAGAGTTTAGACAAATAGACTCATGATTATCATTAATTGTATATTATTGAATAATATACATATATGCTAAGTGTTTTAAATGCAAGCATTTAATTATTAGCATAGTGTCCGTTATTATTATCTGGGTAGGCGGCGCCCAGTAATTTATTTACATAAATGACCGTTATAACTGTCAGGGTAGGCGGCGCCCAGTAGTTGATTAAAACCATCTTTTATCATGCCTATTTGGTTGATGGTTTCTCATCTAAATGTGTTTTAGAAATTTCATGATAGGATGTCACATGAAATATGACATGAATATTGATCTTTGTTGAAATCTCCGAAAACTGAAAAATGTTCCCCAACCTTTGAATACAAGTCTAAAATTAAAACGTGTCGTCCATTATAATTGTTAGAGTGCAAAATCCTTTTCGGCGATGCGAGTATTTATGTCAAAGAATTTTCTCTAAGTCTACGAGGACTCAGACTCTTTCATAGATGTTTTAAATGTAAAAGTAGATGAGAAATTTTTATGGGTATTTACACCAAAGTGTTTGCTCGCAAACGCCAAGTTTACTTAGATACATAAACGCAGTCGTGTAATGGGGTTAACTTGCTTAGACAAATCTTGACGCTAAAGTGTCGGACTAATCTAAGGACGTATGATTAAAAATGAATTATTTAATCAACCAAGAGGTGCAAATAAGCTTTGCAATTGGTTAAGACCTACCAAAATGTGCTATTGAAGTTATCAGTCAAAGCAAACGCGGATATAACATAGGTTTGGATCTTGGCCCATTATGACCTTAAAATGTTTTAGGTTCGTATTCTACCTTGGGGTCGTAGAAGTATGCTAAAATAGTGGAAGCTAATTAAACAAAAGGTCATGTTAAATTAGCCTAAAATGAATGTGTATAATAGGGAAATAAATTTTGATTGTATTTTCCTGTCTATCAAATTCTTCAAATCTTCAGAATGTCGAATCTATCATTGAAAATGAACAAACTCCGGACCAAACTATCTGGACTGACTTAAGGATCTATGAATTGTCCTAAGGCCAGAAAGGATTGAATATATGTTGGACAAAGGTATTCCCCATAGTGCATGCCGAAGATTCTGTGAAATATGTCACATTTGATAAGGTAGCCTACCATAAGAACCTAGATGATGCCACTTCAACACAATGCATGATGTTGTCTTCCATGTCTGTGAAACTTCAGAGACAACTTCAGAACATGGGCCCTAACGAGATGCTCGAACATTTGAAGAATCACTATAACTCTCAGGCCCAAACTATGGAATATGATGTGTTAATAGAACTCTTCAAGTGTAAGTTAAATTAAGGGAGCCAAGTGTCTCAACATGTGTTGAAGATGATAGGGATGATAGAAATACTGACCTCGATTGGTATAAGGCTCCAGAATAACGTCGTTTCCACCCTAATCCTGAACTCTCTCTCTTGTTCGTTTGAGAATTTTATTGTCTACTACAATATGAACGGAACAAAGGCGAGTCTGCCGGAGCTGCATAACATGCTAAAGACCTTTGAATCTTCAACTTCCAAGAGCAAAGTTGTGCTCATAATGAGCTCCTCTAGTCGACCCAAGCTGAAAGGTAAGGAATGGCAGAAGAAGAAGGGCAAGGCAGTCGCTGCGGTCATGATACATCTTAGTCGACCCCGGATGAATAGAATAACGAGCACTGTGTGGCTCCCCCAGAATCTGCTGACGAAGTCCTGTCACATCGGGAACACACAACCGGCCCTCGAATCTTAGCACCCCATCAGGCGCTACCTCAAATAGACCCTTCTCTTTCTGAACAGCGGCATCTCGGTACCGTACCAAAATCGGATCCTCATACTGTCGCCTCTTCACCTCCTCGACGATAGAAGACTCGGCAACCTCTCGAACCCGAATTTCGTCACTAACAGAATCAACCAAACGAACCCCAAGGCTCGCTAGCTGATGTAACTCTCGGACCATATCCCTTTTCTGGTGAACATCGCATGGACTACCCATCGATCTGCGACTAAGGGCATCTGCAACTACATTGGCCTTCCCTGGGTGGTATAGAATATCAACATCGTAATCCTTAAGTAGCTCCAACCACCGTCTCTGCCGCAAGTTCAGCTCCCTCTGGCTGAAGATGTACTGGAGACTCTTGTGGTCTGTGTAAATGTCCACATGAACTCCATATAAATAGTGTCTCTAGATCTTCAAGGCATGAATCATCTTTGCCAACTCTAAGTCATGTGTGGGATAGTTTTCTCGTGCTTCCTAAGTCGAGATGCGTAAGCTATAACTCTGTCGTGCTGTATCAGCACGCACCCAAGTCCGACACCTGACGCATCGCAATAAACCACATATCCATCTAAGCCCTCTGGAAGAGTAAGAACTGGGGCGGTCGTCAACTTCTCCTTTAGCAATCGAAACTTTCTCACAAGTATCCGTCCACGGAACATAGCGCTTTCAGTCGACTTAGTCAAAGTCTTTGAAATAGAAGCAAACTTTTCTACAAACCTCCGATAATAACTGCAAGGCCTAAAAGTTGCGCACCTCCGTCGGTGTAGTGGAGTGCAGGCCAAGTCTTGATCGCCTCAATCTTAGTCAGTATCAACCGAATATCATCGGCCCAGATAACATGCCCTAAGAAAGCCCGAAGCCAAAACTCGCATTTCGAGAACTTGGCATACAAATGCCGGTCCTCGAGGACTCGATACCGTCTTCAAATGATCAGTATGCTCTGCTCGTGCGCGAATACACCAAGATATCATCAATGAACACTATAACGAACATATCCAAGAATGGCTCGAACACCTATTCATCAAATCCATGAATCCGCTTTGGGCGTTGGTCAACCGAAAGACATCACCTTGAACTCATAGTGCCCATACCGGTCTGAATGCGATCTTTGGGATATCTATCTCTCTAACCGCTTTGATGATAACTGACCGCAGTCTATCTTGAAAAACACTTTGCACCACCGAATGGTCAAACAAATCGTCAATCACGGGGAGGATACATTCTTGATAGTTACCTTGTTCACCGTCAGAATCAATACACATACGTAGCGTCCCATCCTTCTTCTTTACAAATAACACTGGCGCCCCCCAAGGAGAAACACTTGGCCTAATAAAGCCTTTCTCCAGCAAATCTTTCAGTTGGTCCTTCAATTCCTTCAACTCGGCAGGTGCCATCCTGTATGGCGGAATAGATATCGGTCGAGTGTCTGGCGCCAAATCGATGCAAAACTCAATCTCCCTCTCAGGAGGGATACCCGGAAGCTCGTCTGGGAATACGTCTGGAAACTCTCTAACAACCGGATCGATCAAGGTCGGTATCTCACCTCGATTTCGAATACCGAACCAAATGGTAAATATACCCCTTCCGTACCATTTTCCTAACCTTGAGGTAAGAAATAAACCTACCCCTCGGCGATGCAGTATTCCCCTTCCACTCGATAATGGCTCACCAGAAACGGAACCGAACTAACCTCTCTCTGCGGTCCACATTGGCATAGCAAGACGCTAGCCAATCCATACCCATAATCACATCGAAGTTCATATCCAACTCTATCAAGTCGGCAGAGTCGGCGACCCATCTATAGTCATCGGGCAAGCCTTATATACCCGGCTACTACCATCAAGCACCCACGGCGTAGCCACCTCAAAAGATTCTATGGACTCGGGCTCTATCCCTATTCTACCAAAGAATATGAGGAGATATATAGGACAAGGTAGAACCGGATCTATCAAAGCATATACATCACAAAGAAGAAACCAATAATGTACTGTGGCGACATCGGGTGACGCCTCGGTCTGGACGATCGACATAGCATAGATGCGGTTCGAGGACCGCTGGAACTAGAACCCCGCCACGACTGTCGCGGCCTCGCTGGCCGTGAACACCACGCCCGGGCGCGCAACAATCGAAGATGAAGACCCGAAGCCCAACTGGTGGTGAACCATAGCATTTCCGCGCCTGCGGTGGACAATCTCTCTTCAAATGGCCTGCGCCACAAGAGTAACAAGCTCCTGGAGGAACACGACACCCCCCATAATGGCAATCACCACATCGACCACACCGAGGCATAGGTGTCCTCATCTGGCCCGGAACTCGGTCCTCTAAACGAAGCCACGGAACCTGTCCCGCTCACGAATACTTTGTACGTCCCGAAGATGGTGGAGGAGCGCTCTGGACCGGCTGTGGTGCAAATCTGGTCTGTTGTTGGGGTTGTCTACCCCTAAAACTACCAGAGGACCCTGCTGTCATGGCCCTCTTCTGCTGATACATGTCGATCCGTCGGCCCCTGCGTTCCTCACACCCAAGTGCATATGCTGCGTGCGGGCAATGTCCATGCGATCAAGAGCCACGCGTGCAACTCGGCCAAGTGATCATCGAGTCTCGTGACATAGCGGTGCACCACTGTCCTCCATGTCGCTACCAGCGGGCACATACCGAGCCAATGAGTCAAACTCACATTGTACTCCCGAACCGTCCGCCCACTCGTCTCGGTGTCAAAAATCTATCGGCCGAGCCTCTTCATCTGCGGAGGCAAGAAATGGCCAATGCGCCTCCGAGAACTCGTCCCAAACAGTGAAGCGCATGCTCCCGGGGCAGTTCCATGAATCATACCGATCCAGCTGCGGTGTCCGCGGCCGATGCAAACCTAGTACCACCGACTCGGTCTCGGCCCGATCACCCTCATGATCCAGAATCGCTTCGGATAAACTCCGAGATCATCCTCGGGCCTCGACCATAAAACTCGGTGGCTGCAACTCAAAAGTCCTCGGTCTCAAGCTAGACTGCTGTCGAACTACGAGCCTGGCCGGGCTGCATCTCGGCCTATCCTCGTATGCGCCACGATCTCGGATAGTAACTTGGCCATCTCGCGTAGCCCATATCCTTCGCCCCGTTTGCTGGATGGAGGCTCGGTATCGCGGTCTCGATGGCCGCCGCTGCCTCGGACTCTTTGGGGTTGACGACGTTGTAGAACTCGCCGTCAAAACACCTCATCCAGTGGGCGGGTGCGTGCCACGTAACCCTCGGTGCCCTACTAGTAGTTCCCTCTACGGCCTTGCCCTACTGGGCCGCGGTTGCCTTGCGTGGAGGCATAACTGATACATAAAGAAAAACATCAGAGGAGGTTCAACCTATAACTCAGCTCTATTGCACGATCTTAGAGTGAAAGAATGGAAACCAATCCTAAATATCCATGACCTCACGATTATAGATGTGGTGCGCGACACCGATAATCAAGACTCTACTAGACACGGTCTGTGGACACCTTCCGAGGACTAACTGCTCTGATACCACTTTTGTCACGACCCAACCGGGGCGCGGCGGTACCTGCCGGGTACCGTCAGTATATGTCGAGAGAATAGCGGAACATACATAACACATAACTTATAAAAGGGTAACATCCCGCGGCGGTAGATAAAGTGCCTTCCATAAAACATACTTAAACAAGGTATAGTAGTACAACCTGGTTCTTATAGCCCAAAACATATATGTGACCACGGACCTTAAAGATAACAACTGGCGGGACGGGGCCCGGCCATACCACGAATGTACAAAATACCTATAGCATCGTGGAACATCCGTACTAAAAAAACAAGCTTAGGAGGAATGGAGCTTCGACACCTGAGTAAAAGATCCTAGGAATGAGGATCTACCACATGCTTTCCCTTACCTGCGGCATGAACGCAGCCCCCGAGGAAGGGGGTCAGTACACAACGTACCAAGTATGTAAAATTGGAAAATACTGTAGTAATATCATAAGTCAAAAATAAGCTGGAGTCATAGATAAAAATCAATTTCCTTGCACTGTGCCTTACTAACAATGAGAGTAACAAGTATAAGACTTATAGCATAAAAATAGGAGGCTCACGGTCAAAACAGGGTACCTCGCCCGTAGTATCATTAAGCAATCCTACTCCTGGGACTATTTCACCCGCATGGGTCCTGTGGACCCGCATGAGGTCATCCGCCTCGTCATGGGACTATTTCACCCGCATGGGACTATTTCACCCGCATGGATCCTGTGGACCCGCATGAGTACCATCGTCGTACTCGCATGGGACTATTTCACCGCATGGATCCTGTGGTCCGGATCCGCATGAGTGCAAGCGCCGCACTCGCATCATGGGTAGCAAATCCATGGCATAGATAATAACCCGGGGTTTGCCCCGTAATAATACAAATATATAACATAGCTCATCCGGTTATCATACATAACATAAGCACTACCGACCTATCATATCATACATAAGCACTACCGGCCTATCATATCACAACATAAGCACTACCGGCCTATCATATCATACATAAGCACTACCGGCTTATCATAACATAAGCAAGTTAAGAAATCCCCTAACTTCTTATTAGCATTATTAATATATCCTCTCATTTTAGTATCCTAAGGCACTAACATGTCTTTTAATGAAAAATCCGGGAATTCAACCCAAGTACCATGTACTTCTAACTTTTTAAGAAAAACCCTTTTTATACAAAGATTCCAAGATACTATTCACCATAGTATCAAGTTACGATTTCTTTTCAAGACGAGTCACATTTCCTTTTAGAAATATAATAGGCTTCTAAATCAAGTGACTTCATTTCCTTTAAAACCTTAGGCAACCAATGCCTAAAAATCAATTCACCTTTCTTAGTTTCAAATCCTTTACCCGTACTTGTTTTAATTAGAGTAAACCTTTCTTTGTGAACCTTTCAAGAAAACTAATATAACCAACTTCCCATAAAGTCCTTATATTAGCGTTATCCTTTTGTCAAATACATTTTCCCTCAACCCAATGGACTTATACTTTTGAAATGAAACAAGTATCATATACTTTAAAACAAGTGTAGATTATCAAATCGTGTACGTATACCGTACTACATAGATACAACTATTCATGCTCAAGAGATAGGAAAGCTCTACATACCTCTTCGGTCAATCCACTTGCTAAGTCCAACTACCGCAAGTAATATGTCAACCTATAATAACCATATCGCGTTTATTAACCTCTAATTTCAATGTAGAAATTCCAAATTCAAGTTACCAATTCCTAAGGAAAATTGGGCAGCATTTCCTTTGTTTCTACTCACTTTGCCACCTTTTTCAAAGGCCGATTTTCAACACTCAAACGCCTCATTAAGGCCCAACATCCAAACCAACACAAAGGGGATTACACACCTAATCTTGGGTGTGTAAAATTCTGCCCCATAAGTTATAATAATACACTTAACAATTCTAAAGTAGTTTGTAGGCTACAACATGCTCATAATATCTCTTTAGCCAAATCCTTCATACCCAACCCACATTTCTTGCATGCAATGACTCTAATAACATTATTTACTACCACAAGTACTTTCTTCTTAACATGCAACATTAAAAACTAATAATAGAGGAAGAATCATTACCTTAGAGCTTTAGCCAAATTTATCCAACAATTTGCTAGCTTCTATTCCAAGAACACCACCACAACAACCTTCTCAAGCTAGACACAAGCTTCCTTCTTGCCTTTTTCTTTTCAGATTTTTCCTAAGGCTAGAATATCTCTTGGAGTTTTAGAGAGAAGGAGGAGCTAGAAATATTTAAGAGAGAAGGAGGAGCTTTTTCTAAGAGAGAGATGAAAGATGACCAAGTCTTTAAGACTTGGTCAATATAATGCATGCAAAAATCAGATGGGGACACTTGTCACTCACCCATGCCCTTTAAAAGAAAAGATCGATTTTCCTAAGTTTTTCGCCAGATTTCGCCTCGGCGCGGCCCGCTTCGGTGCGCGGCGCCGCTTCCTGCGGACGACCGGATGTTCGGCGCGCGGCCTTCGGCGGCCATGCGGCTGAAACTCAGCGACTCAGATCTTCCGGCCGCGGCTCGACTTCGGCGCGCGGCCTACAATCACCGCGCCGCGCTGCGCTCAGCTGGCGCTGAGACCCCTGACCGCGGTCCAGACCCGAACCACGGGGTATAACAACCTTGGGGGTGTCCTGCATATGTCAAGAAGATGCTCACTGATAAGTTGGAATACAAGAGTGAGAATTGTTACTTTGTAGGGTATCCAAAGGAAACTAAGGGATACTATTTCTATCTTCCTAGAGAACATAAGATCATTGTTTCTAGAAATGCAATTTTCCTTGAAGAAGAATATGTCTACAAGGAAGAAAGTTGCACATAGATAGAACTTGAAGAAATTCAAGAACAACAAAGTAACATATAGGTTGAATCCTTGCCGAATGATCAAGACAAGAATTCAGTGGGAGCTTTTGGCAAAGATTGGGTACTTAGGATACGCCCTTCGGCCAGTGGAAGTGTTGCGATGAATAATGTAGAAATGCAAGACCCTCCTACACAGACCTTGGGAGCAAGTGCAGTGATTGCATCTCTTCCCATTCAGGAAAGGCATGAAAATGAAAATGATATTCCTGAAAGCTCTCATATTGGTGGATCAACCAACACACAAGAACCTTCTCACAGTCAGAACATACTTAGAACTGAACTGCAAGACAATCAACTCTGTAGGTCTGTAAGAACTCATCGCTCACCAGAAATACTAAATCTACTTGTGGAAACACATAGTGAGATAGATATTCTAGATGATGATGAGCCTACAACCTATAACGAACAATGGTGGACATTGATTCGAAGAGATGGCAAGAAGCCATGAAATCCGAAATAGAATCTATGTATGTCAATCAAGTGTGGAACTTGGTTGATTTGTCAAATGGGGTTAAACTCATAGGATGCAAATGGGTCTTCAAGAAGAAGATTGATGCATTTGGCAAGGTTCAGACTTATAAATCTAGACTGGTGGTTAAAGGATATAATCAGCGGTCTGGTGTCGATTATGATGAAACTTTTTCACCTGTTGCTAAGATTAAATCTATTCGGATTTTGCTCATGATAGCTGCACATTATGACTATGACATTTGGCAGATGGACGTCAAAACTGCATTCCTCAATGGTAATCTAATTAAGGAAGTGTATATGAAACAACTCAAGGGTTTTTCATCTGAGTCCAAACCAAATGATGTGTGCAAGCTACAGAAATCCATTTATGGGCTTAAGCAAGCCTCGATGAGTTGGAACATTTGCTTTGACAAGGCTATCAAGTCATTTGATTTCGTCAGAAGCAAAGAAGATCCTTGTGTTTATAGCAAACGCAAGGATGCGGATATTGTCTTCATTGTTATATATGTTGATGACATATTGATAATGGGAGACAATAAGACTCTCATGCAGACAGTTAAGGAGTGGTTGTCCAATACCTTCATGATGAAGGACTTAGGTGAAGCCTTCTATATTCTGAGAATTAAGATCTATAAAGATAGACCTTAGATTATTGGGGCTATCACAGTCGGTCTACATAGACAAAGTGCTTAGACGTTTTTCTATGGAAAATTCCAAGAAATGCGGTATTCCAATGGGTCAAGGCATCAAGTTATCTAAGAAGGATTACCCTTCTAGTGCTGTAGAACTTGAGCGCATGAAGAGCGTCCCATATGCTTCGGCTATAGGATCAATCATGTATGTCATGACTTGTACTAGGTCAGATGTGGTCTTTGCACTTAGTATGACTTGCAAGTTCCAGCAGAATCCTGGTGATGAACACTGAAAGGCAGTCAAAAGTATTCTTAAGTATCTCAGAAGTACTAAAGACTACTTATTGGCCTATGGTGGAGACGAAAAACTAGTTGTCACTGGATACACTGATGTTAGCTTCCAGACAGATGTTGATGACTTCAAATCTCAGTCTGGTTACACTTTCATTTTCATTGGTGGAGCAGTGAGTTGGAAGAGTTCCAAAAAAGCTACCATTGCTGATTCAACTACAGAAGTAGAGTACATTGCTGGATCGGAAGCTGGTAAAAAAGTTGTCGCGATTTCTGAGTTCCTGAATGAGCTAGGGATTGTTCCGAGTGCTAGTTGTCCAATAACCATTTATTGTGACAACACTGGTTTAATTGCACAGGAAAAGGAACCAAGATCAATAAATAGAAACAAGCATGTACCAAGGAAGTACCACATACTCAGAGAGATGGTGGAGACTGAAGATATTAGATTAGATTATATTCTCAAAGACAATAATCTAGCAGACTCGTTTACTAAACCATTAAGCTTGGTTAAGCATAATGGTCATTTTGAGAACATGGGTATTAGATATGTTGGTGATTGGCTCTAGGCCAAGTGGGAGATTGAAAGTATATTCATGTTCTAGAGACAATCTATATTAGGACAAATGTACTTTATACACATTTATATTTATATTAATGGAGATTAATATTATGGCATTTGTAGATATTGAATTATTTGTTGAGTGTCTGTAATATTCTATAATTGCATCCCTAGAGGTTACGTGGTTATTAATAATGTGAGAGATTAATATTATAACGTAACTCTTAAATTGCCTCGACTAATGATCATCGAGAATGGGATATCGATGATATGTGATACGTCGACATGTGGTCTGCATCATATCCTTAGTATGTCTCACCTGCTACGAGTTATGGCAACTCGTGATGGACACATGGATACTTGTAGAAGAATTGGTATACCTTGCTGATGTACTGTTTGTTATATATGTCTAAAGTGTCATCAGCGTATTGGAGATAGAAGTCCTTAGACTTGAGGTCGATACGCGCTTTGTTTACAGAGTAATTTACTTTGATCCTGTCATAAGCTCAAATGTCTTATAGGTTGAGACACGACTTGTATTGGGTATATTGCGACGTAGATTAAAGGTGGTAGTTGAGCCAAGATTAGGATTCATTCCTTGAATGTATCTTCGAGAGAACACTCAGATTCTCATATGGTATTAGCTTGACTAAGTCATTGGTCAATGCACTAGACATATCTTTGATATGATCTTGTTGTCAGCTAATATAAATGAGATATAATTATCAAGACATTTGGATAGACACTTGGCAGATCCTAAGATTAATCGAGTGTGTCGTGAATGAAAGGATTTTATCTACCCACATAGAGGTTTAGTTCACAGGTTTCGTGTAACTATACTTCACATATTGAGTTCGTCTTCCGGCGTCGTCTAGGAGTTCCGTGTAGACCCTAATGTTATTAGTGTCGATATGTGAAGACCTGTAGAGTAACACTAAGTCAATTATTTCGTCGATTCAAGGATGTAATCAGAGAGAACATAAATGTTCGGTTTATAATCGAGACATTAGAATAAAATAATGATTGCTTAATTAAATCAAGATGATATTTTAGATTTAATTAAAATAGAAACGAGACAGAATTAGACTAGGGTCGCGACTCAAAGAACCAAGGGTCGCTGCGCTTAGCATTGAGCGTTGTGGCGCCACGTGTCCAGTGGGTCCGAATGACCCACTCTGCCTCGGTTTCTGGGTCTGGCCCACGTGGAAAACCCTAGCTGATTTTTCAACTATAAATAGATGGTTCCGTCATTATTTTAACTCACCCAATTCACTTGAATTATTTTCTACTGAAACTCTGCCAGATTTCCTAGCTTTTCGAAAGAGTAATTATATTAGAGTCTTGATTTGCAAATCGAGAAACGGTTGTGTGCTCACCCTCGACTTACACTTGAAGAAGAAGTTTCCAGATTTGTAAATTTTAAGTGTTCTTTCGAAGCATTACAGTTTCTATGTGTTTTCATTATATAATCATCCATCAGTTTGACCGTCCGTCGGGTTTGAAGCATAAATTTTCAAATTCCGCTGCGTGTACGTGATGCGCGAAAAGATGCACACACTTTAACGCAAGTGCACGTTATCGTGACAAGTAATATAGTCTTGGTAAGACCGAATATCGTCCACAAGGATTAGTGTTCAAGTACCAATTATCTATCTTTTGGTATCTATTTGGTAACCGATATTGATTTTTGTTGTTTATAACTAACAATTATAAAAGCTAATTAACTATAGGTTTACTTCAGTTGTGATGAGAATAGGGCTTCCACGTCTCCTCAACTATCCGCTTATGTTACTTATTAATGCAATGAATTATGGTTCTTCTTCTCTCGGAGCTAGCAGGTTTACGAAATTGTTTTATACTCCCGTTAAGGCTATATAAACACTCAACCCCAGTATTGCTCATTTCTACCTTTCGGTGATAAGGATGACTCTATAGGAGGATTAAGACCAAAAACCTAGTTAACTGTCACGCGCCATGCGTAAAATTAGGGTTGTTAAGCCTCTCATTAACGCTACATAAGTAATTGAGGTATTTTCATCCCCAATCCAAAATATGTCTACCCAACTTACAAAGATATTCACAACCTCCTCCTTTCGAAGTTTGATTAGAAATCATATAAGTAATGATAATTAGTGATCAATTAATTACCAAGCATTCAAAGCAATTATTGGATAAATCTCAACAAGAAGAATAATTACCATAAACATGCATCAATTCATAACATAAGTTTCTAGTGATTTAACATGGAAAGCCCTATAAAAGAATTAGTTCCTAGCCATTGACATGACAAGAACTAATTCAAGGTTTATCATAAAAACTGAAATAAAGGAAAGAAAAGAAAAGAAAATTACTAAGTTTAAGGTCTCCAATCTTCAATCCAAGAATCTTTGTGTTGTGCAAGAAAGGGAACCCTTAAAAACTGCCTAGGGTTCTCCTTTTATAGGCTAAAAACCGTCTCTCACTTTTCCCTTCAGGCCTGGCCCAGAAATTCGTCATTAAACCTGATTTTTCCGCGTCGGCGCCGCGGCCCTGATATCGGCGCCGCGGCGCCGGAACTTCTGCGATCCTTCGGGTGATTTGATTTGGCGTCGCGGCCCTGCTTTCTGGCATGCAGAAGCGCGCGGCTGCGCTCTGCGTCATACGGATATTGCGCGCGACCGAACCTATCTGCGATGGCGCGCGGCGCTAGTCCGTGCTTCTGCCTCGTTCGCCACTTTCTCTGCTTTTAAGCTCTGGAACCTCCACTGTTGCCCTCTTTTAGCTCCTTTTCCGCCATTTGGCCATTTTAACCACTTTGACTCAAAAGAAAGAAAATCTATCCTAATACGACACTTATTTGTACAAAAAAGGACAAAAGACTAACTAAAAACGACTCAAAAAGTGTATATAAAATACACCGATCAAATACCCCCAAACTTAACCTTTGCTCGCCCTCGAGCAAAGATAGAAAGAAAGAAATAAAAGACGCAAGGAAACGAAAATAAAAGACTCACTGACATTGATCACTTTTGTTGTATTGGTGTTATCTAGAAAAACATGAAGGTTAGCAGAATAATATGCAGGAACATATAGCATGAAATTTTAGCACACCAAACATGTTAAGCTGATATTTCGCAAACTCATTTTTATCAGGCTTAATGGAAGTCAAATACTGAATCATGCATGTTAATTTTAAAATTCCTATGGCATGTTTACTTGCTATTCTCCACTAATCATGGCTATGCATCTAAGAGATCTTCAGGACTTTTAAGGGTTGTAATGTAGGCTTAGGCACGGGTATGTAAAAATAGGCATTTAGGCTCATTTTTGTGTACCATAAGCTCTTGTAGCTTTTCAATTTTTCCCTTTTCTTTTGATTCTTTTCTTTCACTTCAAATCTATCTTTCCCCTCTTTTGTTTTGAGAGCGTGAAGTGTATCATAATAGCAAGCACCCCCAAACTTAGGTTTTTGCCTATTTCTTATTATTTTTTAAGTGGGGTGCATCAATTTTTCTTGCTATTTTTGTCTCTTTTTTTAACACACTTTTATTCCAACTATTTCACATGTTTGCTTATGGCACAAGTATGGGAATATAGGGTGTCAAAGAAAAAGTTCAATTTTTAAGGCTCAATGGGGCTGACTAGGGATACTTTTAATGTCAGGGATAGAAAAGAGTAGTAAGAATTGGTTATCAAAGAAACGCTTGAGTCATCTCTCCTAACATGCATATCCTAACTATTTCGCCTCAAATAGCAAGCAATCATAACACATAAGTTTTCATCATTTAGCATGTACAATTCAAGCAAGAAACTCCAAATAGACAGATTTTTTTGAGTTTTTGGCATATCAAACCTAAGTGTTTAGATAGTTGCTCTAATTCCGTTACATTATTCCACCTTACTTCACTAGGTGTTTCTAGTAACTACAGCATACATGATCTTTTGACAGACAATTATGACTCAAAAGAGAAAGAAAAAAAATTGTGACTCAAAAATACACAAAAACAACAAAAAGACTTAAACATACTTATAACAATAAGACACAAATAAAACACCCCCCCCCCCCAAACTTAAATCACACATTGTCCCCAATGTGTGTAGACTCAAAGACAATAAAAGAAATAAGACACTTACAGACTTGGCTAAAATGGTGGTGGTGGCGGTGGCATTGGATAGTGCATGGACCACTGGTTGAACAAGGAACTCATCTCGTTGATTTGCTGCCTCGTTTCTTGTTGTCCTTGTATCACCGTGTCCAAACTCTGCATTATCCTCATCTGATTTTGGAGTAACTGCTCCATCATAGGCACTGGAGGTTCTGATTCTGTGGTTGGCTGCTGGCTAGGCCCTGCCGCATATTGAGCTTCTATTTCAGGCTCATCTTCGTTCATTGCGGCCTCTGCTGCTGCTGCTGGTGGTGGTTGTGCTCTTCTTCTTGCTGCTGGGGGGCTTGGGTCTGGAAAGGAGTGCATTATCCCATAAGACACAGGCAGTTGGTTTCTCTCTTGAGTGTCATTGGGTAGGGTTGGGACCCCATTTAAGGCGCATAGAGTTGTAATGATTGAGCCATGTCCCAACCCACCCGTTGTTACCAACCGGCTGGTCTCTTCAATACTTTGCACTATCTCCCTTCCCACATCAATCGTCTTCCCCGTCATAATTCCATATATTAGTTTGATCCTATCTTCTGGCACTCTGGTGAAGTGTGTGGATGGAATCATGCGGGCGCTGATGAAATACAACCAACCCTTGGCTGTCTTGTTGAACTGACACCTGCTCAGTCCTCTCGACCCATTTCTGGCAATATCAAATGCAGCCCGGGGTAGCTTCATCGTATGCGACGGCATTCCAGTTGATGTTGTTGGTGCTCCTAGACCATGTTCTAAAATGGTTCCAATCACCATCTCCTCCTTCAACATCATCTGTTTCCAATTGCGCATTTACCGTTTCTGCCGTCACAGGCACATATTGTCCCCTCACAAAGCATCCATTTTCCACCTTCTCCGGAAGATTAGCATAAAATTCACGCACCATCACTGTGTTTATTGGTGCTATCTTTCCGGGTTTTACAAATCTTTTCCACCCCCTCATCTCAATCATCGCCCGAATGGGCTCATAGACATCTCCCTCTTCCAGCGAGTCTCTTTGATAGTCCATTCCCCTTTCAGGGATTAAGGGCCTTGTTTTGAGTTTATGGTATCTATCTTGAGCACTTCGGCTGACAAACCTAGTCTCATCATATTGCGGGGCTGATGTAGATGCGGAGGCTCTTCTTTTTCTGGCAGACATGTTAGATGCTTTTTTGCAGCTTATCTTCGTATCCACACACTACCCAACACTATCACCCTCAAAAATTTCAATTTCTGCACAATTCCCACACCTCCAAACTCCAACTCCCGTACTACACAATACCCAACCCTCTTTGTATACTCTTCCTCACTTTTTCACAACCAATTTTTCGACGCCCCAACTACTTGAACAATACAACACTCTTCCAGCTCCTACCTCCTGATCGGTGTATTTTATATACACTTTTTGAGTCATTTTTAGTTAGTATTTTACTCATTTCATTTATGTTTAGTACAGTATTAGGGTCGTTTTCCTTTCTTTTGTGTCACAGCGGTCAAAAATGGAGAAATGACGAAAAGGAGATGAAATGAGCATAAAAGAGATGGAATTGCACACTAAAAGGGCCAAGAAATAAAGTCTAAGAAGTTCTGGAAATTAGAGAGGAGATCGGGCAAGTCCGGACGAAAAAGGACGGCGAACGGAATCGCTGAAAAACGTCCACCTGGCGCGAAGCGAAAGCATGGCGCTGATATCTTGAAAGTCGAAAGTTGTTGATCTTGGTAGCGCGCCACAGTTCTGCGCGCGACGCTGGAATTATGAAATCTTTGGCGGGTGACTTGTTTTCAGAATCCTAAAGGGATAACTTTTCCTTCCTAAAGGGATAACTTTTCCTACCTAAAGGGATAACTTTTCCTACCTTAAAACCCTTACCTAAAAGGATTCTAATAACTTTTCCTACCTACAAAATCCCTAACCCTTCACCAAAAGGATTCTTTTGCTATAAATACTCTACATCATTAGAAGAATTATTCATTCTCCATTCCACCATTCACCATTCTACATCCATCCATCCACCACTCCATCTTGTAAATATTCCACAACACAACCCTTGGATGCTAGAAGGCTTGGAGACTCATACTTAGTAATTTTCTTTCCTTTTTCTTTTCTTTATTTCAGTTTTTGCATGATGAACTTTGAATTAGTTCTTGTCATATTTATGGCTAGGAACTAATTCTCTTATAGGGTTTTCCATGTTGAATCTCTAGAAACTTATGTTATGATTTAATGCATGCTTATGGTTATTCTTCTTCTTATTGAGATCTATCCAATATTTGAGTTGAATTCTTGGTAATTAATTGACAACTAATTATCACTATATGATTTCTAATCGATTAGAAAGGGGATTGTGAATATGCTGTAAGTTGGGTAGACATTCTTGGATTGGGGATGAAAATACCTCAATTATTTATGTAGCGTTAATGAGAGGCTTAAAAACCTTAATTTTGCGCATTGTGCGTGACGGTTAACTAGGTTCTTGTTCTTAATCCTCCTATAGAGTTATCCTTATCACCGAAAGGTAGGTAAGGTGCAATACTGGGGTTGAGGGTTTATATAACCTACGGAGTATAAAACGATTTAGTGAACCTGCTTTCTCCAAAAGAAGAAGACCATAAGTTATTGCATTAATAAGTAGCATAAGCGGATAGTGAGGAGACGTGGAAGCCCTATTCTCATCATCACTGAAGCAAACCCTTTTAGTTAAATAGCTTTTATAATCCTTAGTTAAAAACAACAAATCTAAATATCAATTTACCAAATAGATACCAAAAAATAGATAGTTGGTAATTGAACCCTAATCCTTGAGGACGATATTCGGTCTTATCAAGACTATACTACTTGTCACGATAACGTGCACTTGCGTTTAAAGTGTGTGCATCTTACCGCGCATCACCTCAATTGACTACTGAAAGCTTTCAAGAAAGGATGAAGATTACCTTTTTATGGTGTTCTTCAAGTTGTTCTTGCTTCTAATGGTGATTTGAGGCAATGGGATGGAGTTTTGTTGGTTGAGATGGCTAGGGGTTTTAGGGATTTAAGAGTTTTGGTTGTGGTTGGGTTTGATTTGTGGAGGATTTGTAGGTAAATTGTGGATTTTCGTGGGTTTTGTGGAGAAGGGGGGTTAGGTTTTGGTTTTGAAATTGGGGAAAATCTGATTTCTGCGTTTTATTACTTTTAGGATTTCCGCTTATGCCATTCAGATTTGGCGCGCGGCCAATGTTCTGCACTTCGGGAATTTCACGCGGCATTCTGGTATGGCTACAGACTTGGCAATTTTTCGGATTTTTGGCGTACGGCTTAAACTTCGCATTACGCTTCTTTCGTGCGCGCTTACCCGTTTTTATGGAAATCCTGGTTGTTCTTCAGTTTTTCGCCCTTCAATTTATTGGCATATACCTGTCAATCACAACACAGACACTACCTCCGTGAGACCGTTCTTAATAAAAAAACTACTTATATTAAAGTAAAATTAAATAAAAATATCTTGGGTTGCCTCCCAGTAAGCCTATCTTTAACGCCTTTTAGCGGACGCAAAGTTCCTTAACTCAATAAATGTGGGGTGGATTAACCCCACAACAAATCCATTTTTCCACATTTTTCGTTTCTTTTTCTTCTCCTCTTAGCATTATCGTCGAGGAAAGTTCAAGAACATACCATTTTTGTGGAGGTTCGGCCCATCCATACCGCTCGTGGGCTCATCTCCTTTGGTTTGACTTGTCTTGGCTCACGGGGTTTGATGGTCTTGATTACCAGCATTGCTCGTAGTTGGTGGCTCAATGATGTGTTTAAATACTTTAAACACCATTTCTTCCTTCTCCACCCTCAATGTCAGCTCTCCTCTTTCTACATCGATCAATGCTCTCCCTGTCGCCAGGAATGGTCTCCCCAATATGATAGGGATTTATGCATCCTCTTCCATGTCAAGAATGAGGAAGTCCGCAGGAAAAAAGAATTTTCCTACTTTAACAATCACATCCTCAATCTTCCCTCTTGGATGAACCAATGTCCTATCGGCTAGTTGCAGGCTCACAGTGGTTGGTTTGGCCTCACCCAACTCCAATCGTTTAAATATCGATAACGGCATCAGATTTATACTTTCCCCTAAATCGCACAGCGCCCTGTTGCATGTCACCCTGCCAACTGTGCAAGGTAGTGTAAAGCTCCCTGGGTCTTTCAGTTTAGGGAGCAACTTCTTCTGCAAGATAGTACTGCACTCCTCCGTTAGTGCTACTATCTCATACTCCGCCAGTTTCTTCTTCTTCCCCAAGATCTCCTTCATGAATTTGAAATAGGAGGGCATCTGCTCCAATGCTTCTATAAATGGTATGTTGATGTGCAGCTTTCTGAATATCTCCAAATATTTGGAGAATTGTTTATCAACTGCCTTCCGCTGTAATCTCTGGGGGAATGGGATCTTCTATGTATACTCCTTCTCTGGAGTTTTCTCTACTACTGGGTGAGATTCAACCACCTTCTCTTTTTTATCTCTGTCCTTTGCTCGACTCTTGGTGAGGTATCACGCTTCCAATCGCTTACCACTTCTCAGTATCGCTGGCATTGCTCCCTTGGATTCACCTCTGTGTTGCTTGGCAGTGTACCCTGTGACCTGCTGTTTGCTTGCTTTGCTAGCTGACCCACTTGTGTTTCCAAGTTCCTAAACGAGGATCTAGCACATCACGGCTGAGTGCAGGCGTTGGTGAGTGCCAACAAAGCTGCTCTCAGCTCGTCTGGCTTTTCTGGCTGAACAGGTGCATTGAACTGTTGACTATGTGGGGCCTGAGTAAAGGGCTGCTGATTCTGTTCTCGGTTTTGCATCGCCCCTATATTGATTCTGCGCCGCGGTCTCCTCTCCATGAGAAATTTGGGTGATTCCTCCACCCTGGATTATATGTGTTGGAGTATGGGTTGTTCTGTGGCCTCTGATAATTACCACGGCCTGACACTCTGCCTTCTCAATTGGCATATTATTAGGATCAGCTGAAGGACACCTATCGAATGTATGTGGGCCACCACATATTTCATGACTTTTAGGCATCTGCTGCGTTCATCGACATCGTATGTTGTTGCAACTTGTTTTCAACAAGGCCACTTGGGCATTCAGCGGCAATGGCATCTATTTCGTGGACTCACATCGCTCTCCTCCCACTCGTTGATCTCTCGAGACATGGTTGTTGGTGGCCATATCTTCTAATAATTCGTGAGCGTCGTGGGTTGTTTTCCTCATGAATGTCCCAACTGCTGCATCTATAATGGTTCTGGTTGTTCCGCTGATCCCGTTATAGAAGATGTGGACCAAGTTCCACAACTCAATGCAATGGTGTGGGCATTTTCTCTGCAAATCTTTGAACCTTTCCCACGCCTGCAAGGACTCTCGACCGCTTGGTAGAAGTTATTCAACTCCTCTCAATTTTCTTTGCTTTGCATGGGGGAAAGAATTTGGCTAGAAATTTTTGTGCCAGCTCTTGCCATGTAAAAATCGAATCAGCTGGCAGGGAATTTAATCATACTTTTGCTCTATCCCTGTGTGAGAAGGGAAAGAGCCTGAATCTGACGGCATCATCAGTAACGCCGTTATATCTGAAAGTTGCACATAGCTCCAAGAAATTAGCTATGTGCATATGTGGATCCTCTGATGGCAGTCCTCCAAATTGCAGCGTTTCGCACCATGCCGAGAATCGCGGTTTTATCTCAAAGTTGTTTGCTCCTATTGCAGGGAGCCTAATACATGTATGTGCTCCATTCACCCTCGGTAGTACGTAGTCTCCCAAGCTTCTTTCTGCCTGGACTTGAACTCTTTCCTCGACATCCATAGGTACTTGCCGAGGCATTCCTGGGTTAGGTTGATTTTCACCTAACCCCTCTCTCATCATATTGTTGTTTTGAACACCGTCCATCTCTATCAAGGTTGCAATCCGCTGATTCTTTCTGTTCTGTTTACAGGTTTTCTCAATCTCTGGATTGAAGGGAACAAGAGTGTCTGCCCCTCTTCTCCTTCGCATAAACTGATTTCCTGAAATAGATCAAAAACAGACAACAAATCACGGCACCCTGATTTTTACCGAAAGAAAATAAAATAAAATAAATAATTTAAAGAAACAAAAATAAAAACCAAATTAGAAATTAAAAATAGATAACTTGATATTGAACTATGCCTAATCCCCGGCAACGGCGCCAAAAACTTGATGCGCGAAAAGATGCACACACTTTAACGCAAGTGCACGTTATCGTGACAAGTAATATAGTCTTGGTAAGACCGAATATCGTCCACAAGGATTAGTGTTCAAGTACCAATTATCTTATCTTTTGGTATCTATTTGGTAACCGATATTGATTTTTGTTGTTTATAACTAACAATTATAAAAGCTAATTAACTATAGGTTTACTTCAGTTGTGATGAGAATAGGGCTTCCACGTCTCCTCAACTATCCGCTTATGTTACTTATTAATGCAATGAATTATGGTTCTTCTTCTCTCGGAACTAGCAGGTTTACGAAATCGTTTTATACTCCCGTTAAGGCTATATAAACACTCAACCCCAGTATTGCTCCTTTCTACCTTTCAGTGATAAGGATGACTTTATATGAGGATTAAGACCAAAAACCTAGTTAACTGTCACGCGCCATGCGTAAAATTAGGGTTGTTAAGCCTCTCATTAACGCTACATAAGTAATTGAGGTATTTTCATCCCCAATCCAAAATATGTCTACCCAACTTACAGCATATTCACAACCTCCTCCTTTCGAAGTTTGATTAGAAATCATATAAGTAATGATAATTAGTGATCAATTAATTATCAAGCATTCAAAACAATTATTGGATAAATCTCAACAAGAAGAAGAATTACCATAAACATGCATCAATTCATAACATAAGTTTCTAGTGATTTAACATGGAAAGCCCTATAAAAGAATTAGTTCCTAGCCATTGACATGACAAGAACTAATTCAAGGTTTATCATAAAAACTGAAATAAAGGAAAGAAAAGAAAAGAAAATTACTAAGTTTAAGGTCTTCAATCTTCAATCCAAGAATCCTTGTGTTGTGCAAGAAAGGGAACCCTTAAAAACTGCCTAGGGTTCTCCTTTTATAGGCTAAAAACCGCCTCTCACTTTTCCCTTCAGGCCTGGCCCAAAAATTCGTCATTAAACCTGATTTTTCTGCGTCGGCGCCGCGGCGCCGGAACTTCTGCGATCCTTCGGGTGATTTAGCGCGCGCCCACGCTCTGGCATGCAGCGGCTGCACTGCAACTGCGACGCCACGGATATTAGGCGCCGCGGCCCTGAACCTATCTGCAGTAGGCGCCGCGGTGCTAGTCCGTGTTTCTGCCTTGTTCGCCACTTTCTCTGCTTTTAAGCTCTGGAACCTCCACTTTTGCCCTCTTTTAGCTCATTTTCCGCCATTTGGCCATTTTAACCACTTTGACTCAAAAGAAAGAAAATTTATCCTAATACGACACTTATTTGTACAAAAAGGGACAAAAGACTAACTAAAAACGACTCAAAAAGTGTATATAAAATACACCGATCAGTACGAACCCGACAAAACCCTACACCTGTCCCAGCCTTTTGATGTCGTATACTCTTTAGAGGCTTGTAGATGGTGTCCTGTGTGGGTAGTAGACTTGTATGGCTTTGTCGGCTTTGACATGGATATGTATATATAAGTTATTTTTTGGGATAAAGATTTCACATAGTTTTCTTTCGGTTTAGTCCGTATTTAATTGTGATTAAGTGTTGACTACCCGACGGGTAGGGTCCAGGTGCCCGTCGCGTCCCTCCGGTTTGGGTCATGACACATCCGCTCTACCTACCAAGATAAGGTTTGCGTACATTTTATCCTCTCAGACCCCACGTTGTGAGACTTCACTAGATATGTTGTTGTTGTATATTTTATGTACAGGCGGAGACCATGTTATTATTTTGACTTGTTTGGATATAAAAGACCGGTTAGGAAAATTCTTCATCAATTTCCATTGCATGATCACTAATTTGTATGCATATGAGACGGCACGATTTGAAGGAGTTGCAACTCTTATATGAAAAAATGCTGAATAGGTGATCAATCAATTATTCAGTTAGAAAACTTGACTTGAACCAATTCAATGTTATAATTATGCAAATAAAAAGACTTATGGAGTGGTTTGGTGATGTGACCATACCTAGCTGCACAAGATAAATGCAAATACCTACTGCATGATTTGACTTTGTGTATATCATGACTATTGATTTTGATTACAGTATTGTCCGAATTAAGTAGGGAGAAATTTGATGCTATTTAGTGAAACATAAAGAAATTCATTAATTTATTTCATCATATCAAACCTACTTCTTAACAGAAATATTGTACTGCATGCCTTGACAATTATAACCCGGTGTGTCATTCAAGAAATTAAACCATAACTAGTGATATTCCCATAATATATTTCAACATATCAAACTTACTTCCTAATAGAAATATTGTACTTACATGCCTTGACAATTATAACCCGGTGTGTCTCGACTGATCCGCATGTCAAGGCCCTTAGAGGCCACATGTACGACGAAAATTATCAAGGGCGCACTCTTTCACTGAGCTAATAGCCCGTTACGTGATCCTCTCATTGGAGGCCACTATGCCAAAAGCGAAAGAAACCCCATTCATCTCTTTCCTTTATTTTTTGGGCCTCATATCGGCCCACATGGGAACATGGGGAAGTTAAAAAAAAGTCTCACGACGAAATTAAGAGAATACACACCTATTAAAATTTACACCTTCAATGGTTGCAATTCAATATGATAAAGATGACAGGCTGCCTTACATGAAAACATAAGTACCAATGCAACAGCTAGCAAAAAGAGTTCAAAGGCTGCATTTTTCCAGATACATCTTTCCCAGAACTGCTAATAACTTCTCTTGCTGCTGTAGTCTGAACCAAATATCTGCTTCTGATGCAATTTCAAGTTGCTAAATGCAATATATTTTCCCATTGTGATAAAAGATGATGAATGGATGGGCGTTATCGTCATAGGGGGCAGCTTTATTTTTTAAGAAGTATGGAGTTGCGCGCATGGAATTGAGAGATCAGCTTATAACCGGGGTGTGATACGAGGGGTATCCCAAGGAGTCGTGATATGGCTACGAGTGATTTCCTTGATTGAGCGACAACCACTTAACGCCATTGTCAGTTCAAACTCATCATGAAGCATCTGAAGTACTTTCCTAACACCTTCCTCCCCATCAACAGCCAATGAAAACACAACCGGTCTTCCAATCTGTAAATGTATGGAGCAAATAGTTAGCTGCGAGCACCTCCACACAAATAATCTCCTCTTTTGTCCTAACGATTTTGTAAAATTTAGATGTTCGATTTATGTGCAGAGGAATTGACTTTAAAGCCACGCTTTTATTTGTATTATGTGCAGTTAAATATACATCCGATATACACAATATACACATGTATATCAGATGAATATTGTTCACGGATTGCTCGGATTAGGCCCACACCGGCCAGTTGTTGTTCTCGGGTTAGGCCCACACAGTTGGGCAAGATATTTGTATATAATGTGTATTAGTCTTGTACACTTACCATAATTGTATAGTTAGTCTCCATATAGAATAAGGTTTTAGGAGTAGAATAAGAATATGATTTTCCTATTATAAAAATATGTAAAGTATATATTGTCTTTCAATTAATGAAAAAATCAAGGGATTATTTCTTTCATATGCGTTAAACCGTGGTTACAAATGTTTTGATTTATCGTCTAATAAAATCATCATTAGTCGCCATGTTATTTTTTATGAGTCCCAATTTCCATTTACTAAAGTATGTAGTCCCGTGCCTAGTTCGTATAGTTTTTTGGATGACGGTATCTCCCCATATATTATCCACCATTTATCGGACATGTTCCGCGCCCCAGATCCAACAACTGGACCATCTTTCCAGCCCGATTCGCCCGATTAATGTTTGGTTTCGAGACGATCTTGGCAATTCTCGCTTATCTCGCCCAAATCCTACGTTACGATCTCGATTCGGGGCGGCAGCCCATCGTCACGGCGGCCGTTCTAAGTCCCGAATTGTCCCAAAATCCGTCCAATTCTCCCCCAAGTCAAAACCAGTCACTCGTAGTCAACGGGGTATTTTTAAACCAAAAAGACATCTTTATTTAAATTCTAATGTTCTTAAATCACCTTTACCCCCGTAATCGTGTGTCTGTTTTAAATGACTCGAATTGGAAAATTATCATAAGACGTGGGAGTTTGTGCCCCATCCGTCTGTTGTTAATATTATTCGGTCTATGTAGATTTTTGCTCACAAGGATAATTCTGACGGTTCTTTTGCGAGGCATAAAGTTCGTCTTGTAGGTGATGGTAAGACTCAGCAGGTGGGTGTGGATTGTGGCGAGACATTTAGTCCGGTGGTCAAGCCGGCTATCATTCGCACTGTGCTCAGCTTAGCTCTTTCGAAAGCATGGCCCATTCATCAATTCGTTGTGAAGAATGTTTTCTTACATGGTGATCTCAAGGAGACAGTTTATATGCATCAGCCCTTGGGGTTTAGGGATCCCAAATATCTTCATCATGTTTGTTTGTTGAAGAAGTCCTTGTATGACCTCAAGCAGTCTCTACGGGCTTGGTATAAGAGGTTTGCAGACTATGTATAGACCATTGGGTTCTCTCACAGTAGGTCTGATAATTCATTATTCATATATCGTCGTGGTTCTTCGACGGCATATATATTGTTATATCTGAATGATATTATCTTGATTGTCTCTTCTGATGTCTTACGCCAGTCTATCATGACAATGCTCAGTTCTGAGTTTGCTATGAAAGACTTGGGGCCCTTGAGTTATTTTTTGGGGATTGCTGTCAATCGTCATGCAAGTGGTTTGTTCTTATCCCAAAGGAAGTATGCAGCTGAGATCATTGAGAGAGATGAGATGTCATCATGTAGGTCCACTTCCACTCCGGTTGATACTAAACCTAAGTTGAGTGTTGCGGCTGGTTCACCTTATGAGGATCTGACATGCTATCGCAGTCTTGCAAGGGCTTACGAGACCAGACATTATGTATGTCGTCCAGCATGTGTGTTTGTTTATACGATCCAAGGATTGAGCACATGAATGCGCTCAAACACATTATTCGGTATATCTAGGGGACACTACTTTGGCTTACATTTATATCCATTCTCGACGTCTACACTTGTCTCGTATACAGATGTTGATTGGGGTGACTATCCAGACACCAGACATTCTATGTCTGGCTATTGCATGTTTCTTGGTAATAACTTGGTCTCTTGGTCTGCCAAGCGTCAGTCGACGTTATCACGCTCTAGTGCAGAGGCAGAGCATCGAGGGGTAGTCAATGTGGTTTCTGAATCGTGTTGGTTACGTAATCTTCTACTAGAGCTTCATTGTCCGATTCAGAAAGCGACTTTGGTTTATTGTGATAATATTAGTGTCGTCTACCTTTCTGGTAATCCGGTTCAGCACCAACGCACTAAACATATCGAGATGGACATTCACTTTGTTCGCGAAAAGGTCGTTCGTGGTCAAGTACGCGCCTGTCATGTCTCTTCCAGGTACCAAATTGCAGACATCTTTACAAAGGGTCTTTCCTCGGTCCTTTTTGAAGATTTCAGAGAGTCAGCGTACGAAGACCGTCCGCTATGACTGCGGAGGTGTGTTAAATATACATCCGATATACACAATATACACGTGTATATCGGATGAACATTGTTCACGGATTAGGCCCAGAATATTGTTCTCGGATTAGGCCCATACCGGCCTGTTGTTGTTCTCGGGTTAGGCCCACACGGTTGGGCAAGATATTTTCTATATAATGTGTATTAGTTTTGTACCTTAATTAGTCTTGTACACTTACCATAATTGTATAGTTTCTCCAAATAGAATAAGGTTTTAGGGGTAGAATAAGAATAAATATGTAAAGTGTATATATTGTCTTTCAATTAATTAAAAGAATCAGTGTTAATAAAGGTGAGGAGAGGATGGTAAGGTTGGGAGGATGATGAAAAATGAAAATTTAGCAGGGAAGGAGGAGGAATAATTGATTATGTGAGTGACACGGGAAACGGGCAAGTCCCTTTTGAAGCAGGTACTGCTAAATTTGCTGCCAAATTAAGTGATAATTCTACTTACAAATACACCAGATGCTCCAAGAGCCAGTGCTTTAAAGACATCTGTTCCACGGCGAATTCCACCATCAAGAAAAACAGGAATCCTGCCTTGCACTGCTTTGACAACCTGCAAGTTTTAATGATAGCCAAAATTTTATCAGTAAAAACAAGAAACAATTTCATGTGAAACTCTCACGAACATTATGATCTCCGAGACATTCCTTTAAAAGGGCTCGTGGTGGAAAGCCCCAGCCCATACATGCATCCATATATGTTCTGATCGCCAAGTCATACTTTACCCGATTGCATTTTATTGAACTTAGAGATAATACACTCAGACGAAGCAAACAATTTCTTATAATGCATAAGAGAATACAAAATCACAAGAAGGATTTGATCAGAAGTGACTAGAAAAGAGGCGGTCTAAAGGTTCAACAAGTTGATTAGCAATAGATACTTGCAAAAGATCAAGCAGCCAGAAATAAAATCACACACAGACACAATTTACATTCTTCTCCCTTTGTCCCCCACCCTAACCCCCCATTTTTACAAGGGTAGTGAAGGAAGCTTAGAGAGAAGCAAGAGAAATCTTTGTTCTTTTCTACGCATAGCTTGGTGGAGGTGAGAAATCTCTACATGCTTATATAGATGAATCAGAAAGAAGAAAGGAGAGAAGATATATAAAAGGTCCGTTATATACATCAATTTAATAGCAGTTGAGCAATGTAACTCGACTATATTGCAACAGAGGAGGAATCATCGTAAACTAGTAAGCTAACCTCTTCCAAGGCCATAATTGTTGCGGGAACATAATCAAGTTGTCGAGCCCCATGGTTAGAGACAATAATTCCAGCTGCTCCAGCTTCTACAGCAAGCCTTGCTAAACTTGTCAACAAAGGAAAACTACTAAATGCGAAGAAAACGAAGAAAACAGTGTGTTCACGTATAATATTTTGACATACCATCTTCTGCAGTTAATACACCCTTCAGTAGGATTGGCAAGTGCGTTATTGTCTGAAGCCATTTCACATCCTATCCAAATTTAACACGAGTGTTTTTCAGATGATAATAAGTATACATCCATTATTCCAGCAAAGATGAAGTAAAAAAGCAGTATACCTTCCAGCTAAGAGACCGATCAACTTGCCCGGCAACATATGAAGCAAGTCCAGAGTCATCAGTCTGCACGGTCACCAAACATAGTGTACATTCAGCAAAACTTGCACAACTTAAAAACTTTGGTCTCAAGTATGTCAGATTTTAAGAACATTTAACTTAGGGTTTTTTTCATTTTTGGCTCGTCGTCCGAAATAAATCAGGGGTGCTAGACAAAATATACAAAACATGCACACTGATTATGTATATTTATGTATACAATACGTATATTATATGTATATTTATACTTAAAATACAAAACCTGTACATTTGTTGGCTATTTTGTAAATTAGATCACTAAAAGGCATTGGAACGTAATTATCTCTTAAATTACCTTATCTATCTTTCCAAGATCCAGTCCTTCAAAGTTCTTCAGTGTCAGGTGAGGTGGCAAAACAAACCTGTCAGAAGCCAAATGGAAACCACCATATCAATCAACTCTGCTTATGCAAAAAACAAGCTGATGACCAAATTAAACAATCAGAACCTTCAGATTATGAACTGCCAAAATAAATACTTGTGCCGAATACCTGTTCTTGATATCAGCTTCCCTACGCCCAAGTCTTGGAGTATCCACAGTAAGGGCAATTGCCTTAAAACCAGCCTTTTCCGCTCTTTTCAGGAGTTGCCGAACAATATTCCGGTCTTTAAGCACCTGAAATGCATAATAAAAACCTAAAGGCTTCCAGTTATTTTATATAATAACTTCATCTAAAAATGGTAAGCATGTCAAACCTGTTGTCACATAAATTTCTGGTAGAAAAGAAAAATAAGGAAATTAAAGAGACAAAGCAAGACTAAAGGTTTGGTGAAGACACAAAGAAAGACTTGAGAACCAATTCATAAGAAACTCTTTTATTTCTTCTCTTCTCATATGGTATCAGAGCCTCTACGAATTTGGTAGAGATCTAGATAGATTCTGCGTAACGTGAGGGTGGCCTTATTCTGTCCACCTGGCCAAAATCTGTTTTCCTTTTCGTGTTTACTATTCTGGTATAACTCCTTAATTACCACTCCAGAAGAACACCTTTTTCCAATGTCTATCTTTTATGTTATCTGTTCACGTCAGCTTACCTATCAAGTTATCAATTAAATTTTGTCTAGTCAGTAAAACGTTACTGCAAAATCAACAGTATGCCATTGTCCAGCTATGCCATTGCCTAGTCAATGCCAAATATGGTCTGCCAGGATTTGGTCAAGTTGGCAGCCTATTTGTCTTGTCATCCAGTCAAACTAGCAGCATCCAAGTCCTCAAAGTTCCGCCACTTCTCATGGACTCACAGTAGCAACACGACAAGTCAGTTTCACAGCACCGCAAGTAAATTTTGTTGTGGCAGCATCAAGTGAATTTATTTCCAGCGACAGTATGTTCAGACAAAAATTAGTCAAATGAATGCTTCTTCAACAGCTACTTTTCAAACATACTCAACTTGACTTTCCAGTTTTTATTTGTGACTTAAGTTTCTTTACAACCTCAAGTTTGAAGCGGCGTGTTGAAAGTGGAGAGAATCACTAAAAGTACTGCATAGAAAATTCTTAATAAGCTTGCTGAATGTCAAGAGAATCACTAAGAATATTTTATTGAATATACTTAAGGAGGTTACGAGTGTTATTTGCAGGATGCGCAGGGACGAGCGACCGGGCCTGATGAGATCCCAATTGAATTTTGGAAGAGCGCAGGCAGGGATGGTTTGGAGTGGCTGACTGAGTTGTTTAACGTCATTTTTAAGACGGTAAGAATGCCCGAAGAATGGAGGTGGAGTACAATGATTCCCTTGTACAAAACCAAAGGTGATATCCAGAGTTACAACAACTATAGAGGTATCAAGCTGCTGAGCCACTCTATGAAAGTTTGGGAAGAGTCGTGGAGACGAGGGTGAGGAGAAGCGTGTCTATTTTCGAGAACAAGTTTAGATTCATGTCGGGGCGTTCGACTACCGAAGTCATTCATCTTATTAGAAAGTTGGTGGAACAGTATAGAGAGGAAGAAAGACTTACATATAATTTTCATCGACCACAAGAAGGCATACGACAAGTCCCTAGGGAGGTTCTATGGAGATGTTTGGAGGTTAGAGGTGTACATGTGGCGTACACTAGGGCGATCAAGGATATGTATGATGGAGCCAAGACTAGAGTACGGACAGTAGGAGGAGACTCGGAGAACTTCCCAGTGATATGGGACTGCACCAGGGATCAACTCTTAGCCCATTCCTATTTGTCTTGGTGATGGACGGTCTGACGCGACAAATCCAAGGGGAGGTACCATGGTGTATGTTATTCGCAGACAACATAGTCCTGATTTATGAGACTCGCAGCGGAGTGAACATCAAGTTGGAGGTTTGGAGACAGACTTTGGAGTCTAAAGGATTCAGGTTGAGTAGGACCAAGACAAAATATTTAGAGTGCAAGTTCAGCAACGGGAGCGACCCTGAAACATGCGTGGAGGTAAGGCTTGGTACTCAGGTCATTCCAAAGAAAGAAAGTTTCAAGTACCTAGGGTCTATTATCCAAGGGAATTGAGAGATTGATGAGGATGTTACATATCGTATTGGGGATGAAATAGAGGCTCGCATCTGGAGTCTTGTGCGATAAAAAGGTATCACCAAAACATAAAGGCAAGTTCTATAGGGTGGTGGTTAGACCGACAATGTTGTATGGGCGGAGTGTTAGCCAGTCAAGACTTCGCACTTACAAAAGATGAAAGTTGCGGAAATGAGGATGTTGAGATGGATATGTGGGCATACAAGGAGAGATAGGATTAGAAATGATGATATCCCGGAGAAAGTGAAAGTGGCCACGGTGGATGATAAGATGTGGGAAGCGAGGTTGAGATGGTTCGGGCATATGTGCAGAGGATAGACACAGATGCCCCAGTGTGGAGGTGTGAGAGGTTGGCTATGGACGGGTTCATGAGGGGTAGGGGTAGGCCGAAGAAGTATTGGGGAGAGGTGATTAGGCAGGATATGGCGTAGGTGCAACTTGCTGAGAACATGACCTTAAGGGATTGTGGAGGACACAAATTAGGGTAGAAGAGTAGTAGGTACTCGAGTGTTGTCCTACTTATGCTTACAAATTGATAGTTGTAGTGCTATTACTGTAGGTCCGATTAGCCTATCACACTTATAGGCACATTATTGCTTTATAATTTCACTGTAGTTTGATTTATGCTGATATGTGTTCTTTAGTGTATTTTTGTTTAGCTTATTTAGTTGTGTTAGTTATTGCTCCCTTTTGTTCGAATGCACTTTATACTGTTTTAATTTCTTATCTGAGTCTCACCGTTTCTCCTGCTTTACTCTTTACTCATGCTTTGTTTTGATTGTTTTGCTTGTGATTATGCTTTGTCTTGAGCCGAGGGTCTCCAGAAAACAGTCGATCTACCTACCAAGATGGAGGTAAGTTCTGTGTACAGTGTACACTACCCTCCCCAGAACCCTCGGTGTGGAATTTCACTGGGTATGTTGTTGTACTTAATAATTAGTAGAGTATGTCATTATAATTGGGGAATTTCCTTATTTCACATAGCTCAAACTACTGCATGCTATTAATGAACCAATATTAATGGAGCAATATTAATACATACGCACGATTGGCTTCTGTAATATGAATTGAGATGGACATGCAACAAAGCAAGAAAAAAACAAAAGCACTTCGTCTTTTTGATCCATGCTTCACAAATAGATAAGAGATAATATGAACAGAAAAACTCACATAGAGCTGGAAAAAGCGAATGCCGAGTCCTGTTGAAGCAACCTCTTCTATACTGGAAGTAGCCCATGAGGATAATGTCTAAAATTACCAACTAAATTTCAGTTAATAGCAGGGATATGCACGTAAAAATGAAATTTAGAGCTACAAGCATGACACTCAGCTAAAGCATAATAAGTTGGGGGGGGGGAGGGAGTATAGAAATCCAAACCATGATGGTGCCAGCAGCCGATGTTGCTCGCGCTGTTGCACATTCTCCTGCATCAAAGTATTAGATTCTAAGACAAACTTTGCTGGTCACCACAAGGTTATGCACAAAAAAAGAACCAAATCATACATACAGACTCCAGAAAGAAATGCACAAAAAGTGCCCGCCATCTAGTGAAATAAGAGAAAATATGCTGCTATCCAAGTATCACTTACAATCTTAAGAATTCTCAGTATTAACCATGTCCCAAGTTTATCTGAGGTTGATAGTTATTTAGCTTTGCATTTGCTACTAACTGAGGCTACCACATTCAAACAGTTGTCTACATATAGCATAAAGTTATAAGCAAAACAAACGAGACAAACAAGTTAAAGCTTCTGGCTTGAACCTCGAGAGCTTTTGTAGCAAACAGAAATCCAAAAAGAGGAGCTCACTTGCTATATTTTCCATTAGATGTGCTAAGTCAGAGCTCACAACTGTACGATACAAGATAGGATGTGAAGAACTTGCAAGTTAACAATTTGGGATCATTCTCATTGTAATTATGAAGAAAAGGCATTCGATACTCTAAATAGCAATGTACAACTATTTCAAATTCTGACTTTTCAGTGACCGTTTCCCACGGAAAATAAACCATGTGTTCCTAGTCCAAACTTTAGTGACGCGCACCATCTTAGGATCAATCAGTAATCATCCCTTCCAGAAGAAAGAAAGAAAGAAGATGAAGAATAGTAGACTCTAGCTCATCTACTAGTACCAAGGCTCATACATGCATGTCTTATAGCATGTATGACCAAGCTTTTGAAAAGCCAAAAGTGCTTATCTTTTTTTAAAAGTGCTTATTTTAGAAAGTTGAGGTGTTTGAACAAGCTTTTAGAGAAAAAAGTGTTTTTGAGCAGTAGCGGAAGCTGTTTTTCAGAAGCTAAAAATGTAGCTTTTCCCTGTAAGCACTTTTGGAACATTGGTCATAAAGTACTGCTAATATTGGCAAAAGTATTTTTCAAATTGATTGACCAAACACAAAATGCTACTCTCCAAAGTGACAAAAGCACTTTCCAAAATAAGCAAAACTTGGAAGCTTGCCAAACAGGTCCTTAATAACAAACACAGAATTACTAACAATAGATGTAGTCGGCTCTCTTTGCCGTAACTCAAACAAACAATAGCAGATACCTTCAGGATGAGCCATTTTCTGCATTGCAGTCGGTGCAACCATGATGGGCATTGAAACCTTAAATCCCAAGACACTTGTGGTTGTATCAATGTTGGTTACGTCTATAAGAATGCGGGGCCTAAACCTATTTGAAAGAAGAGGAAAATTCAGTGGCTTATAGAAAGAAAGAAAAAACTTGCTATATTTTTACATTTGAAATGCATCAGGTAAACAGAATATCAACAGTATCAACATGTTTAAAGAAGCACATACAAAATCCTAGAGAAAGCATTTCGATTCTCTTGGAGTGTCCACTGGTCCTCTGCACCAGAGGCATAATAATCGTATATCATTTTTGGTAGTTTCTCCTTTGCTAGGATCTCATATTCCATGGCATTGGTAACGCTCTCCATTTTATGGAACATTAGTGCTGTCTGCTGAAGTGAATACCATATCATTTCAGATCAATAAGGCAGGTACTTAAATCATGTGACAGGAAAGTCAAGAAAGAATTATCCGAAACAGAAAAGAGCAATACATGTTTAAATTTAGAAAAGGAAAAGAATAGAAAATTAACAGCAGTAAAGCTGACGAAAATGAAAACATTAAACAATAAGGAAAAATATGTGTGCAAAAACATAAAATCATTAACACTAATATGGCTCCCCGGGCAGACTTTCCTAAAGCAGCAGAACCATAATGTTACACCCCGTGTGTACAGGACGTGTTTTAAGAACGTACGTAAGAACTCACAAGTGTTAAGAATTGAGACTTGTAAAAAATTTATCGGAAATTTTGGGAATTGTCGGAAAAATGAATTATTATGACGAATGGGAGGGCGACACGTGTCACCCCCCCTTAGTATGCCTTGGTCGAATTGGGCATGTCCCTAATGGTCATTTACCATAAGTCTTGGATGAACAAGTCTTGCCATGTAGTGAGCTTGACAATATTGACCAAGTCAATGGGTCCACTTTAGTCTTGATATTTGTTAAGACCTCATCCAAGCCTCACATTTGTATGAACTTGACCCTCCATGTCCCTTTATAATACTAGTAGTAGTAGCAAGACTTTGTCAAAACACTTAGAAAAATATTACAACACTTAGAGAAGGGGGGGAAGCTCTCGGCTTTAGTGAGCTCAAGGAGGAAAATTTTCGTTGATTGTTCTTTAAGCTCCAAACTTTAACCCAAGGTTCATGAGTGTTATGTAAGTGTATCTCAATAGAAAAATTCCGGAAAAAGATAGTTTTCGGGTTAGTCGCAAAGTAAAAACCTAATGGTCTTTCTAGGTTTTGGATTGGAAGTTGAAGGAAAGTTGTTGGTGTTGTTCTAATGGTCTCAACAAGCGGATTGAAGTGTCTTGAAGAGGTTCTAAACTACTAAGGAGCGACTTCGGATTTGGAAGTTAGATTGAGATTCGTGGAGGTATAATCTTGTTCTCTTTAAGTGTTACAAGATTATGTATTTGTTGTTAGCCTTACATTTTACTAGCATGAAGTATATGTGTTGAAGTTTTATAAGTATTATGGATTGTAGTAGCCTAAATCCGAAATGACATGTAAGCCATGATTAAGTTGGATTACAATTTAATCGTTGTTAGAATCGTCGCATGTAATTGACTTATAGATTATGGTTGTTTTAATCAAATGCGACTTGATATCATGTGAGGCTACCAATTTGGATTGAAATGGAAATTGGATAAGAATTGGTATTGTTGTATTCATTATGGTAGAAAATTGGACTAGTAGTTTGTTAGTCATTTGTATTGGACTACCGCCATATTGTGGTGAGCGATTGAAATTTGTATGGTTATTTATTTGTATTGTACTACCTTATAGATTGTGTGAGCCAATTGGGGCTGTTTGGTTATTGTTTTCGGCCTTGAAAAAGGTGGCAAAGTTAGTAAAAAACAAAGGAGGTGTTTGTCAGATTTTCCAGTAGAATTTAGTGACTTGGCACTTAGGATATTCTACGTTTAAAGTAAGAGGTTAATGGGCGATTGTGACCATGATAGGTTGAAGTACTAAGTCTAGCGTATCCTACTTGAAGAATGGAATAGCTCGAGGTTGAAGTACTTTGGAGCATTTTGCTACTTGTCGACAATCGTCATGGCGTATGTGAACCTCTACTTTCTTTGGCATGATCCTACGTATGAAATATCCATGTGATAGTATTTCAAGATTCCTTCTACTCTTAGAAGTTAAGAAGTATTTACATTGTTGAATCTAAGTTAAGAGTATGTTTAAATTGTCCTAAGTCCTTACTAGGTCTTATGGGAGGCGTTGGTAAGGATGGTTAGGAAATTATGAGATTTGATTTAAGGGCTATGTATCTTGATTTATTTAAAGTAAGTATGTAAGTTGATTTTTTATGTTTGAAAATGACTTGAATTTATATGTGAAAAGGGATTGGTTTTAAAAGTGTAGATGACATGATTTTACAAGTATAAGTAAGCGGACTTTAAAGAATGTATGTTATGAAGTTTTAAGACTATGAACTTTGATTTTCTTTAAAGGATTATGAAACTTTATTTTTCAAGCTATGAGACTTGATTTCTAAAGTATAAGCGACATGATTTGAAAGAGTGTATGCTACGAGGTGTTAAGGCTATAAGCCTTGATTTTATAAGTGGAAATGACTTAATTTTACAAAGTATGGCTTCTTAATTTATTTCAAAAGATAAGAAGATGGCTTCCAAAAGAGTATGTGACTTGAGCTTTAAAAAGAAAGGAGTTCTATGATTCTTTTTAAGTATGTATGTACGTAGTATTTTGGATCTAGTTTTCCTAATGTTGTAAGAATAAAAGTGTCTTAAGTTCTCTAAAATGAAAGGTTGTTATAATAGCTTTATGGGAAGTTGTTATGACGACTTAAGAAGAAGTGAAAAGATGGTTTGAAAATGTTATGTAAGAAAAATCACACCGAGCCTACGAATAGGCGACACGTTATGAAATACACCGAGCCTACAAATAGGCGGACACGTTATGAAATACACCGAGCCTACGAATAGGCCTGACATGCGTTATGAAATACAGAGCCTACAAATAGGATTGACACGTTATGAGATACACCGAGCCTACACATAGGCCTGACACGCCATATTACCCCGAGCCTACACATAGGCGGGTTATGTCATCTTACACCGAGCTCCACAGGCGGGCCAGATTATGCTACATGATTCCACAGTACACCGAGCCCCACAGGCGGGCCGGATTATGTTATATGATTCCACAGTACACCGAGCCCCACAGGGCGGATTATGTTATATGATTCCACAAGACACCGAGCCCCACAGCGGGCGGATTATGTTATATGATTCCACAAGACACCGAGCCCCACAGCGGGCGGATTATGTTATATGATTCCACAAGATGCCGAGCCCCACAGCGGGCGGATTATGTCACATGATTCATCAAGACACCGTGTCCATAAATGGGCGGATTATGTTATGTAAGATATGTAAGTTATGTGAAAAAGACAGGATTAAACTCTTAAGTATGTAAGAATATGTTGTTAAATCTTATCGAAAGAAGGAAAGGAACAGTTAATATATGATTGGTTTCAGGAGTTAAAAGGACATTCTTTTATACAGATATGATTTGGTTATTGCATTTTATTTCGTTTCATATTGCACTGTTATCGACTTCTTCGGGTTGCGTTCATGCCCGCAGTGTTAGGTACATACGTTGGTGATCCTTGCTTTTAGGATCTCTGCTGATTTTGGAAGAAGCTCCTTTCACTCGAGGCTTATCTTTTAGTACGGTTTCACGATGTGGTAGACTTATGTACATTCAGGGTATGGCGGCCCCGTCCCGCCAGCTTGTAATTCCTAGAGGTGCGTAGTCACGTGTTGTGGGTCGGTTTGTAAAAAGAAAGGGATGTAATCATTGTTGTTATGTATATGTATATGTGTCCAGGAAGGTAGCCTTATCGGCTAGCCTGTGGTTTATTTTCTCGTTATTTTATTTTAAAAGTTTCATGTATGTTCCGCTGCTATTCTCTGACGTATACCTGAACAGGGTGCCCAGGTAGGGCACCAGTCGCGGGCCCGGGGTCGGGTCGTGACACATAACTCGGCTGATACTGCTAGGAAAGAAAATAAATACAATGGACCTAAATTTTTCTGTGTAATGTTATTAGTGATTGCAGTGCTCATTGAGTTTCATCTCAATAAGTGGCATTGTTAAAAATGGAAGAGATTAAAGAACATGAAGTACAAGATGATATGATCATCTAAAAAGCAAATGACACATTATTTGCTCTATTTAACTGATCAAGGTTTCCATCTGCTACATAGACTCGCGTGTAACATACGAAACACATAATCTAGCAGACAGTTTTTATCTATGCCCTCAATTCAGTTTAAACAGTTCAGTTAGCAATCCATAAGTGGGATACAACTTAAAAAGGAACAAAACAAAGCACACCCCTACAAGTGAGTTATCTATTTACTTTTCTTCACCAAATTAATAGATCGCCTTCTTTAGGATTCGGAGTGATTGTTTTTAAACTAGAACACATGATGCCCCACATTTAACTATCAAATGTATTAGGCGATAAAATTTTGTCAACCACGTTCATGTTCGTTGTGATCACAACATCAGCGAACTATGGATAACAGCAACATTTCCCCTCTTTGAGATAGAAAGTTGGATAATTTTTTTTATAACAGCCATATACCTATTACCTCCCTCCAACACACAGTGGCGGAGCTAGAATTTTTACTAACGAGGTTCAAAATATAAAAAAAAAACGTAAACATACGGAGAAGCCATGGGTATTCAACATTACTATAAAATATAATTTTAACCTTGTATATATAAGTGTTTATTTTCGACGAAGAGGGTTCGGATGAACCCCTTCACTGCTAGCACTGGTACTGGATAACTGTTTCCACCAAGGCTTTAAGCTTAATAAAGTACTACTCTCCCTGTTCCAATTTATATGACACACTTTCCTTTTTATTTTCCCGATTAAAAAACCATTACAACATTTTTCGGAGAAAAGTGATCAGATGACACTTGAAAAACAAGAAGCCTATAATGAATTCTTTAACTTCAGAAAATCTAATAAAGTCAGACAAGACCATTTTCACTGTTTAAGTCCAGATCACAACAAGCAGAAGCAGAATAAATAAATTTCTATCAAATACTGATTAATGAAACAAATAAATTAATAGAAAACTGAGTCTTAGCAAAGATTATAAGGAAAGAAAGAAAAAAAACAAGAACGGACCTGATGGGGTTGGCTGTCTGTCTTCTGGCTTTACTGTTTAATATATTTTTGACAGCCTCTTAAATTAGTGAAGTAAATTTTATTTAAATGCTCGAAGCTTATTTTAATTGACCATTAAAATTTTGAACTCAGTATTCTTATTAGACATTTTGGTTCAATTCTCTTTTCTTCAAAATAGTTGTGCATATCTTCAAGGGTCTATTATACACACTAATAAAAACAGGAATTTTTAGCTAACAGCAGAATTCAATTATTTAGCAACGGATTATCAAAAGATTTTATTAGTTACGAGCAATTTAGCGATGGATTAACGATGAAGTCCATAGCTAATTTTAATTATTTATAGTGATAATTAAGTTAACCATATAAAATATTTCATCTTTTTTAAGTTTACACATCAGCCTAGACCTAATGTTCTACGGCTTATTGAGACTAATGACTATAATTAAATAAGTGATATATTTTAATTGGTTAACTTATCTACGTAATGGTACTTTAAACATATGTTTTTGCATTTATTTGACAAAAAAGTGATATATCAACTTTTTTGCATTTATTTGACAAATCCAACAAAAGCCTCTTTTTCACTATATTTATCTCAGTTTATATACACTATAAAATGAGTATATATTTTTATTTGGGGGTAAAAAAAAGATTCTTTGATCACTACTGTCTTACTATATGTTTTTTTTTAATATTCTAAATATAAGAAGTTTGAATTTATAACACTACTCATCTAATATCAAATTTGTCAAAATGTTGAGTCTAAGCTAAGATTATCATAAATGTATACATGCAATGTGAACTTCCATGCCTATACTCACTAATCATGATTAATCTTTGAAATCAGTTGAATTACCATGATTAACTCCTTCACAATTCTGTCGGATCAGAGTGTGAGAGCTCTGGGGTGGGAGATCCACCTTTTTTGAAAAAAAGTAATCAGCTCAAGGTCGAAGCAGTTAGGAAAAAGTAGAGAGAACATTTTGTTGAGAATCAAATGATTTAATCTATTAGAATTGCAAACACAGACCTTTTATATTTGTAGACTAAATCGGTTATAACTATTAGCGGATATTCTCTGAATATTCACAGTATATATTATAATTATTATTGTCATGTATTTAAGGTAACTTAGGATTCTTACTGTATTAGGAATCACTTTTGTACAACTATATATATTGTGATTAATGAAAGAAATCCCTAAGGAAAATTATTCGGATATCTTACATGGTATCAGTAGCCTAAACTCCCTAAACCCTAAAAAAATCCTTGAAACCGTCGACCCCCCCCCCCCCCCCCTTCTTCTCAGCCGCGACGACTTTCTTCTCTAAAATTCAAACCCTGTGGCTACCATGTCTCTTCCTAACTCCCCTAAAATCACTAGTTCTACCTCCGGTATAATTGACACCCCCTCTTTCCTCAACGTCTTATTTTCATCAGTCGTTTGTTGTCACAAACATCAAGAATTTTGTCCTTATAATTCTTGATCAAGAAGACTGACAATATTCTATGTGGGTAGAATTGTTCTATATTCATGCTTGCGCGTATAACGTGCTCGATCACATTGATGATTCAATCCATCTCCCCCCTGAGATTGCAGACTCGACATGGCGATGTTTTGACGCCATTGTCAAGAAATTGATATATGGTACTATCTCAAAAGACTTGTTGTGTACTATCATGAAAACAGGTGATTCGACGCACGAACTTTGGGTACTTGATCGGTGTATTTTATATACACCTTTTGAGTCATTTTTAGTTAGTATTTTACTCATTTCATTTATGTTTAGTATAGTATTAGGGTCGTTTTCCTTTCTTTTGTGTCACAACGGTCAGAAATGGAGAAATGACGAAAATGAGATGAAATGAGCATAAATGAGATGGAATTACACACAAAAAGGGCCAAGAAATGAAGTCTAAGAAGTTCCGGGAATTATAGAGGAGATCAGACGAAGTCCGGACGAAAAAAGGACAACAAAACGAAAATCCGCCAGAAAAACGCCTCAGCCATGCGCTACCAATGTTCAATGTTCGAAAGTTCTTGATCTTGGTAGCCGCGCTGTCACAGGCCGCGCCGACGCGGGATTTATGAAGTTCTGGGCCGAATTTGACATGTTTTCAGAGTCCTAAGGGGATAACTTTTCCTACCTAAAGGGATAACTTTTCCTACCTTAAAACTCTTACCTAAAAGGATTCTAATAACTTTTCCTACCTACATAATCCTTAACCCTTCACCTAAAGGATTCTTGGTCTATAAATAGTCTCTGCATCATTAGAAGAAACTATTCTCCATTCCACCATTCACCATTCTACATCCATCCATCCATCCACCAATCCATCTTGTAAATATTCCACAACACAACCCTTGGATGCTAGAAGGCTTGGAGACTCGTTCTTGAGTATTTTTCTTTTCTTTTTGCTTTATTTATTTCAGTTCATTCATGGAGATTGTATTAGTTCTTAGTGTGACTATGGCTAGGAGCTAATTACTTTATTAGGGATTTCCTTGTGATTCACTTGAAACTCTATTCATGAATTAATATATTAGTTGATTTCTTCTTCACTTATTTAAGATTTATCCAATAGATGATTTGATTGCTTGGTAATTACTTGATCATTAATTATCATTATTTATATGATTTCTAATCAAACTCCGAAAGGAGGAGGTTGTGACTATGCTGTAGTTGGGTAGACATAGGTCGAATTGGGGATGAAAATACCTCAATTACTTGTGTAGCATTAATAAGGGTTTTTGTTCTTAATCCTCCTATAGAGTCATCCTTATCACCGAAAGGTAGAAATGAGCGCTACTGGAGTTGAGTGTTTATATAGCCTTAACGGGAGTATAAAACGGATTAGTAAACCTGATATTTTAACGTAGAAGAAAAAGTCAATCTAATTGTATTAAGAATTGAATAGAGTGGATAGTTGATGATCTTGGAAGCCCTAACTATCCATCATAACTGATTTAAATCAAAGTATTTTTATAATTAGTTTATTTCCTGCATTATTAGTTAGAATTCCAATTCAATTTACGTTAACCAAATAGATACCATATGATAGATAATCGGTACTTGAAAACCAATCCTTGAGGACGATAACTCGGTCTTACCTAGACTATATTACTTGATTCGACAATGTGCACTTGCGTTAAAGTGTGTGCATTAAATCGCGCATCAGTACTTTTAGAGGAAATATTTCAGGATAATAAAAATACTCGGGCGGTGTATTTAGAGGAGCAGTTCAACAACACGCGTCTTGAGAATTTTAACAACATGTCTGAATATTGCAAACAACTGAAACTCATCGCAGATCAACTTTCTAACGTTGGGACAACTGTTTCTGAGACTAAAATGGTACTACAACTAGTTGCAGGTTTACCGAAAGGGGAATATGATACTCTTGCAACAATGATTCAACAGACTGATCCACTTCCAACTTTCAACAAGGCGCATTCACAATTGTTATTGGAAGAAACACGACGTGCTGAACAGGATGAGCACGATCAAAAAGCACTCAACCGCCGGCCAATACCACAGATGCACCACCACCGAATCACTAGCAGCAACAGGGCCGCGGCGGAGGACGTGGTGGCAAGGGCCGCGGGAATAGTAACAAAGGCAAGGGCCGCGACAGAGGCAAGCGACCAACAGATGCCCGCCTCGTAATCCCTATTTCGGCCGGTCGCCAGTGGTGGCCCAATTCCGCGAACTGGGTCTCGCCTGCATGTCCCTACCTAACAGCAGGGGCCCAGTTCCAGCAGAATTGGAGGCCTGGTCTCCTCAGCTCAGCACCGCAACAGAGGAAAGCCCAACAACTGAATCAGCAAGCACATTTCATGTCAGCCCAGCAGATTCCGCAGGCCCAACTTTTGGCCTCCACTGATTTAGGCCAGGCATTCAACACTCTGAATCTTCAACAACTCGACAACAATTGGTATATGGACTCCGGAGCCACATCACACCTGACCAACTCTTCAGGTAATTTACTGCTTCGGTTAATGTATCTTCAATATATTACTGTCGGCAATGGTCACCGTATTCCAATTGCAGGTTATGGTAACACACGCATAAAACATCTCCATCCACCCTTCTCACTTAACCATGTCCTCTACGCACCTCAAATTATTAAAAATTTGATATCTGTTAGAAAATTCACTCGCAATAATTGGGTGTCTGTCAATTTTGACCCTTTTGGTTTCTATGTGAAGGATCTCAATACGGGGAGAACTCTTACGCGGTGCAATAGTGTGGGAAACCTCTACCCTTTTACCTACTCTTCCGCTGTCATAACTCAACCACCTGTCTCCCTTACTGCACTGTCTCCATCCACCTGGCACAATAGGCTCGGACATCCAGGAGATCATGTATTTTCTTTTCTTAGAAATAATATGTGTATTCAATGTAATAATGAGAAATTTGCCCAAAACTATTTTTCTTGCCCGTTTGGCAAGCATACTCGTCTTCCGTTTATATCTTCATTGAGTATTACAGTTTCACCATTTGATATTGTTCATGTTGACTTGTGGACATCTCCTGTTATTAGCTCACTGGTTCATAAATTTTATCTTGTTTTATTAGATGATTTTTCACATTTTTTATGAATTTATCCACTCAAATTCAAATCTGAGGTTTTTGCTAAATTTCTTGAGTTTCACAAATTTATTAAAACTCAATTTGAAAAATCCATAAAATCCTTACAGTGTGATAGCGGACGTGAATTTAATAATTCAGCATTCCATAATTTATGCTCCCAACAGGACATGGTGTTCCATTTCTCTCGTTCCCACACATCCCCTCAAAATGGAAAAGATGAACGAATTATCCGTACTATCAATAACATGGTCTGTACCCTTATCTTTCACGCCTGTTTACCACCTTCCTTCTTGGTCTATGTTGTTAAAATGGTAGAATACCTCCTCAATATTTTACCCACTAGTACTCTACAAAATAGAGCCCCCACCTAAATTCTATATCATAGGACTCCATCATATGACCACCTACGAATCTTCGGCTGTCTGTGCTATCCCAATCTTACCTCCACCATCCCTCATAAGTTGGCTCCCCGAACTACACCATGTGTATTCCTCAGTTTCTTACCCAACCATAGGGGATATCTGTGATATGACTTGTCTACTCGTCAGATCCACATTTCCCGTCATGTCACGTTCGACGAGATCATATTCCCATTTTCGAATCCTCAGAAATACCGAAAACTGGACTACTCATTTCTTGATGAGTCAGTCATCTCTCCCATCATTCTCGGTCAACTCACTCATGGCACCACCGAAACATCCCCTCCTCTCCAGCCTTCCAGTGAGCACACTGATTCTTTTCCGTCGTCAGCGCCGCGGCCCCTCGTGGATGCGCCGCAGCGCTAGTCTTCCAGTGAGCAACTTGATTTTTCACCGTCGTCAACGCTGCGGCCCCTCGGGGATGCATCGCGGCGCCAACTTTCCAGTGAGCACTGGACCTCAGGAGCCGCGTCCCTTGATCGCGGTGTCGCGGCGCCTCCGACGACAAATATTTCATCCTCCCCATCTCCGACCATACCATCTCTCTCAGATCCTGCTACTCAGCCAATGTAGTCACCCACTGTCCCCAGTCACCAAATGGAAACTCGTGTCAAACACGAGATTTTTAAACCCAAAATCCAATTTAACTTGTCTACTCAAACCATTTCTCCAATTTCAAAGAACCCCAAATTGGCCAAACTAGACCCTAATTGGAATGCGGTCATGTCTGAGGAATATAATGCTTTAACTAAGCAGTACACTTAGGATCTAGTACCTAGACCGGAGGGGTGAATGTGATCCGATGTTTGTGGCTCTTTCGTCACAAATTCAGAGACAGTGGTGATTTGGAGCGTTACAAGGCAAGACTTGTGGTAAATGATACTAATCAGTAGGAGGGCATTGACTGTGGTGATACTTTTAGCCCGGTTGTTAAACCGGCTATGGTTCGTACTGTTCTTAGTATTGTTATGGGTAAAAAGTGACTGATTCATCAGCTGGATGTCAAGAACTCATTTCTTCATGGGGATTTGAAAGAAACTGTGTATATGCATCAGCCACCTGGTTTTGTTCATCCTGCAGTTCCTCAGTATGTCTGTCGTCTCAGGAAATCACTCTATGGCCTGAAACAGGCACCTCATGCTTGGTATGGCCGCTTGACCAGGTATATTATGCAGATTGAGTTTATTTGCGGCAAGTGTGACACATCTCTGTTCATTTTTCATCATGGTAGTGACATTGTTTACTTATTATTATATGTGGATGACATTGTTCTCACTGCATCATCTGACAAATTGAAAAAAGACATTATTGCTCTTCTCAAAACTGAATTTGCTATGACTGATTTGGACAAGCTGAGCTACTTCTTGGGTATATCAGTTACTAGATCTGCAGATACTATGTTTCTGAGTCAGCGTAAGTATGCAGAAGAAATTGTGTTCAGAGCTAAGATGTTGAATTGCAAGGCTATGCCTACTCCGGTTGATTCGAAATCCAAGCTCAGTGCTTCTGAGGGTGATCTAGTGTCTGATACTACTCTCTATCGGAGTCTTGCAGGTGCTCTTCAGTACCTTACATTTACCAGGCCCGACATTGCATATATTGTTTAGCAGGTGTGTCTATTTATGCATGCCCCGAGAGAACCACATTTTGCTGCTTTTAAGTGTATAATCAGATACATTAAGGGTACTCCTAATTATGGGTTGCATCTCCACCCCTCCGCTCCGACCAGGTTGCTTTCTTACACAAATGCTGATTGGGCAGGATGCACGGACACGTGACGCTCTACTTCCACTTTAGGCTATTGTATATTTTTAGCAGTCCAGCAAGTAATAAAATTTGAAAATTGGCAGAGAATCATCGAAAAATTAGCAAAAAGAAAAGGGCAAGAATCCACAATAACTGAGAATCACTAGAAGTCATTCTTTTAAACAGAAGTTATGTTTGCAAAGCAAAAACTTCGTCCCTCAAATCGCATTGCAACTCCAAGTGGATCGACGACTTGATACGTTGTCTCGGTTCGCTGCCCGGAGAAGGTAAACCCATTCTCCCTTTGGATTTTGGTTCTTTATGCAGCTTTGTGTTTCGTGTTATTTATGTCGTGACTGTATCAGTTAACATTTTGATATCGTGTTCAACGTATTTTGGCCCATCTAAATATAGTTCGACTATTGAGGTTATCGACTAGGTCTCTATTCAATATAATAAGTCAAATATATAGTTTAAACCTCTACTAAAATAGGAAGCCTTCGTGTGCATATTATTTGATTAATTGGAGACCAAAATGCGGATATCATTTGCTTTGGGGAGTCTCGGTATTCAGTTCAATATGTCTCAGATGGTAAACATTTACGATATGATAGCAGCTACTGATCTGGGAGTCTGTTTAGATATACAACCTAAATATAATTGTGTGCTCAGCTTATGATGAAATGATTTTTCCTACTTAAAATGTTAGCTCGGTTTTCTTACCTGCCTACTTCTGTGTCATTACACATAATGTATATCATATATATAGGCAAGCACATTTAGTCTTAAGTCAACTGGTTATGTATGTCTAAAATGTCATCTCTTTGTGATTACTTGTTTATCTTCTGGCCCTCACGATTGTCAAAATAATTGCATTTGCATGTTAAGTGTCGGAAGGGGTCTAGGATAACATATAATGCCTTTTTCTTATGCTATGATAATCTGTTAATTTGAGTCTACTATTATTCCTATGCATTATTTGCCTTCTCTTTTGCCCATTTGCATGTGTACCACTCATTGGTTTGGAAATTTCCCATCTTCTATAATCTGAAAACATCATGCATCACTACTCTCGGCTGTTGCAATTGAATAATAGCTTTATACTTATATATTTGGTGTACAAGGCAATACATTGGGTTTATACATGAATATTGCTATCTGGGCCCATTATACAATCGGGTCGAATTCTAAATCTGAAAATGATTGTTAGATCGCTACTGTTGAATGAAAATTCCGACTATGTGCCTGTTCAAATTTACATAGCTATGTCACTCTTTTATTTGCATTGTTACTATGATTTGGGTTGATACTAATCTTTATCTCTTCTTATCTTTTACATGAAATGTATCGAAGCCGAACGACGAGTCTCATGGCATGACTCATCATGAGCTACTTCAAATAGCGACCCGCATCTATGTTCATCCGCATTCCCGCTTCAAGAATTCCAAAACAAATAAGAGTGGAATGACGTCGTCATCCATCTCAACTCCTTTTTACTCTCTTAATATCCATTGCTTCATTCGTGTCTTTCATTTTATTATTTGTAACTTTATTATCTAACTTTGTAATTAATAGGAGACATAGAACAATTAACCTTTGAATAAATGAATTGGGCGGGTAGTTTTAAAATCAGAAATGCACTTCTAATTACGTATTTTAGGCTTATCATGCACATTTAAACTTTTGCCTAACAATTTAATTTGCATATCTAATCGTGAAAATTTAGGCTTATATTCCTCTCAATTGCAAAATTAAGTATTTTATGCATCATGTCATACTTATGTTAATCAAGATTAAGTTAGCAAGTAAATATATACATTTAGTCAACAAATCAACTTTGCATCATTTTTATAAATACATACCTTTAAACTTTACGTATATTTTTGTGACATTAGTCTTATAAATCTTTTATCAAAAAAATGCATCATTTTATAAGATACTTGTAGCATTTTTCAAAACATGCGTTATTCTTTAGCATAATAATTACCCTAGGTTTGACCGGACAACCCCAAGTTAGCGGGTCTTAGAGAATCTCACATAGTTTAGCATATCATTAAATGAAGTTAGTGTTGACTTTATTTAGTTGACATTTAGGTGTCCTAAGACGACTCCGCGAACCCTTTAGCATTTTAGCATCCTTTTTAGCATTTTATTTTTATTTCTAACTAATATAGCAGGATTCGTTGAGATAATGTCGCGGTCGAAAAAGGGTGTGACATATGGTATTCTAGATGTCCAGCGATTATGGGAGAACTCATTGATGCAAACTGGACATCCTTGAAGAACACCACAACCACACGTGGATGTGTATGGTGTGTATTTGGAAAATCCTCTAAGCAAATTTACATCGATCGATTCGTGATGGAATCAGAGTTTATCGCATTGTACAAAGCATGATGAGAAGTTGAGTAACTTCACGACCTCTTAGAGGATGTCCCTCATTGGGAGAAACCCGTGCCTTCGCCAGTTATACACTGAAGGGCACGGATGACGACGTCTGGACATATATGTCGCAGACGTAAGACTGTATGGCAGTTGACCGGGTGACACGTCCTTGATTACTAAATCAAAAGATATAATGAAACCATTAACTAAGAAATTACCCAAAGATCAAGAGTTATGCCGGTCTAGGGGAATTGTCTTAAAACCCAAACAATACGAACTGATACAGTGGATACCCAACCATACTGATTGGAGATCCCGAGAATTTGGTTCAATGGGAAAACTAAGTTGTAAAGGTTCAGTTGAGCGCTTCGGTGGAAGCAAGAGCACTTCAGATAATGATTTTTTCATAGAAACATGAATCCAAGGCCGTTCTCGTGATAGACATTAAGTGTTATCTGCATCGTGGGTAAATGTTAAGTTTTCAAAACCTTTAATGATCCTCAACGGTTGAGGTTAGGTTTGAGAAAATTTTTAATGGTTCCAACACTCGTGGAGTGGGGTATAGCAAGATACCTTGTAGGAGACCACCTATTTAAGTGCGAGGACTGACCGCCTCAAATGAATGCACTTAAGAATCCAAGAGTGTCCACGGCCACAACAGACAAAATATTAAGAAGAACAGAGTAAGGAAAATTGTTGTGTTGGTACCATTGTCTTGACTTACACTAAACACTAACGGTTCAAGACATCACGTTCACTGCGCAGTAAGTAAGTCTGATGGTATTCTACTATGGAAGGTTCAAAGTCACGGCTACCTATCCAGATGCAACATCGATCCACCGAAAGATTGCTAGAAAGGCAACATGTGGGTGCGCCAAAATCTCTTTCAAGAGGGGATTGTTGCAAATTTACTAATGTGGAATTAAGTTTAACCCATTATTTATGACTCGAACAATTGAGGCCTCGCACATCAGAAACGTCGTTTTCACACACGTGCACACGTAGTACCAAGTATCATAAATTTCATTAGTGAAAGAGATATTGATACGTAAGTAAAACGTTTGAGACATAGAATAGTGGACGGTTATTGGCCAAATGACGTGTGTTCCACATTGATAAATGAAGGAAAAAGTGTACGAAGAGTAAGATCAAAACTTGTCGGAAAAGAGCCGCGACATCCCCGTGGAGCCGGGGCGCCACCATCGCGCGTCGCGACGAGGCGAGCCGCGACGACGATGGTCGATGGGCTCACTGAGTCGCTGCAGCTCAGAGAGGCGATAAGGTCGACAGATGACGAAAAGTTTCTGACTTTTGGGTTTTTTGGAGCATTAATCCTCCATTACTTGACACTTGAATTCAGTCATTATTTGGCTGAATAACACCTCTCAGTAAGTGTCATTACATAACCATTGATTGCTCTAATTTAGGTGAGGATTGTCCAAATACACATGTTTCCATTCCATTTTTGAGTGAGACTTTTTTTTTTTTTTTTTTTGACGGCGAACCCGCACCGCCACTTTTCGAGTGCGCACAGTAAACCCCGAATGACGCAATACCGCAAACCACGCCACCGATTAACCACACTTGGCAGCTACGCGATTTCAACCAAAGATGCGATGCAGGATCGAACTCGACTATGGCCCCGCTTCTTCATCTGTACACCAACTCTACATTCATGCGGGTATTTTTGAGTGAGACTTGACAATATATTTGGTGGTTATTATTTTCGACAGCGGCTAATTTGGAAGGGGGAAAGGGTATTGCCACGTACAAAAGGTTATGTGGTTCAAACTTGAAACTCATTAATGTGTGGAAGTAATTGGTTGAAGAGGACACAGTTACAGCCAATAGCCATGGTGGTCTTAGGAGTTGTTTCTCCACAACATATCATCCCTTCAGTTCCAACACATCAAACCACAAATTCTCAATATTTGACAAGGCGTAAAGCTTTGATATTTACTTCTTCTTCTCTGTTTTCTTCTTTCATGTATACATCTCATCATTACTCTGCTGCTACTACTTTCCAAATTGATCAACCTCAACAACAAGAAGATAGACTCGTTCACCTCTTTCAGGTAAATGCCTCACACAAAAGGGTAGAACAAAAATGATTAAAAAGAAGAAGACATGACACCGCTTCTCGAGACTCAAATTATGTAAACATTGATAAATATTTTAAAATGTATTTTTTTTCATCCTATTGACATGATAATAATTGAATATCTAAATTTTAATTTGAAATATTGAGTTGTTTAATCCAATTTAGCTTCAAATATTAGTTAAATTGAATAAATTGGAACAGAGAAGTATCTTTTTTTTTGGATAATCGTGTTATCTGAGTCAGTTTGCTAGCAGCTAGACTAATTCCATGCGATATTTGTTACCTCCTACCGACACATGTACACGAAATCATATTTTTGCCTATTGCTGAGATTTGAACCTTAGACTTCATAATTCTCAGTCCACCTCGTTGACCACTAGACTACTTGTGGATTAGTTATTCTTAAGTATGGCCCAAATGTAGATAAATTCAATGCTGAATATCGTTGGCTCTTTTTGTGTTTTATTGCTAAAATGCTATTGAATAGGTGAAAAAAACCATTTCGGGCTGTTGGAGTAGAAACCTGGAACAGTATGATTAGTACTACGGACCATTTTTGTAATGTAAAGATTTGAGAATACTTTATATCCCTATATGGATATATCAAATAAATGTTGCTCCCATTGTCCCAATTTATATAATACTCTTTTTATTTTGAACGATCCAAAAATGTTTGAACTATTCAAACACATATGAAGTTCCCATAATCATGTAATCTTCAGATTGCTTAATTGGGGCTACAAATTTTCATCCTGTGCCAACTATACTACATAGCAGAAACATTTGCTGCATTTTCAAGACAGTTAGTATTGGACATCTAAGTGGATAGATAGCTTGAACAATAAGATGGTCCTAAGCCATTTGCAGTGGTATGTTAGTCCAAACAAAGCTAATATGGTTTATTATCAGTAAGAAGGTCGTAAATCATACCTAAGGTAAATTGAAATGCTTCTTAGTCTGGTCATGAATAAATCATCCAAAAATCTTCACAACAACAATAAGACGAAAGCATCAAAGATCTTATCATGTTTTTTGATTGGTGAGTTTATCTGTTTGAAATGTAGTAACAGAACTAATGATGCAAATGCAGGAAACTTCCCCTTCTGTTGTTTTCATTAAGGACCTTGAGTTGGCTAAAGGCTCCAATGACTCTACTAAGGTGCTAGCTAACGACGAGAATGCAAAACTGGAAGGGACAGGTTCAGGCTTCATTTGGGACAAGTTTGGTCACATTGTACTATTTTTCAACTTTAAGGATTATAAATATGCATTGAATATCTGAATTTTCCATGTTAATTGAATGAATTCTCTGCTGCTTATCTCAAGAAATTTAAATGCCCCATCTCAAGAAAGTTAAATGCTTGATGTCAGATTTGAATTTAAGATTCCAATAGTTCATTGGAATAATTACATTTTTGGACCACTCTAAAACATAATAGCAGGCATATGTATATGTTTTGTATATTAAGTATAATTATACACATAATATTCATATCATACACAAATAATATACATATTATATACATAATCTGTGTATATGTTTTGTATATTTTGCCTAGCGCCCGTAATTAATTTTGGCCGGCGAGCCAAAAATGAACTCGACACCAAAATTTTAACACACTTGAATTTCGGTTATCTCGTTTTAAATTTCTGGCCCCTGCTTCAAATCTTCCATTGAAGTTTTCTGTAAAAACAATTTCAGTACTGACCAAATACAATGTACTTATAATTCTGAAATCAGACAGTTCTCTGAGCATGGGGCATGATTGTTTTGGGTTTATCGCAGGTAACCAATTACCATGTAGTTGCTAGATTAGCTACTGATCAAAGCGGACTGCAGCGTTGTAAGGTTTTCTGCATTTCTGGTGTTTTTATCCCTTTGTTTTCAATTCTTATCTGGATATTCAACCGGACTGCTCCATTTCAGCTAATTCTAATTTTAAATGTTTTGTTTTCAGGTTTCTTTAGTGAATGTTAAAGGGGAAAGCATAGAGAAGGAGGCGAAGATCATAGGTGTTGATCCAGCATATGATCTGGCTGTTCTCAAGGTGTTAAATCAATCTATTACTTAACAATGTTGCCAATTTCCATTGTTTTACTAATTTATTTTCTACACTGGTCAGCGTATACTGATAATTCTAACTATCCATATTTCTCCGTCTAAAAGTTTTTATAGACTGGTTAGTTGAAGTAAACTGTGAAAAATAGGACGTTATCTAACTCCTTCCATTCTATTTTATATGACAGTATTTGAGTGCGCGCATAAGCTAAGAAATTATTTTGGTTTTATCTTTTATATTTGGGGGTCGTTTGGTCGGAGAGACTAGGTGGCTATCCCAGCATAAAATTTGAGATTAAATCTATCCTGTGTTTTATTGAGGTTATTAGTTAAAACTAGGATAAATTTATATCACAATCAAGAAATTATTTATCCCATTTAGAAGGTGGGATTATTTATCCTGGCTATAATCTCAGGATAACATGGTTCTGAACCAAACGACCCCTTAGTGATTGGGACCAAAATTTGAAGATATTGTTAAAATGTTTGATGGAGAAAACGTCATATCAAGTGTTAAATTTGAACAGTTTATCGAATTTGAACTAGAATTGTGAAAGTTGTATAGAATGGTTTGGTATCAACCGTTTTGAAATGTTTAAAAATGGAAAGATTGGCATATAACAGCAAAAGATGTACTTCTACCCAGTGAGTAAAAACACAGAATCGTCATCAACCTGTTCTGGCGAAATTGTTGCATTCCATTCCTCTGTTTCAGAAAATTATATAGGTCTTATAGTTCCAATCTATGTTATGAGGATTCATCATGAATTGGTAAGTTTTACGTTGGCTGCCAGCATGTCGCAACCAGGGGCGATTTTATAGCCTAAATTTGGGGCACGTGAACACATGGTCTGTCCGTAAAAATAGGTATTTTATGTATTTATTTTCTAAATTTGGTATAATATTATCGAGTGGCACTCATGCTATAAGAAGACTAAATGGTGTACTTGGTTGAAGGTTAAGTTATTTACCTTGAGGACTATATCTAGGGATCAATTCTCACTTAATACATTTTTTCCTTTATTTTTTTAGTGGTGCATCCATGTTTTAGAAATTCTAGATTCGCCTCTGGTCGCAACCCCTCCTCCTTTATCTGGGTTTGGGACTGCGATATGAGCAAGCTCACACAAGTGGAGTTAGTATGTTGATTTTGAATCTATTACTTTTCTAAGAGCATTTTGACCTTATTTATATACTAGTTAAAGTATAGAGATTTTTCAATTTATTTTTTGGTAAGATGAGTTAGAGCTTAAATGAGGAGACATGACCTGATTCATATAGCCGACCCCAACTTGTTTGGGACTGAGGCGTAGTTTGATATTGTCATAAAGATCCAACACCCCTTCCCCCTCTAAATTCTCAATTGTTATCTGTCAATTGTACAGATACTTCTCTTACGTTAGAACTAGTGAAAATGAAATGTTAAATGAGAATGGTTACTAAACATGAAAAAATATTTGTGCAAAATAAAGTTGTCTAACAATTTTCAAATATCTGTAGAAGCTAATCGGTTTAAGAGTCCCCTGGGTTTAATTGTCTCTTATTCAACTGCAGGTTGATGTTGAAGGTGATGAAGTTAAACCAGTCCCCGTTGGTACCTCCCGTGGCTTACGTGTAGGTCAAAGTTGCTTTGCCATTGGAAATCCCTATGGATATGAAAATACTCTGACAACTGGGGTAATACATATCTACATTTTGTTTATAGTTCAGAAATATACCCATGTGGAGACTCATTTTATGGTTTCATTCCCATGGAAAAGCCTTTCTAGCATTTATTTTTCATGCACTTCTGCTAAACAACTCAGTGTATAACTTGTAATCTTGATTTCCTCTAAGGATGCTGAATGTTACCATTGCTAAACTACTCAGTGTATATAGCTTTTCATTTGATATAAACAAAAAAAAAACTGTTCAACTCGTACTCAATATCTTTAAAATCGTGGTCAAAAGGGAACCAAAATCATTGAACTGATGAAGATGTTTAATAGATATGTCATGGTTCTCCATGCAAAAGCTAAAGGAAAAATAACAGTTATTCATAGGGAAAAGAGATAGTTAATAAATTGTTACTATTGTTTATCTGATTACTTCAAATATTACAGGTAATTAGTGGATTAGGCAGGGAAATACCTGCACCGAATGGAGCTGCCATTAAAGGAGCTATTCAAACAGATGCTGCTATTAATGCAGGTAAACATTGTTCTTTTAGTTCCTATATAAGATATTTTATTGTTTGGTAGAAAATTCTGGTGAATAACTAAGTTGCTCGGACTCTTCGCTTTCGTTGTCGCACCGTGTCGGTGATGTGGGTGTGGTGTGGGATCCGTACGGGATCTAGTCAATCGATTTTAGGTACTTTCACCAATATCGATAGATAAATTCGAGACAGATACAATGATTTCTGAAATCAAAACAAAAGCTAGGGTGCAACCATAATTTAGACATAAATTTTTTATGTTAAAAGATATTTGTATTAAAAAGTCAGGACCATAAGGTACTTACTTTAAAGATATTTACAGGTCAACATGTGCAATGAACTCGAGGAGTCTATCATGGCCTCTATATCATTTGCAATATTCATGTTACACCAAAAAAACAATAAGGAGACGCATATGTACTTAATAAAAATTACAGATTCAAACTTGCTCTCAAAAATTTGTGCATTCCTTTTCTTCCAAATAGTCCACCATAATTTAGGCATATTTTTATAACTCAATTTTAGATATTTGAATTATTTTTAGCTGAACCCCCTAACCCGTATCCATACCCTAAATCTTAAAATTTAGATCATGAAGGATCTGACCTCTAAATCCGCACGTATTATACACCGGCATCCGAGTCCGAGCAACTTAGGTGAAAAGCACAATAGTCACCTCTGCATGATGCACTGTTTGAGTAGGATGTAAGACATTGTTTACTGAGCAAAAAGAGCAAAGCCAGTTACATGGCTGTTTATCTGGTTTACATGAGGATGCGGATAGGGTTGAATGTAGGTTTTGATCTCGCGGATGAAGTTCAATTTCTAACTACAGAAATTGTCAAAGTAGAATACTTTCCTTGATTAAAACTCATGATTCATCAAGTTATGCATGTACAGTAAGTTTTAGTTTAACCTATGCAGGGAATTCAGGTGGCCCATTGATAGATTCATCTGGTCATGTAATTGGTGTAAATACAGCAACTTTCACCCGCAGAGGTCAGAAATTCATTGCTTTTATTATTTTATAGAAATATTAATTACTGACGTATAAATCTCTTGGGACTTTACTAACTTCTTGTAAGAATAACTATTTGATATTCTCCGCTCATGAATATTTTGTATATACAGAAACTTAGTGATCAGATCTGAGTCAAATTCTAATTGCTTTTAGATTTCAATCATGATGCAGGCTCGGGTATGTCCTCGGGGGTAAACTTTGCCATTCCGATTGACACAGTTGTACAAACCATACCTTACCTTATCGTTTATGGAACAACTTACAAAGACAGATATTGAATATCTGTAATCAGAAAGTTACTTCTGCACTTGATGGTTTTGCATGATGATGCCTAAATGAGATCAAGCTTTGAAGTTGTTGGTAGCAGAAAGAAAATTGTCCGTGTAAGGACAGGCCAAAGCATAAGGAAGGAAGCGCACTCATAAGCAAATTCCGAGCTATAGCCCTTAGTGCTTGTGATACATAATTTATTATGTAGACAAATTCTTGTCAATATAAATATTCCATGATCCAACATGAACAATCTTTGATCTCTTTGAGTGGTACCCTCTGATCCTTACTGCAGCTTTAGTGTATTCATTGGATGGTATTGAACTTACAAAAAAGTCTTTTACGTAGAGCTGGAAAATGACCATGTTATTAACTGCAACCCTTGTGATGGGTGCTTTAGTCCTTTGTTTTACCAGAATATGCAGATTAATTGATTCATGATGTTGTGAGCTTGCACCTAGTTTTAGTCATTTCATTTGTCCTCTCTGAAATTTTCTATTTGAACTAAGTAGAAATTAATGAGGTTAGCAGTAAGCTGTGTCTCGAGGTGTATCGTGGGTCTATTTATTACAAAAAGCGAATATCCCCTTTCCAAAACATTAACATAATTGAAAAGGGGGCGAAAAGAGTCTATTTACATTCACAATATTTCGGAATGTATCTTGGTTCTATCTGTTTGAGATTTTTTCTTCTTTTAAAAGAGAATGCAGTCACGAGCTGCTCATGTGTCACAATTCAGAAGTGGTAAATGTATAAAGACCTGTCAAAGTAGCTTCACTTTTCTTGTTCCATAACCCAACATACTCCTCAAACCCTTGGTTGCCATAAAAATGTATTTCTCATACCTAAGCGGTTTGCACTATCGCCTATCCTATTTGAATTTGAACTGAGTAACACTCAAGTCATTTGGAGAAAGAATTATCAAACTCGACCTTTTTCCTTTCTCATAGACTAAAGAGGGCGTCTATTTGCTTGGGGGGGAATCAAACTCATCCATTTTCCTTTCGTTAATGCTTTAAATCCTAGATATATGTTTCACAACATTTATATGATGTACTTTGAAGAAAGTCACAATTATGTAATCCAGATTATAATATTACACGAACACGGCACAACACAACACAAGTACACAACAATACGAACCAACCAATCCTTTGCAACCTAAATTACAACAAGGGAGAAAGATAACAAAAAAATACTTCCAGAATCACTCATGATATGCCCAGCCATTGTCATATGCATCATGACACTCCTGGCCAAGTAGTCTACCAACTATTTCATTTACTGCCTACACGCGAATTAACTTCCGAGGTTGAGCAGTCTCAATTTCACAGGGCCTTTTTACAAAAAAGAAATTGCCTTCTAGAAAGTGGATTCTAGTCATCAAAAACAGATAATTTTTTCAACAACTGAGAAATCCCCGAGGACTAGTGGTGCATGCTTCGAAGCTCAGTGGATTATGGACTTGTCCCTCTATCCTTCTCCACTTCAATACCAAGTGTTTTCCCCCAACATCGGAACTCGTGATGTGTGTCCGATCCACACATCACGTGTTACGCTCTTACTACTAAAAAGCCCTGGAGCAACTGGCAACTCATCAAAAATGCTAGAGAAAGATGCAACAGAAAATGACAAGGTTTCTTGGTGACAGACTCATCAAAGCTTCTTGATAGCAAAGGAAAAATAACATATGATAATTTAACACCAGTATTGAAAACAGCATATTCAATTGTCAGGATAAATCAAACAGGGAAGATATTCATCCAGTTGGATCAAGTTTATCGCCACTAATAATTATGAGTTTTGCTCCCCAAGTGACATTAGGGACAACTGCTCGTCAATAGAACAATCCACATGACATGTTTTCCGACATGAGGAAGGGATTAAAATGAGACCGAGAACCCGCTGTTCCATAGGCGAAGGAGCAGATCTTCTGGTGCTACGGTACTCAACTGCATCTTGAAGAATTATGTTTCCTTGCTTATCAATACAATAAAACATACCTAGAAAGAACCTTCCATCACTTATACCGACCAGCATTCGTCGATGTATTAGCTTCTTGACATGAGAAACATAATTTGAATTGTTCGTCCCTAACTGATTTGAACTTCCAACTTCAGGTAGGTATGTCTCTGGTTCCGTGGTGTTCATTTTAGTCCAATTTAGGTCAATGAAGGAAACCTGAAGTACTAATGTGACGTCTACAATTGTGTAATTGTTGCTACAGCATATGTTAAGACAAAAATTAAACCACCAACTGCTCTTCCCTACAGAAAGTTAAGACATGAAATTAATCAGCTAGCTAATGGGAAAAAATATTGGGCCATATATTCACATTTGATTCCTGAAAATCCATGAAGATACATTAATGGAACAAAACAAAAGTAAACTATAAAACAGTAGTCAGTAGATCTGTTGTTAATTTCTCCTCCCCTCTCCTCTCCGCACAATTAAAATAAAACAAGTGATCGCAGTCTAGAAATGAACCCGGTATATCATCAAGAAATTTGTATATCCTGCCGTACAGAAGTCTTCATAGTCTTCCGCTCAAACAACATACATACCCAGTGTAATCCCACATGTGGGGTATGGGGAGGGTAGAGTGTACAGATCTTACCCCTATCTTGAGAGGTAACGAGGTTGTTTCTGATAGACCATCGGCTCAGAATAAAGCTATCACAGTCTTCCGCTCGAACAAGGCTATTTGTAATAAGGATTAAGGAACATCTGTCCAGGGTAAACCGTCAAGATACTTACCCCTGTTTGGATGGTTGTTTTCCGTGGTTTATTATTATATTGTTTTCTATGAAACCATGTTTGTTTTCATTGTTCCTAAAATTATGTTGTATGGTATTGTAAACCCGTTATAATCCCGTGGTTAATAACCATGAAAAAGTCCAATTTTTTTAAACCACAAATTTGATGGTTTTTGCGTGGTTACGTATTTCTTTTAACCACCCCACCCACCCACCCTCTCCATCACACCCAAACACACCCCACACCCACCCCACAACCACCCACTCAACCACCACCACCCAACCACTCTTATCACCCCACAACCACCCACCACCTACTTATCTTTTAAAGTTTCTATTTTATCCTTTATCTTAGCTTTATTAATATATATAAACTAATTTGTAATTAAGGAATAAATGTATTTTAGTAAACTTATATGTTATTATAGAGTACCATACAATCAAACCAAACAATAAAAATGTTATTAAACCACAAGAAACGATACAGTCTATCCAAACATTGTATTCATTAATAAAATACAATACAATAACATACCATACTATATGATATTGTACATTATGAAACCATGGGGAACGACCATCCAAACAATACGTTAGATAATTCACTTCTTGTTCTTCATTCTCTTTTTTCCATTTTTCCATTTTTCATTTTTTTGTTGGGGCAGCGGGGAAAAAGGTATGCTGAAATTGCTTTCCTTGTCACAATCAATTAAGCGCAGAGCCAACCACATTACATAGGGGAAAAGAAAATGATCGATGAAAACTGAAGGAAAAATGAAGGGCAATACGGTGAGGAGCCATTTCACAAACCAATTTATGCTTTTGACCACAAAATGTCCGTCCAATTTGGATCGAGAATAACCCACTGTGGTTACATAGACTAACATAGAAAGAAGCAATGAGTTGTCACTGAGAGGATTTCAATTTATCATTCATAGTTTCGGAAAAAGCAACGTATATACAGGCAAAAAAGAAAGCATATGCCCCCAATTGGTTATTGATGATATATTTCAGTCTGTGAATCTAACTTCTTACTAGTTCTTCACCTTATCAAAGTTGAACACCTCAATCTTATATGGGTGTGTTTGGTATGGAGGAAAATGTTTTTCAATTTTTCCATGTTTACAACAACATACCCAGTATAATCCCACAAGTGGAATTTGGGGAAGGTAGAGTGTACGCAGACCTTACTCTTACCTCCTCGGCTCAAGAGAAACATAACAAAGCAAGTCGGAAAAAGAAATAATGGAAGTGATGTTACCATTATCAAGAAAAAAGAAACAAAGTGATAATATTTTGAAAACGTTTTTAGGAAAACAAATTCCACAAGTGAATCTCACGTTGATTGTGTCCTCTCACCCTCCAATACACCTCATCTTTATCCCCACCCCCATAGTTCTCATCTGCACAAACCCTACCCCTACCCCCACCTCCCACAATATTTGTGTAGATTCTATACAAATGCTTTTAGGATAATATTTTTTGCTTACGTATTGAACACAAGAAAATAAGTAAGAAACCCACATATTTTCCTTCATTCCGAATACACCCTATAAAACAAAAATTCAAGACGAGTTTTCTGTACATGTTTATCCAGCCTAAGGCTTTCATGAAACATAAGTAATTTGCCCCACCAAAAGTAAGAGCCATACTCAGATGTAGCTGAATGAAATGCATACTTTTTGTATCTGCTTCGAATTACTTTTATTTTCTTTTATCTTCTTTTCTTGTCTTTTTCTTTCTTTGAGCCCAGCCTCTATCGAAAACATTCTCTCTGCCCCCAAAGTTAGGGATAAGGTTTGTGTACATACTACCTACCCCATTTGTGGGATCCCACTAAGTATGTTTACCAGAATGGCACATAAAGAAATTGCCTAAGCTTTGATAAGACGGTAATCAGGTATCCAGTGAATTAGACAATGTGAGGGCAATATTTCAAACATATATAGGCACAGAATTAAAAGATTGTTGTTGGCATCATTAAAGATGGATTAGGGTTTTGAAGAAATACTTACACAGATGATTTCGCGATCGATGAACAAACACTGCAAGTTGTGGACAGGCAAAACCTTTTGGAAAATTAGGTACTTTAGGGTAAATACTTTTATCATGTTTATACCCAACCTACCATTTTAAGTTTAGTCAGAGTTACGCAGTTATTAGTAATATATTATGAATTAGTTATGAGTGTATTTATGTATTAGGTATTATTTATATTAGGGGTGATTGGGTTCGAGTACCCTACCATTTTTTAATTATTGGAACCCTACTCTGTAAAAGATCGATTCATAAATTTACTATCCGAAATTTATCCGTAGCAATCATTACCCGAAATTTACCCGAATCCTGCGATTTCGGGTAGGTTCCCGGATACCCATGCTCACTTGAGTCCTTAAAACACTAACTTTATACTAGTTATAAACATTGATTAATTCCATCGAAAGATGAATCAAAAGGCACCTAAATAAACCAGAGGGAGTTTCATAAGTGATCACATTTCTCACTGTTTACATTCAGTGCTAGACTGATGCAAAATTATGAGGCAGTAGTATAAAATACCTGTAAATGGGGGTGGGTTCATACTAGGGTTCGGGTATCGGTTCTGGGTCTGGATACCCGGTCTCTATTTTTCGGAACCAGAACCGGACCCGACATTTATCGGTTCCTAATTTTACTATCCGAAATCTACCCGTTATTCTAATATATCTATCCGGAACCTACCCGTTAATGTCGGTTCCAATCGGATATCTGGATACCCTGTACCCGTGCTCACCCCTAATTTAAACAGATTTAGTTATTCTTATATTAGTTAATTCACCTTTTGTTCTACATATAATAATACATACATTCCTTCCTAACTTTCTAAATTGCAAATCAAACACATACTAATTTTATACATGAATAACTCACATCAAAACCATCTACCAAACACGATATTATTTATGCAGGATTTCAATACATGAGCAACTTACTCTAACCAACTACCAAACGATCTCTTAGTTAATTAATTAAAATTTTAAGAATGCATATTGCTTAACAATTATCGTTAAGTGATAATGAGTTGAGGGTCTATCGGAGACGATCTCTACATTCTACAAAGATAGAATAAGGTTTGTGTATATCCTACATTTCTCACACCCCAGTTATGGATTACAATTGAATATGTTACTGATATTGTTATGATTAAATGATAAATTTGTGTATGAGACGTAAGTCATGTAAATCTTTAATTTTTAATATTTATAAATTAATATAAGAAGAATAGATTAAAATAAAATTACATAGAAATTTCAAGAAAATATAAAGTAAGTGGAAATGTATATAAAATTGCTTCATTTAAAACCCTAAGAATCAGCAATTGACTAAAAGTTTGATCATAACTACTTTATCTAAAAGAACTAATCAGATTTTGAAAAGAAAAAAATTGAAGGGAAAAATTATAAACTAACTCGGGGCTCTTGGCCAAAAAGTCACTTTGAAGACTTATATTTATTAAAAGGCCACAAGTCTCAAAGTATTGACAAAACAATCACAAATTATGACATCAACAATGTCAATCTTTGTTTCATCCAACCCTACCCTAAAGTCTTGAAAAATACATTTTGATCCCCAATCTCAACATTTTAATTACCAGAAAACGAATTTTAAAAACTAAAATATTTCTCTCTAAAATCCCTCCAAAAGCTCTTATTTCTTGATTTTTCAGATCCCCTTTCCGGCGATCATTTCGGCTATTCATCGGGAAATCAGTCCCCAATGACGAAAAGCTCCTTTATTTTCACCATTGTAGCAAAAAGCTCGTTGAAATCGTTGGAAAAGAGTTTTCTCCATTGTTTCAAAAGCTCAATTTTTCGGTGAAAATTCCGACGTCATTCAGACATTGGAGTTCGTTTTGGGAATACAAATTCTCTTGTGGAGTCAATTGTCCATTCAAATACCTCATTCGTAACCGGTAAGTGTTTTATCCCTACTCTTTTTGGTTATTAATCTGATATTGTTCGTCGGTCAGTCACAAACCACAATCATCGTCGAGTCATCGACCGATCATAGTCTATTGTAGATTTATTATGGCGTCGATTGCAGAATATATTATAGTAGGTAGTGATTACATGTGCGAATGGTTGGAGACCCAAAAATATTGAAATTGAAATTCTGCGAGCAGGGTGATAGTGTCGATTGTCGTGCATCGCAATGGTACGTATAACGACTTGGTTACGAGTGTAATGAAAAGCGGGGAGTTAAGTTGTGAGCCCAGCGACTTGCGCATTAGTTATATGATTAATGTTCTGCCCAATAGGGGGAAACACATCATTCTTTCATAACGAATGGTAGACAGGTGGGATTGTACATGTTTGATGTTGTTGTTGATGGTTCTAGGTCTGTTTTAAGAGTAATGTTGTTGATAGGTCTCAAGAAGCTTCTACTTCAGCAGCACCACCCCTACCCCCACCACAACAGCCAACCGATAACAATTCAATACAACATGAGGGCATGGGTGATCATTTAATGAATACAGATGATCATGATAGTGAGGACGAAGAGTGTAATGAAGGTGATGAGCTAAGTGGTACACAAAGCAGCCACAACTTCATTGATGGAACTGGTTTTTATCGTGGGCATACATTCGATAACAAGGAGTATTTAAATGTTTTATTGAAGAAAGTTGCAGTAAAGACCCCATTCTGTTTTAAATCAAACAAGTGTAATAACAAATATTATAAGGCGGAATGTAAATCTCCTAATTGTGGCTGGATGTTGCGGTCCAGGAGGTACGAGAACTCGAATATGTTTCGCATTTACAAGTATGTTGGTGAACACATTTGCGATGTTGAAAATGTTACGAGCACTCATAAGAATATCTCATCAATTGTCCTTGCATTAGTCTTGATGAATGAGTATATTGACAACAAAGGACCAACGACAAAGGAAATACAGAGGATTGGTTTTAGGGAGTTTCATTGTAAACCAAACTATTGGATGCGTTGGAAGACATATGTAATGGCTAAGAACATGAATAGTGGGACATCAGAGCACAATATGGCATCTTATCGGTTTATTCTTACATGGTTCAAAATTTAAATTCAGATTCTAGGATTTGTCTTAGCCTTGATGATGAGAACATGTTTAAATATTACTTCATAACTTACAGAGCTTGGATTCGAGGATATACCCTCATGCGAAAGGTTTTTGTCGTTGACGACACATTTTTATTCGGCAAGTACGAGGGTGTGTTGTTTTCTGCCGTCGCACAGGATATTGAGAACCATATATATCCAATTGCATTTTGTGTGGTTGGAAAAGGAGTGTGATGAATCTTGGACCTACTTCTTCCAGCAACTGACTTATATAATCGTCGATGAACCTGACATGTGCATCATCTTTGATAGAAACAAGAGATTAGCCAACAATGTTTCTAGAATTTTTAAGCATGCCAATCATGGACTTTGCATGAAGCAGCTGAAAACCTTCGAAATAATTACCAATGTGGAGACGCTCTTCATTGTTACTATAATGCAGCAAAAGCATATAGTTACCAGGAGTTCAGCGAGCATTTTCAGGAATTAAGGGATAAATGCCTTGAAGCACCTAATTGCCTCGAATTTGATGTAGGATTTGACAAATAGATCAAGGCACATTTTCCAACAAAGAGGTACAATGTGCTGACCATAAATATTGTCGAGTCGCTAAACTAAATGTTGAAGAATAAAAGAGAGTACCATGTGACTACCATATTCAATTCTGTTTCTAGGAGGTTTGCTGATATTTTCAGGCAGAGACGTGCAGATGTTAACAATTCAATCAATTTATTTGTGCCTTCAGCTGAAAAGATGCTTAGGGAAAAGATGAATGCAGACAACTTCTTGTATGTCAATAATATAAATGGGGATGACAACGAGTTCACCGTAGTCGGCAGTGGTGCGACTACCAAAGTCAATCTATTGAACAAAATATGTTCTTGGAGAGAATATGAATTGGTTAAATTACGTGCGCCCATCCGATGACAACATTGAGGTTGAAGTACGGATCTAGATATGGTACAAGCATTTATAAGTATTCTTCATCTATGTATAAAGTTTAATTTTATATTTTTGCATTTACTGAAACTATTATGCAGTCCATCTAGAGTAAGAATGGAATGTGCTAGAGGAATATGTTAAAATGTACATTCCCCCACCGGTTTACACGCCCAAACTTGAAAGAAAGAAAATGAGGTGTATTCCTGATATCAGGGAATCTTTCAAGTCTAGTGAAAGTACAAACTGAAAGAGAAACGAGTGTTCAATTTGCAAGGAAAGTGGCCACAAGAAAACAACGTGCCGATATTTGAGAGATCATCCCACCTGATTGTTTTCTAATTCAATGTATTTTTGTTGTATTTTGATTTTTTATTTCTGCTAATGTATTAGTTCTGAGTTATAAAATTCTAATTCAATATTAATCAACTTTGTTTTAGTCTATCATATAACAACATGGGTTTATAATACACCTAACACTTGTTGTATAACACCACATTTTCAAATTTTAATCGACCCTTCTAGAGGTCTATATTGTTAGTGTCAATCTAGACTCATCAATGTATAAGCATAATAATATTAAAGTAATTCAATATAACTTTAAATCAACAATAATAAGTACAACAAATACTTAAACACATACTGACTTAGTGTAAATAGAGACCTACTAGGTGCAGTGTCCTAAGACAAAAATTCATCCTCACTTGTGTTGTAGTTCTTCGGACGTCTGTCTAGAGGATACAACTATCTAGGTGAGAGTTCTCGCACAAGAACTTCACCCCTGACGAATTTACTTTATGTGTTTCCAAAAATATTCTTGTGGGAAGAAGATGAAGATCAAGCAACAATCTTAGATCATTAATTGTATTTAATGATTGATTGTAATGTTATGTGTATTGTGTATCTTCTAACAAGTGATCAACATGTTTTATAAAGCATAAAATTCGACCATAAGCAGCCTTCACCTAAAGGTTGTGACCTTATGTGAAGAGACACAACTTTTGGTTCAAATCTGAAAATTACCGTTGCGAAGCACCGCGACTCTAGCCCTCAGTGTCGCGGCCCTAATTCATTTTACAGTTCCAGTGGCTTACTGCCAATCAGACGCCGCGGCCCTGCCATCAGGCGTGCGGCCCTGTCGACGGTGAATTTTCTTGGCTTACTGGACGTGAGGCGCTGCGGCCCTTCGGCCAAAATTCCACAACTTAGTTTAATCACTTGTTTCTTCTTTATTCCATACAAGTTCCTACAATACCCCACATTTTCTATTCACACATCTAACAATACCCCACATGTGGATAGAAAATAAGATAAAGAGGAATTTATCGTCAATTCTGTAAAACGCGATATGAAATGTATCGAAAATGGTGTCTTTTGGACTTGAACCATTCGTAGTGAATACCTATCGGGTCTACTTGTGAAATAGTGATGTCTTGAATTATTCACATTTTGTAGTAAACCAAGACAACAAGTATCACACACATCATATCAACATATTTCAATTCTTACGGTTGTGTTCATTTCGGTCGTGAACAACTCATTTTTCATGAGAATTTCTAAAGAACGTAACATATCGGTTCTCCCAGATGCGACCTCACATCAATCTCACATAGGTAATACCAAACAATAATAGTTTGTATTATCTCACCATAAAGGCTTTTGAGTATTATTAAGAATATATTCATCCCTTAATCATCAACGGATTAACACACTTGGTACATCATAGGAATGAGCATATGTGTGTTTTATGCTCCTTGACTCTTCCCCAGCTAGTTTTCCTTTTGAACATAAACCATGGGATCTCCAATTATGATAGGCTAGGTTTCCACCAGTTAACGATTATAATAGCTTTAAGCCTATTCCCCTCGATGTAAATACGACTTGCTCTCTTGTAAGATCTTTTGTCAAAGGATCCGCTACATTGTCCTTTGACTTTACATAATCAATGGATATAATTTCATTCTTCAGCAAGCTTCGTATTGTATTATGACGTCGTCTTATATGTCTTGACTTGCCATTGTATATTTGATTCTTTGACCTCGTCAGGGAAGCCATACTATCACAATGTATGCAAATGGTTGTCACAGGCTTTGTCCCAACGGAATACCTTCTAGGAAGTTTCTTAGTCATTCTGCCTCTTCGACAGCTTTGTCTAAGACTACAAACTCTGTTTCCATAGTTGATCGCGTATTTACCGTTTGCTTTGATGATTTCCAAGGTACCGACGCTCCACCAAGTGTAAATACATACCCATTTTTGAACTTACTTTCTAAATGGTTGGAAATTCAATTAGCATCACAATATGCTTCTAACACGGGAGGATATTTTGTATAATGCAACCCATAGTTCATTGTATGTTTTAGGTATCGTAGTGCCATTATTAGTGCAACCCAATGATCATTTCCAGGATTATGTGAGTATCGACTAAGTCGACTCACTGTATATGCTAAATCCGATCTCGTACAATTCATTATGTACATCAAGCTTTCAAGAACTTGTGTATACTCCAATTGAGAAACACTTTTATCTTCATTCTTCTTAAGGTGACAAGCGGGATCAAATGGAGTAACAACCGGTCTATTATCATAGTGTCCAAATTTTCTAAGGAACTTCTCAACATAATGGGATTGAGTTAATATATAACCCTCAGAATTCCTTTGAATTCTAATACCAAGAATGACATCCGCTATTCCCATATCTTTCATATCGAAAGCGGCATGCAACATCTTCTTAGTTTGGTTAATTACATCCTTACTTGTTCCCATAATCAGCATATCATCCACATACAAGCATATAATGACATATGCATTATTACACTCCTTAATGTAGACACATTTGTCACATTCATTTATTTGGAAATCATTTAATAATAATATATTATCAAACTTTTCATGTCACTGTTATGAAGCTTGTTTAAGTTCATATAAAGACTTAATCAATTTACATACTTTCTTCTCTTGACCTTTAACAACAACCCCTTCGGTTTGTTCCATGTAAATTTCCTCATCTAGTTCACCATTTAAGAATGCAATTTTCACATTCATTTGGTGTATTTCCAAATTGTGAATCGCTGTTATAACAATTAATGTCCTTATAGACGTAATTCTAGACACTGGTGAGTAGGTATCAAAGAAATGCACACCTTCTTTTTGTCTAAACCCTTTGGCTACTATACGAGCTTTGTATTTTTCTATAGTACCATCAGGCCTTAGTTTCCGTTTGAAAATTCATTTATGGCCTATTGGTTTTTGTCCCGGAGGGAGATCAACTAATTTCCATGTATTATTCTGTACAATGAATTCTACCTCACTTTGGAAAGCCTTCTTCCAATAAATTGCTTCGGATGATTCCATACAGCCCTATATGTTTGAGGTTCTCCTTCAACGGAAAAGGTAATAAAGTCCGGTCCAAAGTTTTTGGCAACCTTTTCATGTTTACTTCTCCTTGATTCAGAATTTTCTTCTTGAACAGAGGAAGTAAGATTTTCATCATTTTGAGTGTCTTGGTATGAATCAACTTGAGGCAGTGTCCTCTTCTTATTATTAGGAGCACTTTTATCCTTTTCTTTATAAGGAAAAATATCCTCAAAAAATTATGCTTCAGTAGATGACTAGATTCCATAAGTGTATTTTTGTGAATACCTTCAACTTTGGAATGATACACCAAAAACTTATATGCTGCACTATTATTGACATGATCAATATATATGCAATCCACCATTTTTTGTCCAAGTTTGGTTCTCTTTGGTAAGGGAACTTGAACTTTCGCTAGACAATCCCACACTTTCATCCTTTTGAAAGTAGACAATCTTCCTTTCCACAATTAATAAGGAGATTGATCATTTTTCTTTTGAGGAATTTTGTTCAATATCATATTTGCATTGATTAACGTCTCACCCCATAGACTGAGGGGTGCCCCCGAACTAATCAGTATAGAATTTATCATATTATTCAATGTTCTATTCTTACGTACGACAACTCCATTTTGTTTTGAAGTATATGGCGCAGTGATTTGATGAACTATACCATGAGTAGAACATAATTCTTTGAACTCATTCGATTGATATTCACCACCTTTGTCTGACCTTAGAATCTTAATTCTTTTGTCAAGTTGGTTTTTCACTTCTGTTTTGTATGTTTTAAACATGTTCAAAGCCTTATCTTTGGTATGTATTAAGTATACATAACAAAATTTACTGCAGTCATCGATAAATGATATATAATAATTCTTTCCTCCACGTGATGGGGTTGCATCACACAAATCACTATGAATTATATCAAACACTTCATTTGATTTCACAACAGATTTATGAGGGTGACTTGCATATTTTGATTCTATGCAAATTCCACATTTAGTCATTTTGTTCATAGAACATTTTGGCAACATGTCTATCTTTATCATTCTTTGTATGGAACGATAATTAACATGGCCTAATCGAGAATGTCATAGAGAAGGGGAATCAACCATATACATAGAAGTAGTGCTAGTGCTTGCAGTTTCATTAATAATGGCAACTGCCTGAGTAGGTACAATACTTAGTTTGAAAAGTCCCTCAATGAGGTAACCCTTTCCTACATACACCCCACATTTGGTGAGTACAAATTTATCAGATTCTATTACAATTTTGAAGCCTTTGTTACTAAGAACAGGCCCAGAAATTAAATTCTTATAAATTTCAGGCACGTGCAACACATTAGTGAGCACAAGATCATTCCCGGAAGTGAGCCTCAAAGTCACCTTCCCTTTTCCTTCTACCTTCACAGCAGCGACATTTCCCATGAACAGTGGTTCTCCATCCTTGATGGCTTGGTAAGATGAAAACATGTCTTTCTCTGAACATGCATGTCTTGTAGCACCCGTGTCCATCCACCAATCGGTTGAATTTATAACCATATTTGCTTGAGCAGCCACAATCCCAATGAATTGGTTCTTAGTTTCAGCCCGGTTGAATTGGTTGACATTACTCGAACCTCCAACACCACCACTTTGACTCTTGCGAAGTCGACAATCTTTTGCTCTGTGCCTAGGTTTGTCACATACCCAACATAGTCCTGATTGTGGTTTCTTGAATACATTGGTCCTTTGTGGGGCGAGTGGATTCCTCCCGGTTGCAAAAGATGGCTTGGCACCAACAAATTTGCACTTGCCTTTCTGAAACTTGACCTTGGAAACATTGCCTTCTACCATGTTGGCATTAGGCTCCAATGAAACAGCATCAACCGTTTCATTCTTCCGGTTGTCTTCTTCAACACGAATTTTCAGAACCAGTTGCTCAAAACGCATGTCCTCAGTTAGATGCTTCAAATAAACCTTAAAATCCTTCCAAGAATGAGGTAATTTCTCAATAATAACACCAACAAGAAAATTTTGGTTAAGAAACATACCTTCAACCTCTAATTCATGAACAATGACTTGGAGTTCCTCCACTTGCTTGACAACAGGCTTTGCATCGCTCATCTTGATGTTTAGGAACTTGCCGATGACGAACTTCATTGAACAAGCAACCTCAAATTTGTACTTGTTCTCCAATGATTGTTATAACTCCCTTGCTGATCCAAAAGTGGAGTATATATCATAGAGAGTATCATCCAAGGCGTTGAGAATGTAGGTCTTGCAAAGAAATTATTGGCTCCACCAAGTCTCAATAACCTTCAGCCTTTCGGCTCTCTCCGCATCAGTAGGAGCATTCTCCCCTTCTCATTTCGGCAATGTCGTTGGAGCCTCAGTAGTCAATACATTTGCCACATGGAGAGTTGTCAAATAAAACAACATTTTTTGTTGTCAGCGTTTGAAATCAGAACCCTTGAATTTCTCGGGTTTCTCAACATGGTTTTTCACCATTGATGATCCAGATTGGTCCATATTTGCAAATCAGGAAAAAGTATTCTCTGAATTTTTTTTGCAAACTCAACGTCAGAAAAATGTATTTTTCTGAGAATTTTTGTCTTAGATTGTTAGTGTCAATCTAGACTCATCAATGTATAAGCACAATAATATTAAAGTAATTCAATATAACTTCAAATCAACAACAATAAGTACAACAAAAACTTAAACACATACTGACTTGGTGTAGATAGAGGCCTACTTGATGCAGTGTCCTAAGACAAAAATACATCCCCACTTGTGTTGTAGTTCTTCGGACGTCTGTCTAGAGGATACAACTATCTAGGTGAGAGTTCTCGCACAAGAACTTCACCCCTGACGAATTTACTTTATGTGTTTCCAGAAATATTTTTGTGGGAAGAAGATGAAGATCAAGCAACAATCTTAGATCATTAATTGTATTTAATGATTGATTGTAATGTTATGTGTATTGTGTATCTTCTAACAAGTGATCAACATGCTTTATAAAGCATAAAATTCGACCATAAGCAGCCTTTCACCTAAAGGTTGTGACCTTATGTGAAGAGACACAACTTTTGGTTCAAATCTGAAAATTATCGTTGCGAAGTGCCGCGGCTCTAGCCCTCAGCGCCGCGGTCCTAATTCATTTTTTCCAGTTCCAGTGGCTTACTGCCAATCAGGCGTCGCGTCCCTAAATCACTTCGATAATTCCAATAGCTTACTGGAAATCCTACGCCGCGGCCCTGCCATCAGGCGCCACGGCCTTGTCGACAGTGATTTTTCTTGGCTTACTGGACGTGAGGCACCGCGGCCCTTCAGCCAAAATTCCACAACTTAGTTTAATCACTTGTTTCTTCTTTATTCCATACAAGTTCCTACATCTATTCCCTATGCAAAATTGTTATTTTAAACTTAGAAACATACTAATTAAGTTTTTAAAAAAATACAGAATTACGTCTTATTAGTCTGATACCAAACGCTACGTCCATGCGCCCATCCACGCATCGATCATCCATTGCCAGACTTTTTAAATACCCGATGAAATAGTCTATATATCAGTGGTTTTCTATAGTCTCTTCTCACTTTGAAATATACACAAACTCCATTCACAGTCCCAAAAACCTTCAACATTTCAATGGCGAGAAGAATCATAGGCCGTGCAGGGAGGCACCAACGTTTTTAAGCCCCATCGCCGAACATACTCCTACTCCTAAATGATTTTAAGAGGCTCTTCAGGGGACCCGTAGAGGATAGGAAATGGACTGACAATGCTCTCCGCATGATCGTGCGTCTTTTGTGTGTGATCTTGCAAATGAACGTCGACGTTGATGCCCTCATCACCACCTACAACCCCCAGTTATTTTAGTTTAATTTAATTTTATTGTTAGATTTTGCAAAGATTTCATTTATGAAAGTAATAGATGGAAGATTTTGGGATTTCATGTATGAAAGCTTTTGTATGGATGTGTTGCTTTTGTTGAATGAAATGAATATTGGGGTTATTTTGCTATACATCTTTGTGATTTCTGTATTTCGTATTGTATTTCAGTTATGTCATTGTTTTTTCTTTTGATAAATAAATGAATTTTATTAATATCAAAAGTGAGTTACATAACCAAACATGACAGACCACCTATTTCTGAAAATGCAAAAAACAATGAAAGACTATCCTAGACTACACTGATAGAAGAGTCTAAACTATACTATGATAGCCTACTGCTTATGGCTTATCATTTACTACTCAAATGCAAAAATACAGAGAAAGAAAGAAGTAGCTATCATACAGTCTATCAAACCAAACTAAAAGCCATCATCTTCCTTCACTCATACATAGTGTCTGTTTAGGCATGTCATTCAAACTTACCAGCATTTGTTGCCATTTCCTTCTTCTTATGTTGCCTCTGAATTGGAGAATGGTCAGAAACACCAGGGTTAAGATAAGCTGCCTCTATATGTCCATGCGTTTGTAATCATTGATAGTTTCCAAAAGCCCAGTTTATCTTGGAATAGACTATGCTGCCTTGTTGTTTATTACAGAATGTAAAATACCATCTTTGTGCTCTCAGGGGTGTGAGTTGGAGGGTATCAACACACTCTTGGAAGTCTTTAGACTCAGTTGGTAAGACTGGAGACCCAATTCTATCAGCAGCAGATGATAGCACATTGTTGAAATAACCACTCAACAACCAAGCACCTTGAATTGTACTATGAATCTGGTTCAAATTACCCTATAGGTTTGTTCTTAAGGAAGCCTCATTATTTGCATATATGATAGTACGATAGGTAGAAAAGAAGTTTGTTGAGTCCTATACATCGAGTGGATGTATTGTTCCTTCAAGGTAATAACCTGTAGTTGAACATGAGATCTCCAAAACAGCCATATCCTGCCATTAGGGGCCATTGGATAATTACAGCTTGTGTTCCAACCTTGTGACACCTTATTCAAGATCCCTTGTGCCTTTTTTCCTTCACTCTAGTCTCCAAGCAACCAAAAAACACTTATTTTATACTTTTACAAAAAGAGCTTCAACTCTTTTTACTTTAGGGTCTGATTTAGCCCCCTAATATTTCAAGTAGCTATATTCATGGGGGGTTGGCAGGACCCCAGAGTCTTCAAGTTGTCTTGTTGATGCTAGTATGGACTCAGCTTGACGATTATTGAATCTATTTGTAACATTGGCAGTTACACCTTGTCATGTATCCTTTGCCTGATTACCATTTCTGGGAGAGCTCACATTTGTAGCTTTACCTTTTGGGGATGCATTCACCAGAGTGATAGGGGCCAGCTTTATCACAATCTTGCATAGTATCAACACCCTTGGGAGAATCCTTAGTAGTATTCTCAGCTTTTCCAGTTGCATCAACTATTTTCAATCTTGTCTAGCCTGCCTTCTTCTCCTTTTCCTCCTTCTCCTTCTTGGATGTTCTTGGAACTCAACCTCTTGTGTAACTTGTGCTACTTCTTTACCCTAATTCCAACAATCCTCCATTAGATGACCAAACTTCACACAAATTGTGCAGAACTTTGGTTTCCATTCATATTCAACATATTGTTGATAGCAACCAATGGGAGTACCAACCTCTATTGACTCTACCAATGGCTGAGATACATCTACTTTCACCAAAATACGAGCATATGATATCCTATCCATCTTTACAATAAATTTATCCGTGTATACTGTATAATGATCTTCCAATAGCACTGGCAAGCTTACTTAACACCTCAGTCGGCCAGTAACCAATAGGGAGCCCAGAGAAGGATACCCTTAGGGGAATAGTAGTGATGCAATCTGGGTTAAACACAAAATCAATTGTCCAGTTTTGTACTATGAATGACTTGTTGTGAAAAGTGTCAGGTCGTCCCATGAGAATTTTATCACATTCCTCATCTGAGTTAAATATAAAGATGAAATACCCCGATTCATGCGCAAGGATTTTAGGTTTTGTGACAGAATTATATTTGTGAGTAACATAGCTATCCATAGATTTCATGCACGGTGTATCCCCTATTACAAACTTGATTAATGCACTCTTCCAATACTCCTTTTGAATTTTCAGGTCATCTTCCACAATTTCAACATATACCTTCCCTATTTCATAGTAGGAGGAACGTATGTTAGGGTTTTACCTTGTTGAGCAAGTCTATTCTGTCTGAAATCTCGCTGCTCACTTGGGATAAACTGTTTGGAAGTCGCTGCTTCGGAGAACTGTAGTCGGTGAGCTACCGGAGACCGGAGTGGCCTCTGAGTCCCTATACTCTCATAATTGAATCGAGGTTTGTGAATTAGTATCGGAACAATACGCCTCCACTTCCTCAGGACTGGATTGAAACTGTGGAGGAAGAAACAACTCAAATGTATTCGAGTGTAGTTTCTTGCTATGATCATCAGCAAGACAATTTATCAATTGTGTTTTTCAAATGAGTCAAAGGCTATATTTTACATTTTATAGGGTATAAAAGATATCACCCACATAATCAAATAATGGCCAATAAAGACTGTATAATGGTCTTGGCCTTAAATTAATGGCTGAATTCATGAGCCAAATAATGAAAAATTAATCCTTCAAAATTAGCCCAAAATCCAGTTTTCGTTCATCTTCCAACAATTAAACGTTTAGTGTCGTGGCAGGCGCACGCCACGCTAAACTTCAGAGTTTCGGCGTCGTCTGCCAGTCGTGGCGCCATTACTAAACCTCAGAAGTTCGCCGTGGCCCTGCGTCGTGGAGCTCTGGCGCCACGGCATTTTCAGACTCGTTTCATCTTTTACCCATTATATATGCTTGATGAAAACTGCGAACGTTCAAAGGCTAACGCCCTCTTTTACAATTGGGCTGACAGAAGTGGGTTATAACTTTCATGGGTGGTACCAAACTAATGATTTATTGCACAAAAATATTTAAATTAAATTCTCTAGCTAAAATTTACTTAAATTATAATTATAAGAAACATAAACATAGTCACTGGGAATATGAATCTATACATAGTATATACAAATTATTTAAAATTTTCAACTTACTCAATTACACATCAACACATTAAGTTAAAGGTTTAATGCATACACCCCCCTAAACTTGCCCCTTTTTTCCATTTTGACACATCAACTAAGTGTTGTTCCTATTGAACCCTTGAACTTGGCCTTAAGTGTGTCAATCAAACACAATTCGACTTATATAGCATATATGGTGAGTTTCATCTTCTTTTTTTACATGGTTCACACAAGATCCTACAAACACAATAACTGAAATTAAAACTAAAAATAACTGAAAATTAAAACATATTTTACAAAGAGAATGAAGAATTCACATATGAATACATCATCAACATATCACCATTCTTTATCAACGTAGTCAAATTCGATACGTATATTAGCTAAACTTACAAGGATACATCATGTGATGTTATGTAAGTCGAATTATGTTTGGTAGACACACTTGAGGCCAAGTTCAGGAGTTCAATAGAAACACCACTTAGTTGAGGTGCCAAAATGGAAAAAGAAGGCAAGTTTAAGGGGGCATATATGCATTAAGCCTTAGTTTAAATACTTTTGTGCAAATAAGTCCTACACATGTTACATATTATGACCTATTTCAGTTACTGGTCAAGTATATAAACAACAACAACAACAATATATCCAGTGAAATTCCACAACGTGGGTCTGGAATGGTAGAGTGTACGCAGACCTTACCTATACATAGATCGGTTGTTTCCGAAAAAGCATCGCCTCATGACGAAGCATAAGCACAAGAAGCAGCCTGGCCGAGTATATAAAGTAGTAAAAAATACATCAACATAGGGTTGTGCACATTTACCAATTGAAAGACATATACATGCCTATTATGTCTTCCACTATACTGAGTATGTTGTTGATACACGTCTATCAAGTGAAGAGCGGAAATATCAATGATGGAGGAAATGTGCCAATTATTATGCTTCCTACTACTAAAGATAAACTCAAGCTTCAAAAAGATGAAAAATTGTATAATAAGTCTGTTTGGCCAAGCTTTCTAGAAACTTGGTGAATCGATTTTAAGAAAAGTGCTTATTTTAGAGAATTTAAACTTAATACTATTTCAGATTTAAGTGGAAGAAATATTGGTACCATCAAATAAAAAGACGTGAAGTCAAAATTGCAACCCTAATAACTTTATTGTTCATGATATCATCATCAATATACTGATAAAACTTTTTGTGAAGTCGCTTCTAAGGTTCAAACTCGTTGAGACATATCATGGCGTTTGCTAATTGAAGATCAACCATTAATCAATTTCACTGCGAACAATGCAAATATGAATTGTCAAAAAAGTTTCATGACGGAACAATTCTACCACTAATGGAATGAATAAAATAATTAAGTTTTTGATTGATTTATGGCATAGCGAAATCAAATTTCAATCAAGGCAAGAAGGCTAGGATGTCCATTTGTTGATGGCTAGTTCGTATATGCAAATATTATTGGGATCAAAATAATCAGGACATCGTGCGAAAGCTAACAATTGCAAACCTTGAACAACGATAAACCAGATAACGCAGAAATTAATCTAAAAGAAGCATAATATTTAATATGATTTGGTCAAGTGAGCTACATATTAAAAAACTAATATAAAAAGGAAGAGATAATTACGTTGTATGAAATTTAGGACAACAATGCTACCACAATTAACCAACCTTTTAAATCTTACAAAAAAATGATCCAATATTTCTCTCACTCTCATGCGTCGTTGAAGATGACTAAACTTTTTTTAAAATGACCAAACTTTATAAATCAGTAGTCGTTGAACTTAGCTCCGGTGAAGGAGACACTGTCGGCGCTGGAGCAGACGGCGTTGACGCTTGACTTTACCAAGCCAAATGATGACCGCCCGGCGAGAAATTGTAATGGTGTTGCTGTTGCTGCGAAAGCTAATGAGGCTTTTGGTTTATCGATGGTGATGGCGATATCAACGAACTCGTCGACATTTATGTCGTCGATTACCGACGAAGGAAGTGTATCAAACGGTAAGCAAGGTTCGTCTTCAATGTTGTTGATTCTGACACTAGCTATTTCTACAGAGAGAACTCTGATCGTCGTTAAAAGATGTTATGAGCACGAACACTCTGAAGATATCTCCGGAAAAACCTTCGGCTCCGGCAAATGTCACTGCAAAAAGAGGTTTGTTTTTTGTCTCAGATCTGATAGTGGTGACCCGGAGTTCCGGCGTGATCTCCGGTGATGGCTGATAGATGTTGCTGCTCTGTATATGGAGCTAAATATTTGGGCTTGGTGGTGTATATGGGTGTATATAAGAGTTAGTGGTGTTGAAGTTATTTGTTGTATAATAGTGTATATGGTGGTATATGAGTGTATATGAGTGTTTATGGGAGTTGGTGGTGTTGAAGGTATTTTTTTATATAAAGGTATATATTGTATAATAGTGTATATGGTTGTATATGGGTGCTTATGTATATAGGTGTATAAATATGTATACACTTTCAAGCACTTATATACTTAATGTACTTGACTTTTGTATATAAGTGTATAATACCATATAAAATTGTTTTTGGGACAGAGCTTTGCAATGTATATTTTGGGCTATTTTTTGCAATGTAAGTGAGCAAATTGTATATTTTTAAAAAAATTCAAAAAGGAAAATACTAAAACTATGATTATCTCCCTATACGAAACTCTCTTCTATTTATAAAAGTCCAAAACTTCTCCTCCAAGAAAAGCATAAATATAGTAGAATCCTTTTCCATAAAGAAAATATTTTTCACCAAGAAAACATTTTTGAAATAATACACAGTTATGATAAAATTCAAATAAGGTAGAAAATTCAGGACAAACCATAACAAATCTCTCCTTGGCCTGAATTTTCTAATAAAATAATCTCGATTTTTTTTCTTCACATAATCTTCATCACTACTGCTTGTCATGGTTAAAAATAAGGTTACAAATAATATGGGTTAAAAATTGGTAAAAAATATTTTACTTTATTTTTAAAGATGCAACAATAAATATGTTGAAAATATAGTTGAAAAATCATCTCCACATGTAGTACTTTGGACAAAATTTTCATTATCGCGAAATCGGTTGCAACTTGTTAGATGATTTTAAACAAGTATTGAAAGATCGAAAAATCAAGAAAATGTTCAAGCGCTCATTGTTTTGGTCACTGAAAGCTCTCAAACAATTTATCAAATTTAATGGATATATGGTGCAATATCTGCTTCTCCGTCGTGTCTTTGAGAAAAAAAACATGAGATGTGGTTTCTCGTGAATGACAATGTGTTTTGGCTTAAATGTTTGATTTAATCACTGGTTTAGGTTATGGATCATATCTCAGCCAATCTAGAGAGGATAGGACAATAATAAAAGAGGCGACTTTCTGCAAAAAGGTTATCCGCAACAGAAAGATGACAACAAATAGGCTATTGGGGGGCTATTAGAGGGCCCAACCTAAATAAAGAAGAAAAGTTTAAATGTTCTCTTGTATGATTTTTGCACACAATCTTGCTTGCCAAAGATGTGTTCAAGGTTGTGGATCATGATTTGATTAAAATGATGAACGATTCAAAATTCTTTCAGATATATCTTTGGGAAAAGAAATTTCTTGATCTCACATTGGACTATTTGGAACAAGATAGACATTTCAAGACTTCAACAAGTGCACGCTGATAAGAAAACTGCATCATATGTCACTTCCCATGAGCATTCGTGGTAAATATTATAAATCACTGGTGTAGTAAAGTATCGAATGTGTTATTTATTTTTACACTCTCTTATGGGAGTGTACTATACACACTATGCTATATCAGTAAAATGTGTTAAATTGGTACACTTCTTTAGTAATTTAGGTGTTCAATAGGAACAAAGAATAATCTAGGTGTCTTATAGGAAAATTGTGGCAAGTTTAAGAATTTTCAGAGAAGATTTGGCAAAAAGGTCACTCTCAAACTTAAATTGGCCAACAAACAATTTATTTTTTTAATTTATTTTTGTGGATGTTTCAGATATGTGAGTTGGGGGTTAGTTTACACTTTTTAAAAGTTTAGAATTTTAAACCTTTACACTTAAGTCCTTTTGAGTTGTATTAAAATATACAAAAGACCACTCTCTTTTCAGCTGCTTTCACTTTTCCAATTTGAACTCTCTCTTTAACTTTCACGCATTCTTTGTCTCTCCCAAGCTCGGATTCTGTCCAGGCGTCATTCCCAGATAAGTTATTTTTACAACTCTGTCAGAGCATTTTGATATTCATATTGCCTTGAAAGTTTTTTGAAGTTTTATTTGTCAAAATATGTCTTATTCTTACTTATTTTGATATTCTGCCCGATGATGATCCGCAAGAGTTTATTCGACAGATACAACGTACCTTGAGGATATTCAATGTTTCTGAGACTGAGTCTGTTGAGTTGGCTTCGTATCGGTTGCGGGATGTGGCTACTAATTGGTATGAGTCTTGGGAGTTATCTAGGGGCGAGGGTGCTCCTCCAGCAGTATGGGATGAGTTTGCAGAGGCCTTCCTTGGCCACTTCTTGCCTCCAGAGATGAGGAGAGCTAGAGTTGATCGATTCTTACAGTTGAGGCAGAATGACAGGAGCATTGTCACGCCCTTTTCCGACCGCGACATTATTCTTGGCGAACCCTGCTACTAAGAAAAAATGTTAGAAAATAAATAATAAAATGCTAAAAAAGGCTAAATGTTAAAAGGGTGCTAAAAGTGCTAAAGGGTTCGCGGAGTCGCCACCTAATTAGTTTGGGTGAATTAGGACACCTAAATGTCAACTAAGTTAAAGTCAACATTAACTCCATTTTTGTGATCTGCAAAAACTTAGGTGAGATTCTGGGTAAGGGTTCTTTATTAATCTAGAGGGAAGAGATTAGGCACCCTCTAAGATCCGCTAACCTGCGGTTGTCCGTTCAAACCTAGGTTAATTATTATTGCTAAGAAAGTGCATTTTTTTGAAAGGTTTAAGTAAAGAGATGCTTGCAAATAAAAGGTAAAAATGATGCATTTTATAACCTGAAAAGATTTATAAGATTTGTTTATAAAGTTAATTTTCGAAAAGAAGGCATATAAGGCGTTATAAAATACATAAGAAGTTACAAATATACATGTGCAAAGTTGACTTAGTGATTAAAGGTAGGCCTTTATTTGCAAAAAAAAAATCGATTTTGATCATTATGTTAATAAATTATATGTATTAATAGAGAGTTTATAAGAAAATTAATTATTTTAAGATGCATTAGTTTCCTAATTAGATATGCAAAATAGCTTATTCGACAGAAAGTTTAGACATGCATGATAAGCCTAAAATACGTAATTATAAGTGCATTTCTGATTTTAAAACTACCCGCTCAATTTATTTATTCAAGGACTGATTGTTCTATGTCTCCTATTAATTACAAAGTTAGCCAATTAAATTTCAACAAATAAACAAACAAATATATATAAGACATATAAGATTAAGAGGCCAATGCTTTGAGGGGGGGCGACAATGTCGTCTCGTCCCCATTTTTTTTTTTTTGGAAATTCTGAGGAGGAATGCGATGGACACAGATGCGGCAATCATGCGGTGTGGCTCGTGAAGAGTCTCGCAATGAGACTCTTCGTTGCTCCGATTTTCATGTAAAACAAAAGAAATAATAAGGATTAGTATGTATCAAAAAAAGATCAAAACAGCAAGCAAACATTGACATGAAATTTAATTTCATTTTTCGGTACTTCAAAATAAAAGCGAAATGGATCCAAGATAGTAAGCAGATAACGGATGGCAGGGTATATGGAGCATGGGAGAAAAACACAGACGAGGCCCAAAACAGTGATCCTCAGACATGAAAAATATGCCGACCCAAACATGCAGTTTCATATTCTCGTTATAAAAAGAAAAAAAAATAATAAGAAGGCAGACCCAACTAAATGAAGATTCAGATTCACAAGTACTCAACCCACATTGGGGTATCATTTAGGCACATAATGCTAGTATACACAAAATTCAGAATATACATATTTTATGCTCGGAGATATACATTGTTAATGTGTGTTTGTTGTATCAAGGTCTCCATTTCTCGTAGACTCAACAATATATTTCATAACAGATACAAGAAAACAGAGGAAACAACAGTTTATGTCCACTGTAGACAGGTGGGTCAACACGAGGAGAGACATATTTGTACATTTTTATTGACTGCAGCCAACACAATAAACATATACAACCAGATTTTATTTACTAACATCAGTTCTTCCCAAACTGATCGACCAATCCAGATCAGTGGAACATTGTTCGACCCCGGTAAACAGTAGACAATTTAGGCTCAGAAAAATGTACAAGAAACAGCATGTAGAAGAGAAGAGGTACACGATAATTTAACCTATACAAATAACATTCTATATGAAACATGATTTAGTATATTCACACAATGTCCAGCGACATCACTCATAAAGCTTCTTTTCATACTAAATTTTATAAAAATATAGATCTATATGCATATTAGCAAAGACTCAGAACTAAACATTCTCATACTATATTCTTAATCACATAGGCATATGACTAAATCAAATTCACATGCATACAAGTTCGCGAAGAAGCTAAAATGTACTACTCCTCAAATAAACTCATAACATGTAAAAGACCAAATCAATAGGCAACATACTTGTATACAAATGATTCAAGTAGTAACAGCAGCACACAATACTTCATTTATCTATCTAAAACATATTGCACAGTGACTTAATAGGCTCGACCATAATAATGAATGTTAACAGCGTCTTAAATTTGAATCATTATCGTAATGCAGCTAATCGAAAACCAAACAACCATCGAAATAACGAACTATTCGGGTAGTATTGAGACAGCATACACATCCTACAATTTTCAACATCATATTCATCATCTAACACATATTTGATACAAATACGCACATCAATACTAGAATGAGCTGAAATCGAGAGGGAGTCGAATTTACCTTCTCCAAGCAGCTAATCGGGGCAGCATATCAAGTCGTCGATCCACTCGGAGGGTTCATTGCTTATGCGATTTGAAGGCGATGAGGTGTTGAATTGCTTCTAACGTTAAAGAATTGATTCTTAGGCTGATTTCTTGATTTATTTCCACTGATTTTTTTTATGCTTCCCGACTGTTTTATGTGAGTCTGCTGGGTTCTCCTTTCTCCCCCTTTTTCCTTGATTATTGCTGATTTTCGACGGATTCCTCACTGGTTTCCTCCCATTTTGTGATGCTTTTTGCCAAATTTTCTGCCTGCCCTCTCTGAACTTCTGCCCCTCATTTTTATACTCCTTTTCGAATCTTCCTCCAAAATGGTAAGAATCGATCAATATTTTATATCCATTTCAGTTTTAACAACTGGCAATTTGAGGTGATTTTGAGACGAGTTGGGGTCTATTTTTTCGCGATTCTTGGTCGATTTACTGGGCGATTTATGGTAAAGATTTAGCTATGGTAAGTTGTGGTTATGGTAACTGATTTAATGGTACTGGTTTGGGTGATTTTGGATGGTACTGGTAGGGGAAACCCCGGATTCTCCAGCGAGAATCTCGGCTGAGGTCTTGGCGGCGATGGGGTGCGAGGGTAAGGGAGGTGCGGCGGGTTTCTCCTTTTAGGTTTAGGTTTTCTTTAGTTTTAAAGGAGAGGGATGAGGGAACTGTTCTGGGATGAGAGAGGGGGAAAGGATAAAGGCTAGGTGATGGGCGGTAGTGGTCATGGTGTGGCGGTAGTGGGGATGGGCGACGTGGTCAGTAGAGTTTAGGTATTGGGTATTTAATTTGGGTAGTGTGTTATTAGTTTTAGGTGTTTTATTTAATTAGTGGTAAATTTAAAAATTCCAATTGTGATTAAATTAATTAGATGTTTTATTAGTCTAAGTTTGAGTTTAAATTATTATAAAAAATAAAGACGGGCGTGCTATTTAATTAGTGCTTAATATTTTATAATGATATGCCGTTATTAAAATCTTATTTATTATGCGTATTTTGCGATATTAAATTAAAATTGAATGGGTTTTAGATTATTATTAAATTATTTAAATGCTAAATGCAAATATGACATTTAAGGATTGCTTAATGCTTTTATAAATGCGACGCTATTAAAATGCATGTATTAGCTTGAAATTAATTTAAATTATAAATAATAATTATGAAATTGTCTTGTGTATTAATAAATGCGAGCATGACGTCATTGTTAAATTATTTATTTTATGTATTTATTTATTTATCATTAAAAATTGTTTGAGTTTTAATTAATGGGAAATAGGACTTAAATTACGAATAATATTAATAAAATTGTTTGTTATTAAAATGCCGAGTGCGGACGTGAGACTCAAGGTGTGCCTAATAATCTATGTAAAATGCGGTGCCATTATTAAATTGCTTGTTTATGCGTGTATTAATGTTTTTATTGTTGCATTTTATTATTATAAAATTTGTTAAAATCATTTTGAAAATTAATGTAATTTTATGGTTATTGGTTGGATGAGAGGGTCAAAATTGGGTGTCAACAAGCATTCGGGAGTATGGTCTTGAGTTTGATTCATTGGCTAGATATGTGCCACTATTGTAGCTGATATGACGGATAGAGTGCATCGTTATGTGATGGGACTGGATCGTTATTTGATTGACGGTTGTATGGCAGTGGCTCTTTAGCCAGGTATGAATAATGCTCTGATCCAGGCGTATGCACAGGAGGTAGAGGACTGGCACAGAGGACGTCAGCCAGATAGGGATCACGACAGAGGCCAGCATAAGAGGGCTAGGTCGGCTGGATATATTGGTGATCTTGCTTTTAGCGTTTTATTTGTCAAAATATGTCTTATTCCTACTTATTTTGCTTGTTTCGATCTTGCTTTTTCTGTTTATATTTTTTAATACATCATGTGATCTATTAGTAGACTTTTGGTCTATTATTATTTTTTATATCGTGGTCGATCAACGCCACTCTATTATCTGTACGTAGATGATAAAAAATGATAAGAAGTCGAGGAAAAAGAGGAAAAATAGTAACCCATTCTGAAATGGTTCAACTCGTTCTCGTGTCAATTCTAATGATTAAAAAAGAAGAAGCGAAGAAGTACGATGAGATGGAAAAAAGAATAAGAAATGTAGAATATGATAATGAGGCATACTTAGACCCCATGGATCGGAATGATAATTATTGTGTGGTTGGTTGTCACGACCCGACCCGACGGGCCGCAACCCGGTGCCCTACCTGGGCACTCTTATACCCACCTGTCACATATAATCACACATATACCAGGGATAATGTAGAAATCTGTAAACCATATCAAAATAGGCAAGCCGACAAGGTTGTCACTATATACGGGAGCGTCCCAAAATGAAGTACAACAGTATAGACGACCAACACACATATACAATCCACAAAAGTCCAAAACACATCTACCACCCACACCTGTCTACAGACCTCTAAGAGTATGATAGTAAAACATGACGGGACAGGGCCTCGTCGTACCCCTGAATATACACAAGTCTATAACAAGAGGGTCTGTACCAAAATGATTTGGCTCCGGATCAATGGAGCTCTCCAAATAGCTGAACATGAATCCTTGACTGAAGGATCACCAAACTGAATATTTGTACCTGCGGGCATGAAACGCAGCCCCCGAAAAAAGGGGGTCAGTACGAAATAATGTACTGAGTATATAAAACATGAAGTACTGCAAGGAAGATCATAACTAGCCAAAAGATAACAGGAGACAAGTATGATAACTAAAATATCAATACAACTGTGCCATATAAAAATGAGAGTCATATCAAAATCATGGATGTCTGTCCATAGAATCATCATATCTATATACATATAACGTGTTTCGGCCCTCTAGTGAGGGACTCGGTGGAATCATCATATCATGGATACCAGTCCATATAACATACCCGGCCCATTCTGGGACTCGGTGAGCTCATCATCATCATGAATGTCTGTCCATGGAATCATCATATATATACATATAACGTGTCCCGACCCTCTAGTGAGGGACTCAGTGAATAATGCAAAGCTGCACACGAACATACCCGGCCCAGGACTCGGTGAAATGATATAATCACATCAAGCACTAATAGAGTATCATGAGTAACCATATGGAATTAAATCATCATTTGACTCTCAATAGAATAAATAGAATGAACTATCACTTGTAAAATCAAAGGCAACTATCATACCAAGTGTCACTAAGAATGTCACGACCCGAACCCGGGCCCGTGACTGGTGCCTTACCCCGGGCACCCTAGTGATACAACATCAGAGAAAATCAGCGGAAATAAAACATGAACATGAAATAAGAGATATTATAAGTAAACAGGCCAACCAAAACAGTTGCCTTCTGCATAAATATATACAAACCACGAGCAGTTTAATCTTGTTACAACCCCGCCACAACAAGATTACATGCACCTCTAAGATTTATAACAACTATGACGGGACAGGGCCCCGCCATACCCCTGAATGTACAAGAACCTACAACTCAGGGAACACATACCAAAAGATAAGCCTCCGAAGGAACGGAGCTTCCCAATACGCTGAAAGGTGATCCTAAAAGCGGATCGACAACGATTTCTACTGCGGCATGAACGCAGCCCCCCGAAGGAGGTCAGTACAACAGGTACCAAGTATGTGAAACTGAAAATACTGTAGTTAAATCATAATAGTCTATATAAAGCAGGAGACATGTATGATGACCAAAATACGATGCAACATAAGCGATCAAGTCGTGGACTCACGCCCTCAAAGTCATCACTAAAATATAACTATGGGTCTCACGCCCACAACACCAATCATGTTCGCATCATGGCCGCATGCCCCCGGAATTCTGCATCGGTGTAAACATGTCCATGATGCAACAATAATGACAATGCTGCATGGCCACATGCCCCGAATTCGGTGTAGACACGCCCATGTAACATCAACAACAATATATTTGGGTGATCAACCTCTGCACGGCCATATGTCCCGAGTGACGGTGTAGACATGTCCATGTAACATCAATCAATCAAGACAACAATCAAAATGGAAACATACCCGTGGAATTCTTCACACCGCCAAAGACGTCCAAGTAAGTTCTCAACAAGTCAACCGCCTCCATCGAGACGCCAGAATACGTAAATACAACACTTGCACAACAAAGGCTATCATCACAAGCATAGGCAGGTTTCACCACAACAAGCATAGGCAAGTCATACACAACTCAAAGTACTTTCATTTTATGCCAAAGTCCGGGTTTTAACCCTAAAGTACTACGTACGTTAAGTTCCTTTTAAAGAGATTCATTCCTTTTATAAAAGTCACCCGATACCCGTATATATAAAAAAATAGAGTGACTCACATTTTTAGGTAAACCAAAACACTTTCCTTCTTAACAACATTCTATTCCCTAAAGTTCCAGTTTGCCTAATTTCACTTACTCAAGTCTCTTTATTTTAGAAAAGTTTCATAGTTCATAGTCTTAATCATTTAAGAATATAATTCTCTTTTAAACAATCTGAGAAAACATATGCCTTATATGAGTGTATGTTATTCCTGTTCATAATCAATCTTATTAAGCAGCCATGATCTAGAAAATGTAATATCATTTTGTCTCATCTTAGCTTCTATGCAGATGGAGGTTTCTACTGGTTTTAATATAATACTTCATTTATTTAATACATTTTTCTTTATTAACGCTGCAGTGGTTTGTCGATACACATTCTGATTTCCGAATCAGTAAAACATTATTCCTTTTAAAAACCAAGTACTCATTACTCACGAATGAGGTTTCACACAAAACTCATATTAACTCATTCAAGTCAAGTCTCTTATCTTTTAAGATCAATAAACCATTCATTTTTCCTCCCTTAAGACGTTATACCTAACTTCCCATAAAGCTAGTATAACTCTTATGTTTTCAAAACCAAGTATTACTCTTCTTTCAAAAAAAAAGGATTCTTAATCTTTTGAAATACTTCAAGTTCTTTATGGTCACACATTAAGTCAGTTATAAGTCAAATCAATTACCCTTTAAAAACCACAAGGCATTTCTTAACCTACATAAAGCTGTTATAACCAACTTCCCATAAAGCCGTTATAACCCTTTATGTTTTAAACAAATCAAATACATTTAACACATGTACGTCTACCGTACTACATAGTTATACACATATCATGCTGGAAAAGATAGGAAGAGGTTCACATACCTCGCGACGATTATCGACTAATAGCAAAATGCTCCAAGTACCTCAAACAGTCGGCTACTCCTTAAGCCACGTAGATTGCACCACACGTAGTACTTCAACCTATAAGGCCACAAGGCGCTTATTAACATCTAGATCTCATCGTTCCATATTCTACGAAAATTGGCAAAGACTCTCCCCGCATGGCAGAAATCTCCTCCTTATCGAGGCCGCTACCAAGCCAACCGGGGGTTAACACGTCTAACCGGACGTGTACAATTCTACTACACAGTAATGCTACACAAGTCTATCAGTAATACACTATGTAATTACTGATTCGATTCTTCTTTATTATCCTTCATGTGACATCGTTCAATTCTTATTCAGCTTAAGTCAAAAGACATTGCGATTTAACTACGTTGATTCTAGTCAATATTCAATCTATAGATAGTATACTTCAACTATATATTCTAACAATCATGTAATTTCCAATTACAATAGGACAAGATATTTACCTCGATAAGCCCAAAATTATCCGAGTTAAATGTCGCTCCCGAACAAGGTTTAGCTCCTACTCTGCGCTCCAAAACGCTCCAAGAAACCCTTAGAAGTGTCTACACAACTTCTACTTAATACTTCAACTACGGGTGAATATTTTTCCTGTGGTTTCGTTTAGTAGCTAAAGGAGGTATAATCGTACTTTCCGGTTTTTCAGATAAAGGGTACTTTGGAAAGTACTATAAGGTATATGGGCTAGAGTATTTTGGGCATTATAACAATACTAGAGAGTATTTCTATACCACAAAGGGGTATTTATACGAGACAACTAGGCTAGTGGGTACCCCACGCCAAGCCTCACTCGAGGGTTTCGCCTGGCTAGCTCTCAGGGAGGGCTTTGGACGATTTTAAGACAAGAGGGAGGGAGTATTTGAGACTTAGAAAGATTGCTCACTTTAGGATGAAATAACTCTTCAACAAGGGGGGGTATTTATAGGTCAAGAAAGGACCAACCAATGGCCAAGATTCTTCCAAGTGTAAGGCAAGTGTAGGGCTAGATTTAAGCCAAGTGCACCTTATCCATCTACCACAACCACTTGCACAAAATATCCTACCAACTAAAGTGCTCCATTTCGTCCAAATGTCGTCCAACCTTCATCCAATGTGAGGGTGACACATGTCACCCTCCCGTTGGTCCAAAATATTTCGTCTCTCGGAAAAATCCGCAAAAAATTTAAATGACATAGCCGGAATTTTCCCTACGAAAGCTGTGGAAACGTTTCGTCAGAAAACGACTCTAATCGGGTGTTGTGTACAAATTTGAAACTTGCCTAACTTAAGGCTCAAATTATTATACGTACGCCATCACGTACATACTCTGGAAATACGGGGTATAACATTCTTCCCCCCTTAGAAACATTCGTCCCGAATGTTCCTTCTCAGTCTCAAAACAAACACGTGCCGGTATAGCCTTCACTACTATACTTACGAAACCAAACATGCCACATCTGGCCACAAAATAACATGCGCGCGAAAACCCAAATCCAAGCCAACAAGGAATTACCTCTGTTTATCACAAGAGTTCCCACCAAGGTCTAAAAACATAATCCCTTCGCACATTCATTTCTCAAAAGAAACGATCACACACGTTCACTTCTCCCCTATCTCGTTGTATCCTTCTCGAACACTCGAACTCTCTCTAGTATACATACCATACTTCAGTTTCCAAAACTTTGGAGTCACTACCTCCAAACTTGATCATCTTACTAGCCTCGATCTCCTCTAAGGCCATTCTCGGCCTTCACGAACTGATTCTGGTCGAACGTATCCACGAACTCATACGATGGTCATCTAATCTTGGGCCTAGCACCCTCGTGACCCTGCCACCTGGCAGGACCACCCAGAGCTGACCCCACCTCGAAACAGGCCGCGGGTTGGCCCGCAACATGGCCCCAACCCGACCCACTTACGCATCACGCTCTTGTTCCCCGATCCGGAACAATCTTACCTCTACAGGTCATGAAAGCTACCACTTCCATTTTACACTACTCAAGGAAATTATCACACAACACATTCTAGGCATAAAATGTATTCCGACAAGGATCACTCGCAAAAATCTTGTACTCAAGACGGCCTTACATCTAAGGTCCCAACTGTAATATCCTAAGGTTCATCATTTTCTCACCCTGTGCTTACCCTTTTCACCAACTGTGTCCCTAAATCACATTTTAGCACAAAGCTATCCGAACATAACACTTAACACATCATCAACATTAATACATACAAGTCTCAGAGGGTTAAGGATATACTGAATCTACCGCCCACTCTAATCATAGGCACGCGCAGGCGCATAATCAGAAGGCGATGAACCACCATCGATCTGAAGGTGAGTCGTAACATCCGTGCTACCCTTGGTCGACAGTTCTTCGCAAAATGGCCCCGCGCCGCAAAAATAACAAGCTCCCTTGGCACCACGACACTTCCGAAATGCGGTCTACCACATCGACCACACCGAGGTAGGGGTGATCGCATCCGCCAACACCCTACTCTCGAAACACAACCCTCGAGCTCGACCGCTCCCGAATACTGGATGCCACGAAGGTTGTGGAGGACCACTCGCACCGGGCGGAGGTACAAAACTAGGATCTTTGAGGCGGTCCGCGAAAGTCACCAAAGGATCTCGCTGCTCGCCTTCTTGCCGATCTCGGTCATTCCGTCGATTTCTCCGCTTCACATCCAAGTGCATAAGCTGCGTGCGGCAATGTCCATGCGGTGAAGGGCTACACGAACAACTCTCGCTAGGTAATCATCAAGCCTGTAATATATCGGTGCACTCGATCCTCCATACTAGCTACTAATGCGGAACATACCGCCGATGAGTCAAACTCCAAATTGTACTCGAATCAGACGCGCTTCGCCTCAACATCAAAAATCTGCCGGCCGAGCCCTCCTCATCCGTGGAGGCAAGAAATGTGCCGAAGGCCCTCAAAACTTCGTCCCAAACTGGAAGTGCATTCTCTCCGGCTCCACGAATCAAACCCGATCATGCGGTATCACGCGGCCGACGCGAACCTAGGACCAGCGACTCGGTCTCAAGCCTTGATCACTCTACGATCCATGCAGAATCGTTTGATGAACTCCTGCGGATCATCCTCGTGCCTCGACCCGTAGAACTCGCGGCTACATCTCGGGAAGTCTGTAGCCTCAAACTATCCGATCTAGGGTGAACCATCGGTGCTTCGGAACTGCTGCGTCCCACTTATCCTCATATCGGCCACGACCACGGCGAATCGGGCCATCTCCTTGTAACCCATCTCTTTTCCTGCATGGGATTGGAGGCTCAGTATCGTAGTCTCAGCCCATCGCCGCGCTCTAAACTCGCTGGTCTTTGGCGTCGCGAAACTTCGCCGTCGCATCGCTCAGTCTTGGCTCGCGCTGCGTACTCTCTCTCAGATCTCACTAGCTCCTCATCCGCCTTGCCCACTGGGCCCGGTCGCTTTACGCGAGGCATAGCGGTAAAAACGAAATACGTCGGAGGGTCCAACTTATCACACGACTCTAAGGCACGATCTCGAATGAGAAGAAATGGAAACCAATCCTAAATGTCTCAGCCTCACGATTATAGATGTGGTGCACAACACATCGATAATCAAGACTTACTAGACACGGTCAGACACTTTCCGAGGATTAATCGCTCGATACCACTTTTGTCACGACCGAACGGGCTGTGGATCGTGCCTTACCGGGCACCTGGTGATACAACATCGAGAGAAAATCGTGGAAATAAAACATGAACATGAAATAAGAGATATTATAAGTAAACAAAGCAACCAAAATAGGTTGCCTTCTGATAAATATATACAAACCAACAGCTTTAATCCTTGTTACAACCCCGCCACAACAGCATTACATGCACCTCTAAGATTTATAATAACTATGACGGACAGGCCCCGCCATACCACGAATGTACAAGAACCTACAACTCAGGGAACACATACCAAAAGATAAGCCTCGAAGGAACGGAGCTTCCCAATACGCCGAAAGGTGATCCTAAAATGGATCGACGATAATGTACTTCTACTGCGCATGAACGCACCCAAGGAGGTCGATAACAGTACCAAGTATGTGAAACGAAAATATCGTAGTTAAATCATGCGATCTATATAAAGCAGAGACATGTATGATGACCAAAATACGATGCAACATAAAAGCGATCAAGTCGTGGACTCACGCCTCAAAGTCATCACTAAAATATAACTATGGGTCTCACGCCCACAACACCAATCATGTTCGATCATGGCCGCATGCCCCGAATTCAGTATCGGTAAACATGTCCATGATGCAACAATAATGACACGCCGTATGGCCACATGCCCCGACTCGTGACGTGTAGACACGCCCATGTAACATCAACAACAATATATTTGGGTGATCAACCTGCTGCGTGGCCATATGTCCCGAATTGCAGACGGTGTAGACATGTCCATGTAACATCAATCAATCAAGACAACAATCAAAATGGAAACATACCCGTGGAATTCTTCACATCGCCAAAGACGCCCAAGTAAGTTCTCAACAAGTCAACCGCCTCCATCGAGACGCGTAAATACGTAAATACAACACTTGCACAACAAAGGCTATCATCACAAGATAGGCGGGTTTCACCACAACAAGCATAGTAAGTCATACACAACTCAAAGTACTTTCATTTTATGCCAAAGTCCGGTTTTAACCCTAAAGTACTACGTACGTTAAGTTCCTTTTAAAGAGATTCATTCCTTTTATAAAAGTCACCCGATACCCGTATATATAAAAAAATAGAGTGACTCACATTTTTAGGTAAACCAAAACACTTTCCTTCTTAACAACATTCTATTCCCTAAAGTTCGGCTTTGCCTAATTTCACTTACTCAAGTCTCTTTATTTTAGAAAAGTTTCATAGTTCATAGTCTTAATCATTTAAGAATATAATTCTCTTTTAAACAACTGAGAAAACATATGCCTTATATGAGTGTATGTTATTCTGCTCATAATCAATCTTATTAAGCGACCATGATCTAGAAAATGTAATATCATTTTGTCTCATCTTAGCTTCATGCGGATGGAGGTTTCTCTTGGTTTTAATATAATACTTCATTTATTTAATACATTTTCCTTTATTAACGCTGCGTTGGTTTGTCGATACACATTCGATTTCGAATCAAGAAACATTATTCCTTTTAAAACCAAGTACTCATTACTCACGAATGAGGTTTCACACAAAACTCATATTAACTCATTCAAGTCAAGTCTCTTATCTTTTAAGATCAATAAACCATTCATTTTTCCTCCCTTAAGACGTTATACCTAACTCCCCATAAAGCTAGTATAACTCTTATGTTTTCAAAACCAAGTATTACTCTTCTTTAAAAAAAAAGGATTCTTAATCTTTTGAAATACTTCAAGTTCTTTATGGTCACACATTAAGTCAGTTATAAGTCAAATCGATTACCCTTTAAAAACCACAAGGCATTTCTTAACCTACATAAAGTCATTATAACCAACTTCCCATAAAGCCGTTATAACCCTTTATGTTTTAAACAAATCAAATACATTTAACACATGACGTCACTGCACTACATAGTTATACACATATCATGCTGAAAAGATAGGAAGAGGTTCACATACCTCGCGACGATTATCGACTAATAGCAAAATGCCCAAGTACCTCAAACACGGCTACTCCTTAAGCCACGTGATTGCACCACACGTAGTACTTCAACCTATAAGGCCACAAGGCGCTTATTAACATCTAGATCTCATCGTTCCATATTCTACGTAAAATTCGCAAAGACCTCCCGCAACAGCGTAAATCTCCGCCCCTATCGAGGCCGGCTACCAAGCCAACCAGGGGGGGGGGGGGTTAACCCGTCTAACCGGACGTGTACAATTGTACAACACAGTACTGCTACACAAGTTCATCGTAATACAAATTCATGTAATTACGATTCGATTCTTCTCTTTATTATCCTTCATGTGACATCGTTCAATTCTTATTCAGCTTAAGTCAAAAGACATACGATTTAACTACGTTCAGTTCTATTCAATATTCAATCTATATATAGTATACTTCAACTATATATTCTAACAATCATGTAATTTCCAATTACAATAGGGGCACAAGATATTTACCTCGATAAGCCCAAAATTATCCGAGTTAAATGTCGCCCCGAACAAGGTTTAGCTCCTACTCCGTGCGCTCCAAAACGCTCCAAGAAACCCTGAAGTGTCTACACAACTTCTACTTAATACTTCAACTACGGGTGAATATTTTTCCTTAGGGTTTCGTTTAGTAGCTAAAGGAGGTATAATCGCATTTTCCGGTTTTTAGTATAAAGTGGTACTTTGGAAAGTACTATAAGGTATATGGGCTAGAGTATTTTGGGCATTATAACAATACTAGGAGAGTATTTCTATACCACAAAGGGGTATTTATACGAGACAACTAGGCTAGTGGGTACCCCACGCCAAGCCTCACTCGAGGGGTTTCGCCTCTACAGCTCTCAAGGGGAGGGCTTTGACGATTTTAAGACAAGAGGAGGAGTATTTGAGACTAGAAAGATTGCTCACTTTAGGATGAAATAACTCTTCAACAAGGGGTATTTATAGGTCAAGAAAGGACCAACCAATGGCCAAGATTCTTCCAAGTGTAGAGGCTAGATTTAAGCCAAGCACCTTATCCATCTACCACAACCACTGCACAAAATATCCTACCAACTAAAGTGCTCCATTTCGTCCAAATGCCGTCCAACCTTCATCCAATGTGAGGGTGACACATGTCACCCTCCCGTTGGTCCAAAATATTTCGCCTCTGGAAAAATCCGCAAAATTTTAAATGACATAGCGGAATTTTCCCTACGAAAGTCGTGGAAACGCTTCACGTAAAAACGACTCTAATCGGGTGTTGTGTACAAATTTGAAACTTGCCTAACTTAAGGCTCAAATTATTATACGACGCCATCACGCATACTGGAAATACGGTATAACATTCTTCCTTAGAAACATTCGTCCCGAATGTTCCTTCTCAGTCTCAAAACCAACACGTGCCGGTATAGCCTTCACTACTATACTTACGAAACCAAACATGCCACATCTGGCCACAAAATAACATGCGCGCGAAAACCCAAATCCAAGCCAACAAGGAATTACCTCTGTTTATCACAAGAGTTCCCACCAAGGTCTAAAAACATAATCCCTTCGCACATTCATTTCTCAAAAGAAACGATCACACACGTTCACTTCTCCCCTATCTCGTTGTATCCTTCTCGAACACTCGAACTCTCTCTAGTATACATACCATACTTCAGTTTCCAAAACTTTGGAGTCACTACCTCCAAACTTGATCATCTTACTAGCCTCGATCTCCTCTAAGGCCATTCTCACGAACTGATTCTGGTCGAACGTATCCACGAACTCATACGATGGTCATCTAATCTTGGGCCTAGCACCCTCGTGACCCTGCCACCTGGCAGGACCACCCAGAGCTGACCCCACCTCGAAACAGGCCGCGGGTTGGCCCGCAACATGGCCCCAACCCGACCCACTTACGCATCACGCTCTTGTTCCCCGATCCGGAACAATCTTACCTCTACAGGTCATGAAAGCTACCACTTCCATTTTACACTACTCAAGGAAATTATCACACAACACATTCTAGGCATAAAATGTATTCCGACAAGGATCACTCGCAAAATCTTGTACTCAAGACGGCCTTACATCTAAGGTCTCAACTGTAATATCCTAAGGTTCATCATTTTCTCACCCCCAGGCTTACCCTTTTTCACCAACCAGGTCCCTAAATCACATTTTAGCACAAAGCTATCCGAACATAACACTTAACACATCATCAACATTAATACATACAAGTCTCTAGAGGGTTAAGGATATACCTGAATCTACCGCTCCACTCTAATCATAGGCCGCTCGCAGACGCATAATCGTAGGCGCGATGAACCACCATCGATCCTCGGCGTGAGTCGTAACATCCGTGCTACCCTTGGTCGGACAGTTCCGCAAATGGCCCTGGCCGCAAAAATAACAAGCTCCTCGCACCACGACACTTCAAATGCGGTCTACCACATCGACCACACCGGTAGGTAGTGATCGTGATCCGCCAACACCCCTACTCTCGAAACTCGAACCCTCGAGCTCGACCGCCTCGAATACTCTGGATGCCACGAAGGTTGTGGAGGACCACTGACCGGGCGGAGGTACAAAACTAGATCGATGCCGGCGGTCCGCTCGAAAGTCACCAAAGGATCTCGCTGCTCGCCTCTTCGCGATCTCGGCCATTCCGTCGATTTCTCCGCTTCACATCCAAGTGCATAAGCTCGCGCGGCAATGTCCATGCCTACCAAGGGCTACACCAACAACTCTCGCTAGGTAATCATCAAGCCTCGTAATATATCGGTGCACTCGATCCTCCATACTAGCTACTAATGCGGAACATCACCGCCAATGAGTCAAACTCCAAATTGTACTCCGAATCAGACGCTGCTCGCCTCAACATCAAAATTTGTCGGCCCGAGCCCTCTCATCCGTGAGGCAAGAAATGTGCCGAAGGCCCTCAAAACTCGTCCCAAACGGTGGAAGTGCATTCTCTCCCGACAGCTCACGAATCAAACCGATCATTGCGGTATCACGCGGCGATGCGAACCTAGACCACCGACTCGGTCTCAAGCTCGATCACTCATGATCCACAGAATCGCTTCGGATGAACTCTCGCGGATCATCCTCGTGCCTCGACCAGTAAAACTCGCGGGCTACATCTCGAAGTCCCGTAGCCTCAAACTATCCGATCTAGTGAACCATGGTGCATCGAATCGGCTGCTGGCCCACTTATCCTCATATCTCGCCACGACTCGCCGAATCGGGCCATCTCCTTGTAACCCATCTCTTTTTCCCTGCATCGTGGACCGAGGCTCGTGTATCAGAGTCTCAGCAGCCATCGCTGCGCTCTAAACTTCTTTGGTCTTTGGCCGCGAAACTCGCCGTCTGGCATCGTCTCATCGACCGCTCGCGCCTCGTACTCTCAGTATCTCACTAGCGCCTCCTCATCCGCCTTGCCCACTGGGCCCGGTCGCTTTACGCGAGGCATAATCGTAAAACGAAATACGTCGGAGGGTCCAACTTATCACACGCTCTAAGGCACGATCTCGAATGAGAAGAAATGGAAACCAATCCTAAATGTCTCAGCCTCTCGATTATAGATGTGGTGCACAACACATCGATAATCAAGACTTACTAGACACGGTCTGTAGACACTTTCCGAGGATTAACTGCTCTGATACCACTTTTGTCACGACCCGAACCCGGGCCCGTGACTGGTGCCTTACCCCGGGCACCCTAGTGATACAACATCAGAGAAAATCAGCGGAAATAAAACATGAACATGAAATAAGAGATATTATAAGTAAACAAAGCAACCAAAACAGCTTGCCTTCGATAAATATATACAAACCCCGAGCAGCTTTAATCCTTGTTACAACCCCGCCCACAACAAGATTACTGCACTTAAGATTTATAACAACTATGACGGACAGGCCTCGCCATACCACGAATGTACAAGAACCTACAACTCGTGGAACACATACCAAAAGATAAGCCTCCAAGGAACGGAGCTTCCCAATACGCAAAGGTGATCCTAAAGCGGGGATCGACAAATGTACTTCTACCGCAGATTTAACGCACCCAAGGAGGTCGCATAACAGTACCAAGTATGTGAAATCAAAATATCAGTAGTTAAATCATGGCGATCTATATAAAGGTGAGACATGTATGATGACCAAAATACGATGCAACATAAAAGCTAAGTCGTGGACTCACGCCTCAAAGTCATCACTAAATATAACTATGGGTCTCACGCCCACAACACCAATCATGTTCGCATCACGGCCGCATGCCGGACTCGTGACGGTGTAAACATGTCCATGATGCAACAATAATGACAATGCCGCATGGCCACATGCCCCGACTCAGACGGTGTAGACACGCCCATGTAACATCAACAATATATCGGGTGATCAACCCCGCTGCGTAGCCATATGTCCCGATTGCAGACGTGTAGACATGTCCATCTAACATCAATCAATCAAGACAACAATCAAAATGGAAACATACCCGGAATTCTTCACCGCCAAAGACGCCCAAGTAAGTTCTCAACAAGTCAACCGCCTCCATCGAGAGACGGTAACACGTAAATACAACACTTGCACAACAAAGGCTATCATCACAAGATAGGCGTGTTTCACCACAACAAGCATAGTAAGTCATACACAACTCAAAGTACTTTCATTTTATGCCAAAGTCCGGTTTTAACCTAAAGTACTACGACGTTAAATTCCTTTTAAAGAGATTCATTCCTTTTATAAAAGTCACCCGATACGTATATATAAAAAAATAGAGTGACTCGCATTTTTAGGTAAACCAAAACACTTTCCTTCTTAACAACATTCTATTCCTAAAGTTCCGGTTTGCCTAATTTCACTTACTCAAGTCTCTTTATTTTAGAAAAGTTTCATAGTTCATAGTCTTAATCATTTAAGAATATAATTCTCTTTTAAACAACTGAGAAAACATATGCCTTATATGAGTGTATGTTATTCTGCTCATAATCAATCTTATTAAGGCCATGATCTAGAAAATGTAATATCATTTTGTCTCATCTTAGCTTCTATGCAGATGGAGGTTTCTACCGGTTTTAATATAATACTTCATTTATTTAATACATTTTCCTTTATTAACGCCGCAGTGGTTTGTCGATACACATTCGATTTCGAATCAAGAAAACATTATTCCTTTTAAAACCAAGTACTCATTACTCACGAATGAGGTTTCACACAAAACTCATATTAACTCATTCAAGTCAAGTCTCTTATCTTTTAAGATCAATAAACCATTCATTTTTCCTCCCTTAAGACGTTATACCTAACTTCCCATAAAGCTAGTATAACTCTTATGTTTTCAAAACCAAGTATTACTCTTCTTTAAAAAAAAAAGGGATTCTTAATCTTTTGAAATACTTCAAGTTCTTTATGGTCACACATTAAGTCAGTTATAAGTCAAATCGATTACCCTTTAAAACCACAAGGCATTTCTTAACCTACATAAAGTCATTATAACCAACTTCCCATAAAGCCGTTATAACCCTTTATGTTTTAAACAAATCAAATACATTTAACACATGACGCTCACCGTACTACATAGTTATACACATATCATGCTGGAAAAGATAGGAAGAGGTTCACATACCTCGCGACGATTATCGACTAATAGCAAAATGCTCCAAGTACCTCAAACAGTCGGCTACTCCTTAAGCCACGTAGATTGGACCACACGTAGTACTTCAACCTATAAGGCCACAAGGCGCTTATTAACATCTAGATCTCATCGTTCCATATTCTACAGAAAATTCGGCAGCACCTCTCCCCCCCGCAACAGCATAAATCTCCTCCCTTATCGAGGCCGGCTACCAAGCCAACCGGGGGGGTTAACACGTCTAACCGGACGTGTACAATTCTACTACACAGTAATGCTACACAAGTTCATCAGAATACAGCCCTATGTAATTACAGTTCATCGGATTCTTCTCTTTATTATCCTTCATGTGACATCGTTCAATTCTGATTCAGGCTTAAGTCAAAAGACATTGCCGACGAACTACGTTCAGTTCTATTCAATATTCAATCTATATATAGTATACTTCAACTATATATTCTAACAATCATGTAATTTCCAATTACAATAGGGGGACAAGATATTTACCTCGATAAACCCAAAATTATCCGAGTTAAATGTCGCTCCTGAACAAGGTTTAGCTCCTACTCCGTGCGCTACAAAACGCTCCAAGAAACCCTTAGAAGTGTCTACACAACTTCTACTTAATACTTCAACTACGGGTGAATATTTTTCCTTAGGGTTTCGTTTAGTAGCTAAAGGAGGTATAATCGTACTTTAGGGTTTTTCAGTATAAAGGGTAATTTGGAAAGTACTATAAGGTATATGGGCTAGAGTATTTTGGGCATTATAACAATACTAGGAGAGTATTTCTATACCACAAAGGGGGGTATTTATACGAGACAACTAGGCTAGGGGGGGATACCCCACGACCAAGCCTCACCTGAGGGGGTTTCGCCTGGCTAGGCTCTCAGGGAGGGCTTTGGACGATTTTAAGACAAGAGGGAGGGAGTATTTGAGACTAGAAAGATTGCTCACTTTAGGATGAAATAACTCTTCAACAAGGGGGGTATTTATAGGTCAAGAAAGGACCAACCAATGGCCAAGATTCTTCCAAGTGTAAGGCAAGTGTAGGGCTAGATTTAAGCCAAGTGCACCTTATCCATCTACCACAACCACTTGCACAAAATATCCTACCAACTAAAGTGCTCCATTTCGTCCAAATGCCGTCCAACCTTCATCCAATGTGAGGGTGACACATGTCACCCTCCCGTTGGTCCAAAATATTTCGTCTCTCGGAAAAATCCGCAAAAATTTTAAATGACATAGCCGGAATTTTCCCTACGAAAGCTGTGGAAACGTTTCGTCAGAAAACGACTCTAATCGGGTGTTGTGTACAAATTTGAAACTTGCCTAACTTAAGGCTCAAATTATTATACGTACGCCATCACGTACATACTCTGGAAATACGGGGTATAACAAAGAATTAGGATTCAATGGAATTATGTACGTCCGCCGTACACTTACTTTATATAAATCATGTCAAAAGATGAAAGGATAGTTTCACATACCTTATAGTCGAACTAACCAACTCAATATTTAAAATATGTCTCGTCTAGCACTTCAACCTATAATAATAATAACATGTCCGTCAACTCTATGATTACTAGTATACTTTATACGTATCGAAAGATGACTCTCTTGTTATATAAAATTGGGCAGCACTTTTCCTATTTATATACACATCCACAACTCACAAACAAGTTCAACAACATTAATAACGAGATATAACTTCAAGGATAGCCAAATCAGCCCCATATACTTCTATATACGCCATTGTTATATGTTATTTCTCTTTACATTCAAGGAGTACAACAACTACAACAACTAAGGTGATTAACACACCTATTTCTCATGTTAATCCAGCCCCTAAATCCATATTATAACAACCTTTAAAAACATTCCATACTTCTAACAACGAGAGTTCAACAACGACAACGAGAGATACAACAATGACAACGAGAGTGCAATGTTCAATCTTTCTATACCTTAATTCCTTTAGGACATATGTTAGCAATTACCACAATGTATATGCATGTTCATATCTTATAATTCTAACATTATAATCTCAACAAAACAACCCTTAAATACAACACAACCATGTCCAACAATTTCATACATATCTCGGCCACAAGACTTATCACCAAAACTCTTTTCATAACTCCTTAAAGTCCAATTCATATTTCAACACTTTCATATAAACCATTTTAACTTTAGATATCAAGATTTCCTTCAATCTTTAACATGCAATTAGTGACGATAATAACAACAACAGCAATCATACTTAAATCGGTAACAACCCCTAAATTCGGTAAGACCCATTCCAACAACAATCACATACATTCTCTTATTTCCAATTCCTCTTTAACATGAGTTTATCTCTTAACTACAATATCATTTAACTTCCAAATACTCTATAAAAAGGAAGAATTCTTACCTTAATTTTTGCCCAAAATAGTTCCTAATGCACGGTTTCACCACTGCTCCATTTTCACCATTTTTCAAGTTTTAATTACATGCATGCATCCTTTACAAATTGGAGACTATCTTACTTACTTGTTTTTCTTTCAAAATGTTCATCACCAAAGCTTGAAGTTTCTTGGGCCATTCTCGGCCAGCATGTATCGTGACTCACTGTTTTAGGAGTTCACCATGGATAGAACTTTGTAGAATAATTTAATCTTGGAATGGGAGTTGGTTTTGCCTTTAACTTAGTTATGGAGTCAAGAAAAATCTGTTTGAGGAGGAGGAGAGAATATGGAGGATGAGGGAGAAGGCTGATTTTCGAAAATGAAGGGGATGGAGGGGAAGTACACGGTTTTAAGGGTTGATGGCCTATGCATATTGGGCATTTTTGCCACTTATAGGGCACAAGATGCCATGTGTATTCCACTAGTCTCCCACTTATCCATCTTTGTACTAAAATTTAGTCTCATACTTAGCTAAAATCTAAAAAAAAACGAAATTCTCCTATTCTTAATGTCAAGATTCTATTTTACACTACATAGTCTTTAACCCCATTGGGAAAATTCAATCACTAGTATTAACTTTCGTCGTCACATATGTTATATTCAAGATTATTCCGGAATTACATTCTTTGTATACTAAGTTCCATATTAGCATATGTAAATATACATTATATCTAATATCCAAATCTTATTTTATTAATTACGTCCTCAACTTATTGCTCTAAAATTACGAGGTGTAACATTGGTAGTGAAGGGGATAGAGTTGAGGGCGATAATTATATTTCAGGGATGGCTCAAAGGGGTTTGATAATGATGAAAATGTTGATCCGTTGTCCTTGTCATATTGTGCAAAGATAATCAATATGGAGAAGTATGATTTTATTAATTGGGTGGATGATTATGAAGCTTTTCCAGCAAAACTTTTCGTTAGAAGTAGGCTGACCTTGTTAGATGAATTTAAACAAGTGTTCAAAGATAAAAAAAAATCAGGAAATTGCTCAAGCGTTTTGGTCACATTAGAAAGGTCATTGAACACTTTATTAGATTCAATGGTCATGTCCATTATATGCTTCTTCGTCATGTCGTTGAGAAAAAAAGCATGAAATATAGTTCTTGGTGAATGAAAAAAACTTGTGTGTTTTGGCTTGAAGGACTTTGATCACCTTTGAGTTGTGGATCATATCTCACCCAATCAAGAGAGGAGATGACGATAAGGAAAGGGGAGACTTTCTGCAAAAAGGATACTGACAACACAAAAATGACAATAAATAGGCTATTGGGGCTATTAGAGGGTCCTGATTAAATAAAGAAGAAACGTTTAAATGTTCTCTTGTATGGTTTTTGGCAGATAATCTTGCTTGCCAAAGATGTGGTCAAGATTGTGGATCATGTTTCATTAAAATGGTTCATTTAAAATTCTTCCGGAGATATCCTTGGGGAAAGGAATCTTTTTATCTCACATTGGACTACTTGAGAAACAAGGTAGATATTTTAAGGCTCACGGTGATAAGAAGACTGCATCATTTGCTCTCTATGGCTTCTCATGGGATTTTATGGTAAATATTATAAACCACCAGTAATAGTATAGTATAGATTATGTGTTATTTATTTTTACATGATAATTTATGTGATTACATATCTGGGCATATGAAGCTTTCCCCTAACTTGGAAGGAATGCTAACAAATCAGACGAGGTTTCTTTGCCTATTCCTAGGATTCTTAGGTGGCACACCACAAAAATGAAGCGATTTAGTAAAAGTGATCCATTTAGGACTCGAGTTGTAGCTTTATAGGTATGAATTTGGAGTATATTGTCAATTTGTTTGCAAACATAGAAGCTAAATGTTAATGTTTTATTTATTTTTAGGTTGTGCACCCTTACATCATCCTTACCGTGCGTGAGATGGAGCAGTATTACATGAAAACTTCTTGCCATAAAATGATCCCATCATAGATAACTTGAAGCATGAATTGGAAGGCATGACTGTATTACTTTCATCAAAACTGTTACACCCCGTAGTTCAGGTCATGCTTTTGAGAACGTACGAAAGGAATTGAGACTTAATTTGAGAATGATGGGTGGACGAAATATTTCGGACGGGTTGTTAGTCAACTTTAAGGCGGGTTATGGCCCGTTACATTGAGTATTCCTAGGTGTTTCAAAGGCCTAGTACGTAGTTCATTGAGTCTAGTTTCCAGCACAACCAACCGTTCGTCGATAGGACATCGGAGTAGGAAGTTATGGAAGATACAAGTTCAGCGCACTGTTGGGCAGAAATGAATTTGCGGTCAGGGGCCACAGCGCCGCGGCGCCGGATGCAGGGCCGCGGCGCCGGATATTCTGAGGGTTCGCTGAAGTTGCAGCGCGCACGGAGGCGTGGCGCGCTAAGTTCTGATAGTTGGCAGAGGTTTCAGCGCCGCGGCGCCGAGGCGGAGTTTTTGCGGAAAACTTAGGAAAAGTCAGATATTTTCTTTTAAAAAGGCCATGGGAGGGTGACAAGTGTCCCCCCCCCCCCCATCTGATTTTTGCATGTCCTATTTATTGACCAAGTCTTGAAGACTTGGTCATTCTTGAAAGCTCCTTCTTTTCTCTAAAAGCTCTTCCTTCTCTCTAAAAATATCTCTCCCTTCTCTCTAGAAATTCAAGAAGAAACCAAGGCCTAGAGGAAAATTTCAGAAAAGTGGCAAGAAGGAAACTTGTTGGCAAGCTTGTAGGAGTTTTGTGGAGGTGATTGTGGAAAGAAGACAAGTGAAAGTTGTTGGATTAATTTGGGTAAGCTCTAAGATAACAATCTCTTCTTTATTCTTGAGTAAATTGTGTTGCATGTGAGGAAGAAAAGACTTGTAGTGGACAATATTGCCTTTAGGAATATTGTATGTAAGAATAACGATTTGGATTTGAAAGGATTAGATAAGGAGGTTATGTGAGCATGTTGTAGCCAACATACTACCTTAAATTTATTTAGTGATATGTATTGTGGGGCAGAATTTTACACGCCCAAGATTAGGCGTGTAATCCCCTTTGTATTGTTGGATTATTGGGCCTTAAGTGGCGTTTGGATATTGAGTTCGAGCCTTGGAAAGGTGGAAAAGTACGTAGAAACAAAGGAAGTGCTGTCCAATTTTCCGTAGAATAAGGAACTTTATGCTAGAATATTCGACGAAGAAGTTTAGACGTTAATAGAAGTATTTGATTATTATAGGTTGATACTCTACGCGCGGCATATTCGACTTGGCAAGTGGACTTAGCCGAGGAGGTATGTGATTCTTCCTATCCTCTTTGGGCATGATATTTGTAAAATATATAGTACGGTAGACGTACATGTTTCACTAAATTTGGTTGCACCTTGAGGTCTTTTGACTCGAGTCCAAAATGTTAAGAATCTTGAAATACTTCAAAAAGAATTATGAACCATTATTTTAAACGGAAATTAATACTTGGGTTTAAAAGAATAAGTTTCCTTTGGTTTTCCAAACAAGGGTGGATGTTTTGAGTTATTACAAAGTTTAAGTGTTATACTAGCTTTATGGGAAGTTAGTCATAACGACTTAAGAAAGATAAAAATAATGGTTTACTTACTCGCTTTATAGTAGCCTTGTAATGATTTCTGAATGTGTGGTAAGTTGGCTTGATAAGTAAATATGTTGTGATACTACGGGTGTTAGTGTCTTGAGATTTGTTGTGGTAAGGGGGTTTCTCTTGTTGTGCTTATGTTGTTTATGATGAGCCGGTTGTGCTTGTGTTATATCACTTACCCCCCTGACTTGTTAAGTTATCGCGGGTTAGCTACCCCCGATGCGAGGAGTACCTCATGCGGGTCCATGTGACCTGGCGGACTCTGTAGTTCAGAATCACTCGGTGTGTTACGCTGATGCGAGGAATACCTCATGCGGTCCAGTGGCCATGCGGATCGCGGAGTCCAGAAAATGCCGCGTTAGCTACCCCGACGCGGTGAGAGTACCTCATGCAGGCCCAGGTGGCCTATGCGGACTACGGAAGTTCAGGATTAGGCTCGCGTAATGATACCATGGGCGAATGGCCCTGCTTCAATCATTAGCGGCCTAGGAAAGACCGGTTACGTTACACCTAATTGTTCTTGCTTATGTTGTGGCACCATGTGCGGTTAATTGGCTTTTCATACATATCTGTGGATTTTGGTTTGGAAATGTTATGATTTCATTACAGTATTTTTAGTTTTAACATACTTGGTACCTGTTGTACTGACCTCCTTCGGGGGGCTGCGTTCATGCCGCTGGTCGAGGTACATCGGTTGTTGATCCTCGCTCTTAGGATCACCGTTCTGCTTTTGGGAAGCCCCGTTTCTCCGGAGGCTTATCTTTTGGTATGTTTTCCTGTCATTGTAGATTCAGGTACATTCAGGGGTATGACGGGGCCCTGTCCCATCATAGTTGTTGCAACTCTTAGAGGTCTGTAGTCCTGTTGTAATTGGGTTTCGTAAAGGATGTAACTGTTCAGTTTGGTTATGTATAGTTACCGAAGGGTAACCATTTTGGGTTAGCCTGTTTCTTAATTTATATTGTTTCATGTTTATGAGTTTACTTCCGCTGGTTTTTCTCTGATGTTGTATTACTAGGGTGCCCGGTAGGCACGACCACGCCCGAGGTCGGGTCGTGACAAAAGTGGTATCAGAGCAGTTAATTCTCGGGAAGGGTCTACAGGCCGTATCTAGTAGAGTCTTGATTATCGGTGTGTTGTGCACCACATCTATAATCAGGAGGCTACAGGATATTTAGGATTGATTTCTATTCTTTCACTCTAAGATCGTGCAATAGAGCTGTGTTATAGGTTGAACTTCCTCTGACATATTTTTATGTATCAGTTATGCCTCCACGCAAGGCAACCGCGGCCCAGAAGGGCAAGGCAGCTGAGGGAGCTGCTAGTAGGACACAGAGGGTTACGAGGGCACATGCCCAGTCTTTACCTGAGGTGATGTTTCGGACGGCGAGTTCCACGACGTCGCCAAATTCAAAGAGAGTTTGGAGCAGAAGCAGCGCCATCGAGACCGCGCAGACCGAGCCTCCGCCATACATCCCGAGCAGAGGATATGGGCTACAAGGAGATGGCCCAGTTATTAGCCAGGATCGTGGCAAGGCAGGAGGACAGACGGGAGGCAGCGGTTCCAGTTGTACCCATAGTTCACCCCAGATCTGATAGCTTGAGACTTCGGGACTTTTTGAGTTGCAGCCCACCAGAGTTCTATGGGTCGAGGCCTGAGGATGATCCTCAGGAGTTTATCCGAAGCGATTCTGCGGATCATGAGAGTGATCAAGGCCTCGGAGACAGAGTCGGTAGTATTGGGTTCACATCGGCTGCGTGATACTGCAGTTGACTGGTTTGATTCATGGGAACTGTCCCGGGGGGAGCATGCGCTTCCAACTGTTTGGGACGAGTTCTCAGAGGCATTTATTAGCCATTTCTTTCCTCCACAGATGAGGAGAGCTCGGGCCGATAGATTTCTGACGTTGAGACAGAGCGGGCGGACGGTCCGGGAGTACAACGTGGAGTTTGACTCGTTGGCTCGGTACGTCCCCGCTTTAGTGGCAGACATGGAGGACAGAGTGCACCGCTATGTCACAGGGCTCGATGATTACTTAGCAGAGAGTTGCACGGGAGTAGCTCTTCAGCCGGGCATGGACATTGCCCGCATGCAGGCTTATGCACTTGGGTGTGAGGAACGTAGGGGCCGACGGATTGATAGATATCAGCAGAAGAGGGCCAGGACAGCAGGGTCCTCTGGTAGTTTTCGAGGTAGACAACCTCAGCAGCAGACCGGGTTTGCACCTCAGCCGGTTTAGAGTGCTCCTCCACCGTCTTCCGGGCGTTTAGGGTATTCAGGCGTGTCGGGGCCTCAGGCTTCGCTTCAGGAAGCGGACGATGCTCGACGTCGAGACCACCCCTCTCTGTGGCCGATGTGGTAGATCCCATTTCGGGAGTCAGGTAATATTGTGGGGCCTTGATACACTTGTGGCCAGGTCATATTTCGAGGGACGTCCACCGCAGGCGCCGCAGATGGTAGGTTCACCTCTGGTGGTCATTCGCCGGTCCTCATCTCCTATTTACTCGCCCGAGGCAAGGTGCTCATGGGCGGCCAGGTCGCGCAGAGGTCGTGGCAAGGGTCCCGATTCAGCAGCCTCGAACCGTATTTATGCTATGTCCGGCCGTGACCGTGAGGCGCCATCGATGTCGCCACAGTACATTATTGGTTTCATGTCGTGATGTATATGCTTTGATAGATCCGTGTTCTACCTTGTCCTATATATCTCCTCATATTCTTTGGTAGAATAGGGGTAGAGCCCGAGTCCATAAAACCTTTTGAGGTGGCTACGCCAGTAGGTGATTCGGTGGTAGCTGAGCGGGTATATAAGGCTTGCCCAGTGACTATATACAGTCGTCAGACCCTAGCCGACTTGATAGAGTTGGATATGACAGACTTCGATGTGATTATGGGTATGGATTGGCTAGCGTCTTGCTATGCCAATGTGGACTGCAGAGAGAGATGCGGTTCGGTTTCTGCGAGCCGGTTATCGAGTGGAAGGGGAATACTGCGTCGCCGAGGGGTAGGTTTATTTCTTACCTCAAGGCTAGGAAGATGGTGCAGAAAGGGTATATCTACCATATGGTTCGGGTATTCGATACTGAGGCCAAGATACCAGACCTTCGCCGGGCCCGTTGTCAGAGAGTTTCCAGACGTATTCCCAGACGATCTCCCGGGTATCCCTCCTGAGAGGGAGATTGAGTTTTGCATTGATATGTCGCCAGACACTCGGCCGATATCTATTCCACCATACAGGATGGCACCTGCTGAGTTGCGGGAGTTGAAGGACCAGCTGAAAGATTTGCTGGAAAAAGGCTTTATCAGGCCTAGTGTTTCTCCCTGGGGAGCGCCAGTGTTATTTGTAAAGAAGAAGGATGGGACGCTGCGTATGTGTGTTGATTACAGGCAGTTGAATAAGGTAACTATCAAGAACAGATATCCCCTTCCCATGATTGATGATTTGTTTGACCAGTTGCAGGGTGCGAGGTGTTTCTCCAAGATAGACCTGCGGTCTGGTTACCATCAGGTGCGAGTTAGAGAGGCAGATATCCCGAAGATCGCATTCAGGACCCGGTATGGGCACTATGAGTTCAGGGTGATGTCTTTCGGGTTGACCAACGCCCCAGCAGTATTTATGGATTTGATGAACCGGGTGTTCAAGCCATTCCTGGATATGTTCGTTATAGTATTCATTGATGATATCTGGGTTTATTCGCGCACAGAGCAGGAACATGTAGACCACTTGAGGGCGGTATTGGGAGTCCTCCGGGACCGGCAGTTGTATGCCAAGTTCTCGAAATGCGAGTTTTGGTTGGCTTCAGTGGCTTTCTTAGGGCATGTTATCGGGGTCGATGGTATTCGGGTTGATACAAAGAAATATTGAGGCGATCAAGATTGGCCTAGACCCACTACACCAACGGAGGTGCGTAGCGTTTTGGGTCTTGCGGGTTATTATCGGAGATTTGTGGAGAAGTTTGCTTCCATTTCAAAGACGCTTGACTAGGGTCGACTCGTAGCACCATGTTCCGGTGGACGGATACTTGTGAGGAGAGTTTCCAGTTACTGAAGGAGAAGTTGACAACCGCCCCAGTTCTTACTCTTCCAGAGGGTTTAGACGGATATGTGGTGTATTGTGATGCATCGGGAGTCGGGCTTGGGTGCGTGTTGATGCATCACGGTAAAGTTATAGCTTACGCATCTCGACAGCTCAGGAAACATGAGAAGAACTATCCCACACATGACTTAGAGTTGGCAGCAGTGATTCATGCCTTGAAGATCTGGAGACATTATTTATATGGAGTTCATGTGGATATTTACACAGACCACAAGAGCCTCCAGTATATCTTCAGCCAGAGGGAGCTAAACTTACGGTAGAGACGGTGGTTAGAGCTGCTTAAGGACTATGATGTCGATATCCTATACCACCCAGGGAAGGCCAATGTAGTTGCAGATGCCCTTAGTCGTAGGTCGATGGGTAGTCTGTCAGGTGTGCCGCCGGAGAAGAGGGGCATGGTCCGCGAGTTACACCAGCTAGCGAGCCTTGGGGTCCGATTGGTTTGTTCTGATAGTAGTGAGGTTCGGGTTTGAGAGGTTGTCGAGTCTTCCATCGTAGAGGAGGTGAAGAGGCGGCAGTATGAGGATCCGATTACGGTACGGTATCGAGATACGGCTCTTCGGGAAGAGAAGAGTCTATTTGAGGTAGCGCCTGATGGGGTGCTAAGGTTTGAGGGCAGGTTATGTGTTCCCGATGTAGCAGAACTTCGTCAGCAGATTCTGGGGGAGGCGCATAGTGCTAGTTACTCTATTCATCCGGGGTCGACTAAGATGTACCATGACCTCAGGTGTATATATTGGTGGACGGCACGAAGAGGACGTTGCGGTTGTAGGCACGGTCCGAATTGTCAGCAAGTCAAGGTGGAGCACCAGAAGCCTGGTGGGTTGTTGCAGATGATAGAGATTCCGACATGGAAGTGGGATGTGATCAATATGGACTTTATTACAGGGTTACCTCACACTCAGAGGAAGCATGATTCCATCTGGGTTATTGTCGACAGGTTAACGAAATCAGCCCATTTTCTTCCAGTCAGGACGACTTTTTCGGCCGAGGATTATGCTAGATTATATATCCGAGAGATTGTGAGACTGCACGGAGTTCCTATATCGATCATTTCAGACAGAGGAGCCCAGTTCACGGCTAACTTCTGGAGGTCTTTCCAGAAGGGATTAGGGACACAAGTGAGTCTCAGTACTGCGTTTCATCCTCAGACCGACGGACAGGCCGAGCGTACTATCCAGACGCTTGAGGATATGCTACGGGCCTGTGTTATTGATTTCAGGGGTAGCTGGGAGGATCATTTACCTCTTGTGGAGTTTGCATATAACAACAGCTACCATTCTAGTATCCAGATGGCGCCTTATGAGGCTTTATACGGGAGGAAGTGCAGGTCACCGATAGGCTGGTTTGAGGTGGGAGAAGTTCAGTTAGTCGGGCCAGACTTGATTCAGCAGGCAGTGGATAAGGTGAAGCTTATCCAGGAGCGGTTATTGTCAGCTCAGAGTCGACAGAAGTCGTATGCAGATCATCGGCGTCGACACTTGGAGTTTGAGGTGGATGATTGGGTCTTCCTGAAAGTATCACCCATGAAGGGAGTAATGAGGTTTGGAAAGAAAGGGAAACTTCGCCCAAGGTATATTGGGCCTTATCAGATTGTCCGTAGGGTAAGCAAGGTTGCCTATGAGTTGGATCTGCCGTCCGATCTGGAGGCAGTATATCCAGTCTTTCATGTGTCTATGTTGCGGAAGTGTATTGGAGATCCATCTAGAGTGCACCCGATTGGTGATGTCCAGGTGACAGAGGGGCTATTATATGAGGAGAGTCCCATAGCGATACTCGATCGTCAGGTTAGGCGACTACGGACGAAGGATGTGGCTTCCGTCAAGGTCTTATGGCGGAACGAGAACAGGGAAGAAATGACATGGGAAGCAGAAGAGGACATGATGAAGAAGTATCCTCACTTGTTCCCTACACCTCCAGGTAACCCACTTTCCTGCTTATTAGTTTAATTTGGCGTATATGCTTAAGTATTGTTGTGGCCATATGGAGCGTCTTTATTTGCAAGAAGAGTAGTTAAGAGGGTCTATGTTGATATTATGATATGAGTAAGCCTAGAAGGAACATTCGGGACGAATATTTCTAAGGGGGGGGGGGGAGAATGTTACACCCCGTAGTTCAGGTCATGCTTTTGAGAACGTACGAAAGGAATTGAGACTTAATTTGAGAATGATGGGTGGACGAAATATTTCGAACGGGTTGTTAGTCAACTTTGAGGCGGGTTATGTCCCGTTACATTGAGTATTCCTAGGTGTTTCAAAGGCCTAGTACGTAGTTCGTTGAGTCTAGTTTCCAGCACAATCAACCGTTCGTCGATAGGACATCGGAGTAGGAAGTTATGGAAGATACAAGTTCAGACCTGGCGTAAATGAATTTGCGGTCGTGGCCAGCACGCTGGCGCGGGATGCAGGTCGCGGCCGGATATTCTGAGGGTTCGCTGAAGTTGCAGCGCCGCGGCGCCGGAAGTTCTGATAGTTGGCAGAGGTTTCAGCGCCGCGGCGCCGGCTGCAGGGCCGCGGCGCCGAGGCGGAGTTTTTGCGGAAAACTGAGGAAAAGTCAGATATTTTCTTTTAAAAAGGCCATGGGAGGGTGACAAGTGTCCCCCCCCATCTGATTTTTGCATGTCCTATTTATTGACCAAGTCTTGAAGACTTGGTCATTCTTGAAAGCTCCTTCTTCTCTCTAAAAGCTCTTCCTTCTCTCTAAAAATCCCTCTCCCTTCTCTCTAGAAATTCAAGAAGAAACCAAGGCCTAGAGGAAAATTTCAGAAAAGTGGCAAGAAGGAAACTTGTTGGCAAGCTTGTAGGAGTTTTGTGGAGGTGATTGTGGAAAGAAGACAAGTGAAAGTTGTTGGATTAATTTGGGTAAGCTCTAAGGTAACAATCTCTTTTTTATTCTTGAGTAAATTGTGTTGCATGTGAGGAAGAAAAGACTTGTAGTGGACAATATTGCCTTTAGGAATATTGTATGTAAGAATAACGATTTGGATTTGAAAGGATTAGATAAGGAGGTTATGTGAGCATGTTGTAGCCAACATACTACCTTAAATTTATTTAGTGATATGTATTGTGGGGCAGAATTTTACACGCCCAAGATTAGGCGTGTAATCCCCTTTGTATTGTTGGATTATTGGGCCTTAAGTGGCGTTTGGATATTGAGTTCGAACCTTGGAAAGGTGGAAAAGTACGTAGAAACAAAGGAAGTGCTGTCCAATTTTCCGTAGAATAAGGAACTTTATGCTAGAATATTCGACGAAGAAGTTTAGACGTTAATAAAAGTATTTGATTATTATAGGTTGATACTCTACGCGCGGTGATCGGTGTATTTTATATACACCTTTCGAGTCAGTTTTTGTTAGTCTTTTGTCCCATTTTGCACATATAATTGTCGTATTAGGATAGTTTTTCTTTCTTTTGAGTCAAAGTGGTTAAAATAGCCAAATGGCGGAAAAGGAACAAAAAGAGGGCAAAAGAGGAGATGCCAGAGCTGAAAACAGAGAAAGTGGCGAACAAGGCTAAAATCAGGCACGCGCCTCCTGCACTGTGGGCGCGGCGCCCATCATTCAGAGAAGGTGCAGAAGATCCAGCGCGCGCGCCAGCGCGGCGCCCACTATCCGCAGAGGGCGAAGACTGGCGCGGCGCCTCGAGAGAAGCGGCGCCGCGGCGCTAAACATCCGAGCTACAGAAGATCCAGCGGCGCCTCGCATGCCAGATACAGGCCTTGGCGCCAAAACACCCGACGGATTGCAGAACTCCGGCGCGCGCTGCTCACAGGCTGCGGCGCCGACGGAAAAATTAGGTTTTGGACGAATTTCGGGCGGACACGAAGGAAAAGAGGAGGCGGTTTGCGGCTTATTAAAGGAGAACCCTAGGCAGTTTTTGAGGGTTCCCCTTCTTGCACAACACAAGACTTTTTGCTTGGAGATTGGACACCATTAGTTTAGTAATTTCTTTTCCTTTTCTTTACTTTATTTCAGTTTTGCATGATGAACATGGAATTAGTTCTTGTCATCTTTATGGCTAGGAACTAATTCTCTTATAGGGCTTTCTATGTTGAACTTCTTGAAACTTATGTTATAAATTAATGCATGCTTATGGTTATTGTTCTTATTGAGAGATCTATCCAATAATTGAGTTGAATTCTTGGTAATTAATTGACAACTAATTATCACTATATGATTTCTAATCAGATTCTGAAAAGGGGGGATTGTGAATATGCTGTAAGTTGGGTAGACATTCTTGAATTGGGGATGAAAATACCTCAATTAGTATGTAGTGTTGATGAGAGGCTTAACAACCCTAATTTTGCGCATTGTGCGTGACGGTCAACTAGGTTTTTGTTCTTAATCCTCCTATAAAGTTACCCTTATCAGCGAAAGTTAGGTAAGGAACGATACTGGGGTTGAGTGTTTATATAACCCTAACGGGAGTATAAAACGATTTCGTAAACCTGCTTTCTCCAAAAGAAGAATACCATAAGTAATGCATTAGCAAGTAGCATAAGAGGATAATGAGGATACATAGAAGCCCTATTCTCATCACAACTGAAGTAAACCTTTATAATTGAATAGCTTTTATAATTTGTAGTTATAAACAACCAAATCAATTATCAATTCGCCAAATAGATACTAGAAAATAGATAGTTGGTACTTGAACCCTAATCCCAGAGGACGATATTCGGTCTTATCTAAGACTATACTACTTGATACGATAACGTGCACTTGCGTTTGAGTGTGTGCATCTTAACGTGCATCAAGTTTTTGGCGACGTTGCCGGGGACTAGGCATAGTTCAATATCAAAGTTGTCTATTTTTAATTTCTAATTTGGTTTTTTTTACTTTTCTTTTAATTTTTACGTTTTTTTTTGAAAGTTCGAGGTGCCGTGATTCTTTGTTGGTTTTGATTTATCTCAGGAATTTATTAGATATGGATTTTTACTGTCCATATGACAGAGAACCAACCATAGAAGAAGAAAGGGAGGAATTAAGAGAAACTATACTCAGCCTCACGAGGTACCAAAATCAGTTCATAGACGAAACAAGAATGGCCATGCAGAAATTGGAAACGCAAATAGCAGAGCTCGCGATCATATTCAACAGCGAAACATATGAAGAGCAATCTGCACCTGAGGTAGGCAATGAGGAAACACAATGTCAGGCAATTGACCTGAAGGATGCCGAATTAAGGGAGATAGAGAGTTCGCAGCAGCAGAGCCGCGGCGCCGATGAGCAGGGCCGCGGCGCCGAAGGCTCTGAGGCAATACAGGAGACAGTGCAGAAGGTTCTGGCATCCGAGGCAATGCAGGAAAGTGAGAGCCGCGGCGCCGAAAAATCGTGGTCGCGCGCCTAACCTGTAAATCGAGAAATCGGCACGTTGGCGACCACACCCCAGGTGATGATACCATATCCTCAGAAATTAAAAACATGCACCCTTGACAAGCAATTCTCCAGATTCGTGGAGGTCCTCAAACAATTGCAACTCAATATCCCATTTGCTGAAGCATTAGAACAAATGCCGAGCTACGTCAAGTTCATGAAGGATGTGCTTAGCAAAAAGAGGAGGATAGAGGATTACGAAACAGTGATGTTGACTGAGGAATGTAGTGCCATCTTACAGAAACAACTACCTCAGAAGTTACAAGACCCTGGAAGCTTTACCATCCCATGTACTATTGGGAAGTTTGAATGTCAGAAAGCACTGTGCGACCTAGGAGCAGGCATAAATCTGATGCCCTATCTAGTTTTCTGCAAACTAGAAATGGGAGAAATCAGACCTACAAACATCACCTTGCAGTTAGCTGACCGCTCAATTGTTCATCCGAGAGGAGTCATCGAAGATATCTTAGTGAAGGTGGACAAGTTCATCTTCCCCGCCGACTTCGTTATCTTAGACATACAAGATAACGATGGAATCCCCATCATACTTGGCAGACCCTTCTTAGCCACAGGACAGGCACTCATTGATGTTCACAAAGGGGAATTGAAGCTTCGAGTAGACAAAGAAGAGGTGATTTTCAATGTGTTTCGAGCAGCAACTTTTTCAGAGGCCAAAGATAACTGCTCAGCCATTGACCTTAGCGAAGAAGCAGTGTCAGCCGAAGAGTTCGGATATGATGATACGCTTGAAGAAGTACTGACCACATGGGATGATGACAGTAGAAACGATCCAGATCTGATGGAATATGCAAATTGGATGAATGCTTATGAAAAATGGGATACAAGGACAAAGAAGTATGAAGAGCTGGGACAGGTACCAGAAAGATCATTACCATCCACAGAGAAGGCCCCAGAGTTAGAATTAAAAATCCTACCCAATCATCTACAATACCAATACCTAGGTGAAGAAAAAACCCTACCAGTGATCATTTCATGCCACCTATCCACCGAAGAGATTGATAAACTGCTAAGAGTACTAAAGAACCACAAGCGGGCTATTGGATGGACATTAGCAGACATAAAAGGGATAAGTCCATCAACGGTAATGCATAAAATCCGTCTAGATGAGGAGAGCAGACCATCCATCGAAGCCCAAAGGCGACTGAACCCAAATATGAAGGAGGTAGTAAGGAAGGAAATCCTAAAATGGCTCGATGCAGGAGTAATTTACCCCATATCTGATAGCACATGGGTAAGTCGGTACAAGTGGTGCGAAAAAGGGTGGAATAACGGTGGTGGCTAACGAAAAACGAACTCATCCTCCGAAACGATCACGGATGGAGAATCTGCATTGACTATCGCAAGTTGAATAAAGCAACTAGAAAAGACCACTTCCCATTGCCATTCCTAGATCAAATGTTGGACAGACTCGCAGGGCATAACTATTATTGCTTTTTGGATGGATACTCAGGGTATCACCAGATTGCAATAGCCCCAGAAGATCAGGAAAAGACAACATTTACTTGCCCTTTTGGCACATTTGCATTTAGAAGAATGCCATTTGGACTCTGCAATGCACCTGCAACCTTCCAAAGGTGTATGATGGCAATTTTCTCAGATATGGTAGAGAGGACTATAGAGATCTTTATGGATGATTTTTCGGTATTTGGAGCATCATTCGATGAGTGTTTAAGGCATTTAGAAGCAGTGTTAAGCCGGTGCGAAGAATCTAACCTTGTGCTAAATTGGGAGAAGTGTCACTTCATGGTAACAGAAGGAATCGTCTTGGGACACAAAATATCAAACCAAGGTATTGAGGTGGACAAAGCAAAGATTTATGTGATCGAAAATCTACCACCCCCAGTATCAACAAAAGGAGTCAGAAGTTTCCTTGGACATGCAGGTTTCTATAGAAGATTTATCAAGGATTTTTCAAAAGTCTCAAAGCCTCTTTCCACATTGCTAATGACAGGGGTTGCCTTCGACTTCAATAAAGAATGCCTATCCGCATTTCAAACGCTCAAGGAGAAGCTCATTTCAGCACCCATAGTCATTGCACCAAACTGGGAGCTCCCGTTCGAACTAATGTGCGATGCAAGCGACTATGCAGTTGGAACGGTGCTTGGACAGAGAATCGACAAGGTATTTAGATCCATTTACTATGCTAGTAAAACTCTAAATGACGCACAGTTAAATTATACAACTACTGAAAAAGAACTACTAGCTATAGTATATGCATTTGAGAAATTCAGGCCATACTTGATCGGGAATAAAGTGATAGTATACACTGACCACTCTGCTATAAAGTACTTGATGACAAAGAAGGATGCGAAACCTCGCCTCATTCGATGGGTCCTACTTCTACAAGAATTCGACGTAGAGATTCGTGATAAGAAAGGAACAGAGAATTCGATCATGAACCACTTGTCAAGACTGGAAAACACAGAGAGCCAGAACACCAAGGATGTGCAAATAAATAATCATTTTCCAGACGAACAACTATTTCGAGTAAGTATGAATTCTAATTTTCCTTGGTACGCTGATTTTGTTAACTTTCTTGCAGCTAAAGTACTACCCTCAGGCTTGTCAAGACAGCAAGTGAAGAGGTTTTATTCAGAAGTAAAGCATTACTATTGGGAGGAACCAATGTTATACAAATACTGTGCCGACCAAGTCATCAGGCGATGTATACCAGAGGAAGAGATGCACCAGGTTCTCACCCATTGCCACACCTTATCATGTGGTGGACACTTTGGGGCATCAAGAACAGCGGCAAAGGTATTGCAATGCGGATTCTATCGCCAACACTTTTAAGGATGCCCATACCTTTGTGCGAGATGTGATAATTGTCGAGAGAACAGAACATCTCAAGACGAAACGAAATGCCTTCGCAAGGATTTTGTAAGTAGATTTATTCGTTGTGTGGGTAATCGATTTCATGGGGCAATTCCCGCCATCATTTGTAAATAAATATAGCCTTCTGGCTGTTGACTATGTGTCCAATTGGGTAGAAGCTGTGGCCACCAAAGAAAACGACAAAGATCGCTCAAAAATTCCTCCAAAAGAATATTTTCACAAGGTTCGGCACCCCAAGAGCTCTCATCAGTGACGAAGGAAGCCATTTCTGTAATAGACAGCTGAATTCATTGCTTTCCCGATATGGAGTTTACCACCGCACTACAACTGCTTATCACCCTCGCGAACGGGCGCGGAAGTATCAAAGAGAAGTAAAGAGCATATTGGAAAAGACGGTGAACGGCTCAAGGAAAGACTGGTCTATCAAATTGGATGACGCATTATGGGCATACCGGACAGCATTCAAAATACCAATTGGTATGTCACCTTATAAATTAGTCTTTGGTAAAGCATGTCATTTGCCAGTGGAGTTGGAACACAGAGCATACTGGGCAATGAAGAAGTTAAACATGGATACCACGGCAGCAGGACATAGGAGGCTACTACAGCTAAGCGAATTAGATGAATTCCGACACAATGCCTATGAGAATGCAAAGATCTACAAGGAACGAACGAAAGCATGGCACGATAAGAACTTGATACCAAAAGACTTTCAAGAAGGACAACAGGTGCTGTTATTTAACTCAAGGTTGAGATTGTTTCCTGGCAAGTTCAAATCACGTTGGACAGGACCATACACGGTGGTAAGAGTATTCCCATATGGAGCGATTGAAATAAAAGGGAGAGAGCGCGCTTGAGTAAATGGACAGAGGTTAAAACCCTACCTGATCAATGAAATGGAGTACATGAACCTGGTAACTTCTCATACCTTAAAATAACAAGGAACTTGCGTCCGGCTAAAAGACGTTAAAGACAGCGCTTCTTGGGAGGCAACCCAATGTTTTTAATTATGATATTTCAATTTCTGTTTTTATTTTATTTCATCTTGATCAATTTCACGGTCTTGGGTTCTTGTGTCTATGTGTGTTGACAGGTGAAAGCCAAGGATGTGGAAGGCGAAAAATGAAGAGAAGCCAAGGATACCCAGACAATCGCCAGCGCGCGGCGCCATTTGCTGAGGGCGCGGCTAAATGATCAGAAGACGTCCAGAACTTTTCGCGCCGCGGCTCCCAATTCCAGTGCCGCGGCGCTACAACGGAAAATTTGAATTCTGGAAGACACCCTGAGCCGAAGGTCCTATCGCCAAACCAAAACACCAAGAATGCTCATCCCCTCACGGAATTCAAAGCATTATCCACCGCCACCACCACCATTTTAGCCAAAGTCTGTAAGTGTCTTTTCTTTTATTTTCTTTGAGTCTTGCACACATTGGGGACAATGTGTGATTTAAGTTTGGGGGTGTTTTATCTGTGTGTCATGTTATGTTTTATTTAAGTCTTTTTATTTGTTTTATGTTTATTTTGAGTCACCAAAAAATTTTCTTTTTTGAGTCATAATTGCCTGTCAAAGATCATGTATGCTATAGTTGCTAGAAACACCTAGTGAAGTAAGGTGGAATAATGTAAAGGAATTGAAGCAACTATCTAAACACTTAGGTTAGATATGCCAAAAACTCATAGAATCTGTCTATTTGGAGTTTCTTGCTCGAATTACGCATACTAGATGATAAATGCTTATGTGTTATGATTGCTTGCTATTTGAGGCGAAATAGTTAGGATATGCATGTTAGGGAAATGACTCAGGCACTTCTTTGATAGTCAATTCTTACCACTCTTTTCTATTCCGGACTTTAAAAATATCCCTAGTCAGCCCCATTGAGCCTAAATTTGAAATTTCTTCTTTGACACCATATATTCCCACAAATTGTGTCATAAGTGAAAATATGAAATAATGGAGTACATTGTGTTAAAAAGAAGAAACAAAAAGAGTGAACAAGTTTGATGCACCCCAATGGAAAAGTAATAAGAAAGAGGCAAACGCCTAAGTTTGGGGGTGCCTATTAGTATAATACACTTCACTCTCCCAAAACAAAAGAGGGGAAGGATAGAATTGAAGTGAAGGAAAGAATCAAAAGAAAAAGGAAAAAATTGAAAAGCCAAAAGAGCTTATGGTACAGAAAAATGAGCCTAAATGCCTATCTTTACCAACCCCTACCTAAGCCTACATTACAACCCTTAAAGTCCTGAAGATCTATTTTATGCATATCTAGAATTAGTGGAGAATAGCAAGTAAGCAAGCCATAGGAATTCTTGAATTTATATGCATGATTTAGTACATTGACTTCCATTAAGCATGATGAATATGAGTTTGCGAAATATTTAGCTTCATGTGGTTAGTGTGCTGAAAATTTCATGCTATATGATTCCTGCATATTATTCAGCTAACCTTCATGTTTTTCTAGTTAACATTTATGCAGCAAAAGTGATCGATGGCAGGGAGTCCTTTTATTTTTCGTTCTTTGAGTCTTGTTATTTTATTTCTTTCTATCATTGCTCGAGGGCGAGCAAAGGTTAAGTTTGGGGGTATTTGATCGGTGTATTTTATATACACCTTTCGAGTCAGTTTTAGTTAGTCTTTTCTCCCATTTTGCACATATAATTGTCGTATTAGGATAGTTTTTCTTTCTTTTGAGTCAAAGTGGTTAAAATGGCCAAATGGCGGAAAAGGAACAAAAAGAGGGCAAAAGAGGAGATGCCAGAGCTGAAAACAGAGAAAGTGGCGAACAAGGCTAAAATCCAGACCAGCACGCGCCTCGCATCAGCTGGCCGCGCGCCCATCATTCGCAGAAGGTGCAGAAGATCCAGTAGCCGCGCCAGCGTGGCGCGCGCCACTATCCGCAGAAGACACTGGCCGCGCCTCGTGAGACCGAAGCGAGGCGCGGCGCCTAAACATCCGAGGAGCTACAGAATATTCAGCGCACGCGCTCGCATAGCAGATAGCAGCGCGCGCCAAAACACCCGACGGATTGCAGAACTTCCGGCCGCGCGCTTGCTCGCAGTGCGCGCCGACGCGGAAAAATTAGGTTTTTGGACGAATTTCTGGGCCAGGCCTGAAGGAAAAGAGGGAGGCGGTTTGCAGCCTATAAAAGGAGAACCCTAGGCAGTTTTTGAGGGTTCCCTTCTTGCACAACACAAGACTTTTTGCTTGGAGATTGGACACCATTAGTTTAGTAATTTCTTTTCCTTTTCTTTACTTTATTTCAGTTTTGCATGATGAACATGGAATTAGTTCTTGTCATCTTTATGGCTAGGAACTAATTCTCTTATAGGCTTTCTATGTTGAACTTCTTGAAACTTATGTTATAAATTAATGCATGCTTATGGTTATTGTTCTTATTGAGAGATCTATCCAATAATTGAGTTGAATTCTTGGTAATTAATTGACAACTAATTATCACTATATGATTTCTAATCAGATTCTGAAAAGGGGGGATTGTGAATATGCTGTAAGTTGGGTAGACATTCTTGAATTGGGGATGAAAATACCTCAATTAGTATGTAGCGTTGATGAGAGGCTTAACAACCCTAATTTTGCGCATTGTGCGTGACGGCCAACTAGGTTTTTGTTCTTAATCCTCCTATAAAGTTACCCTTATCAGCGAAAGTTAGGTAAGGAACGATACTGGGGTTGAGTGTTTATATAACCCTAACGGGAGTATAAAACGATTTCGTAAACCTGCTTTCTCCAAAAGAAGAATACCATAAGTAATGCATTAGCAAGTAGCATAAGCGGATAGTGAGGATACATAGAAGCCCTATTCTCATCACAACTGAAGTAAACCTTTATAATTGAATAGCTTTTATAATTCGTAGTTATAAACAACCAAATCAATTATCAATTCGCCAAATAGATACTAGAAAATAGATAGTTGGTACTTGAACCCTAATCCCAGAGGACGATATTCGGTCTTATCTAAGACTATACTACTTGATACGATAACGTGCACTTGCGTTTGAGTGTGTGCATCTTAACGTGCATCACGCGGCATATTCGACTTGGCAAGTGGACTTAGCCGAGGAGGTATGTGATTCTTCCTATCCTCTTTGAGCATGATATTTGTAAAATATATAGTACGGTAGACGTACGTGTTTCACTAAATTTGGTTGCACCTTGAGGTCTTTGACTCGAGTCCAAAATGTTAAGAATCTTGAAATACTTCAAAAAGAATTATGAACCATTATTTTAAACGGAAATTAATACTTGGGTTTAAAAGAATAAGTTTCCTTTGGTTTTCCAAACAACGGTGGATGTTTTGAGTTATTACAAAGTTTAAGTGTTATACTAGCTTTATGGGAAGTTAGTCATAACGACTTAAGAAAGATAAAAATAATGGTTTACTTACTCGCTTTATAGTAGCCTTGTAATGATTTCTGAATGTGTGGTAAGTTGGCTTGATAAGTAAATATGTTGTGATACTACGGGTGTTAGTGTCTTGAGATTTGTTGTGGTAAGGGGGTTTCTCTTGTTGTGCTTATGTTGTTTATGATGAGCCGGTTGCGCTTGTGTTATATCACTTACCTCCCTGACTTGTTAAGTTACCGCGGGTTAGCTACCCCCGTTGCGAGGAGTACCTCATGCGGGTCCATGTGACCTATGCGGACTACGGTAGTTCAGGAATCACTCCGGGTGTGTTACGCCGATGCGAGGAATACCTCATGCGGTCCAAGTGGCCATGCGGACTGCGGGAGTCCAGGAAAATGTCGCGGGTTAGCTACCCCCGATGCGAGGAGTACCTCATGCGGGCCCAGGTGGCCTATGCGGACTACGGAAGTCCAGGATTAGGCTCGCGTAATGATACCATGGGTGAATGGCCCTGCTTCAATCATTAGCGGCCTAGGAAAGACCGGTTACGTTACACCTAATTGTTCTTGCTTATGTTGTGGCACCATGTGCGGTTAATTGGCTTTTCATACATATCTGTGGATTTTGGTTTGGAAATGTTATGATTTCATTACAGTATTTTCAGTTTCACATACTTGGTACCTGTTGTACTGACCTCCTTCGGGGGGCTGCGTTCATGCCGCAGGTCGAGGTACATCGGTTGTTGATCCTCGCTCTTAGGATCACCGTTCTACTTTTGGGAAGCCCCGTTTCTCCGGAGGCTTATCTTTTGGTATGTTTTCCTATCATTGTAGATTCATGTACATTCAGGGGTATGACGGGGCCCTGTCCCGTCATAGTTGTTGCAACTCTTAGAGGTCTGTAGTCCTGTTGTAATTGGGTTTCGTAAAGGATGTAACTGTTCAGTTTAGTTATGTATAGTTACCGAAGGGTAACCATTTTGGGTTAGCCTGTTTCTTAATTTATATTGTTTCATGTTTATGAGTTTACTCACGGTTTTTCTCTCGATGTCAGATCACCAGGGTGCCCGGTAAGGCACGACCACGGCCCGAGGTCGGGTCGTGACAAAAACATGCCTCGAAGGCTCCTAGCAGGTTTGAAAAAGAGCCCTGGGAGGTTTTTTATGTGGAGGCTACTCTTTCTGAAGATATTAGTCGCAATTCAGTCGCAAATATTGATGGGGGACATGTTGGTGTTGGAACATCTAGGGATCATGTCGAACCAAGTGGGGGCCAATCAATGCAGTTAGAGCAGGAGAAACAGAAGCAACACGTGGAGAAGATGGAGGAGTGTTTGAATACTCTTTTCGCTTACGTGGATAAAAATTTAGAAGGAGCGAGAAGGCAAAGAAGGAGAGGACTCTCAAAGAGAAAGGTAAATAATTTGAATTTCTTTTTATTGTAATTATGTTGTATGCCATATGTATTCTTGTTAATTATGTTTAAAAAATGCAGTGCAAGCTCCTGTGCAAAAAATTGGTATCACCAGTAGTCCTGTTGAGGTTGAGAATGTTGATGTCCCTGCTACTGAACTTGAGAAGGTCGTCCCTATGTCAGTTTCTGAAGTTGAGAAGGCACCAGAAGTCCATGTGCCAGTTGATTGCAAGATTGTTTATGATACGATACTGTTGGTATAATAATCTGTATTTGGCTAAATAATGTTTCAACACAATCTGTTAATCACTTAGTGAAACAGATAACATTAATGAAATAATAAACGAAAACAGAATATGTTTTTGGAAAATGATTTCAGAATGTAATCGAACCCACTTAGTTCAAAGTGTGTCCTTAAGGAAATTATTCCCCTCACAGTACTCGAGGTTAACGGAATATCGCCTCCCAGGATAGAACGATTATCTTACCAGAATAGTAGTACTCCAAATTCCTGAGCAACAACCACTCAACTACAAAGATATCACACAGAATGAAGACAAAAATATTTTCGACTTGAAGACTTTGATTCAGAATGAAAATGAATCAATTAAAAAAAATGAATAAATTATTGGAATAATCAAGAATTTATAGGTTTGGAGGTACTAATTCTGAATGTTTGCAACCATTCAAAATAGTCACCTAATATTTGGAGGGAAATTCGAAAAAGAGAGGGAGAGCCGGACGGGTCGGGTCGGTCGCGGGTCGATTAATTAAATTAATTAAAGAAACGTTTGTCCAGTCCAAAAAGATTATCAATCAATCGTTTGCCAAATTCAAATCCAAATCCGAAGCCGAAGCCGAGTCGAGCTACGACGACGGCGCGAGGGGTCCTTGCCCTCTCAACCCTTTTATCAGCTAGAGAAGGTGTAATGTAATATATACACCTCTCTTTCCTTCTTTTTTTTCGATGTGGGACAAAAGAGTTTTATACCCCTTTAATTTTCATTCCATCATTTCTCATTCACCAATATCAAAACCCAACAGATACGAGTCAAGCTGAAGTTGAGCTTGACAATGAAAAGGTTGTCGCGGGCGTTATCACCCAGATTAATTCTTCTTTAGACAATTTATTTGGTATTTGAGTTGTAATAAACACATAATTGTTTTTGTGGATGTGTGGTGGTGGATGACAAACAATCACTAGTAATTTCTAATTAAGACTGGTTTAACAAAAAATTAACTTGACTGTTTTTATTTTTTAATTGTGGCATATTTTGAATGTGTTCAAATATGAATATTTTTATAAGTTGTAGGCCAATGCTAAATTATTTTGTATCTAATTATGCTTTCTTGCCTTTTGAATTTGGATGTGCTTAAATATTTTAAATGTGTTCCAAGTATGTTAAGGTTAAAGCTTTAAAAGACCTTTTATCTATAAGCTACAATCATAGTTGATTATTGACTGTGCGTTAATGTTTGCTATTATCGACTATGAATGAAAATTTATATGCAAACATAATAAAGACGCTTCAAGACAAACATATATATATATATAAGTTACTTCATATTCTTCATACTTGTTCACACTAAAAGAAAAACTCAATCACACTAAAGCTCTATTACACATTTCCAAATAACAAACACCACTAATAATTCATACAACAACCTCCTTAGTCCATTGTTCTTCAGCCGTCATCAACCTCTATTTTAGTTCATCCCTCTCTATTTCAATTTCTTCCAGCATAACGTTCAAGCGATCTCTCTATTCTTCATGTTCTTTAAGTAGTGACTTAAGCAAATCCATGTCCTCTTCAGTTTCTCTGAGTCTATTCAGTATTTCAAACTTGGCTAGACTTTTAAATGTTGGTGTCACAAGTCCTCCTGGGTTATTTTTAGGTCCTGGACTCATTTGAGATTTGTTGTTGTGTCGTGGTATGACTCAATAAGCCTGAAATAGTTGCAACCACTATATTCCTAAACAAAACACTCATTAATTCGATGATTTTCTACTGAAACAAAATGAAATACTAGCTTAATGCACAAGAGTATTATACACCACTTCATCAATGATAAACCAGCCATCTAGTATAGGTTTAACGAATGGTCTATAATCGACCATATATTATATATAGAAAAAGATCAATATTTTTTTAAAAATGATATAAATAAATAAAATAAATAAAAGGACTTGATAATATTTAAACGTTATAAGAACTCTTTATTACATCATATGAGAGTCTTAATCCATTATACACATCATCTAAAGAGTTTTTGGACAAGTAGTGATCCTTAAATCACTAATATTTGTCTAAAAAGCAATAAATAAATAAAAGACCTTGATGATATTTAAACATAATAAGGACTCTTTATTACATCACATGAGAGTCCTCGTCCATTATACACATGATTTAAAGAGTTTTAAGATAAATAATGGTTCTTAAATCACTAATATTTGTTTAAAACGGCAATAGATAATAAAATAAAATAAATAAAAGGACTTGATGATATTTAAACATTACAAGAATTCTTTATTACATCAAATGATAGTCCTCATCCATTATACACATGATCCAAAGAGTTTTAGGACAAGGAATGTATGTTTTTATAATAAGATTGTGCTTTGAGAACAATCATCCGGTGTATAATGGATGAAGACTCTCATGTAATGTAATAAATAGTTTTTATAATGGTTAAATATCATCAAGGCTTTTTATTTATTTAAATTATTTATTTTCTTTTAAATAAATATTGGACCTGGACTATATATAACATATGATCGATTATAGACCATTTGTTAAACCTAGACTAGACGGTTGCTATTGACAATTGACAACGGTAAGTTTATGGTATACCAATGGATGACAGCTTAAATTTGTGGTTTGGAGTTTTTTTGTTTTGATAATAATAATAATACTAATAAATAATAATAATAAATACGTACTTTACTTTAAGTAATGGAAAAAGTAAACTACATATTATTATAAATTATATTCCTATATAGTTTTTTTCGTCCTCGGTGATATTGTTAATTTTGTTATATCATCTCCTATTTTAATTTTTATTAAATTCTTAATTTTGGTATTTAGGTAAATTTATTACAATTATTAAGTTTTTTAAAATAGTATTATCTATAATACTCTTGTGCACTTAACCGTGTGGTTTATAATTTATCCAGTACACTTAGAACGGAAAAGAAATAAAATTGCAAAAATCAAATTAATGAACGATGACACAACTCAATGTTTTCTCGGGAGAGAGAAAGATTTTAGCAAGGCGGCTAACATGTATCTACTAGTTAGGTGTATTTGGTTGTCAATAAAAAAAAAAATTATATAAAAAACAAAAAAGTTGTAGGTCAAAACAAGTTCTACTCTCATAAATCCAAATTTCAGGCTTATGGAATAAGTGCTTATGACATCTCTAAGTTCTACTATATTTTCCAACCAAACACCTCTAAAATTTTCCACAAGTGCTTATTTTTTCCATAAATGCTTATTTTAAAAAATAACATGAGCTTCCATAAGCCCAACCAAACAAGCACTAAAAATGATGGCTCGTACTAGGAAAGCATCGGCACCGCCGCAGCTTGTAACACCGACATCACAAAACACTCAAAGATTTTTCTTCATAAGCGAACACTTGAGTTCCCTTTGCTCATTTGTTTGATTATTGTTTTATCTTGGGAGATAAGTTGTCATTACGCCGTTGAAAGGATATACGGGGCAATATTATCTTAAGGATAGATTGTTCATCCAATCGACTCAGCAAACAAACTTACTTTGTTCATTTACAGATTCTAACATATTATTGTTGTTGTTACATTCTCATTTCCTTTGTTTCTACACATTGTTCTCACAAGCTTAAGATAATAGTCGATGTCTCAACAACAACATGATTGTACAACATCAATTCAATCAATTCAACGCTGAAAATCTCACTGATGCTCTAGGCAATCCCACTGCCTTCAATCCCACTGCCCAAGGCACTACCGCTGCCTTCAACTCCACTGGTTTTGGCACTTCGAGTGTCTCCACTGATCATGGCATGGCATTCCTAATGCCTTCCAAACTGCTAGTTTTGGCACAACTAGTGTCAACACTGTTGTTGGCACAATCAATGCATTCACTGCTGCTCTGGACACTTATAGTGCCTATGCTACTGCCCAAGGCGTCCAGAACGGTCATGCTCCTGTTAGAGGCATTTAAAAACGTCTTTGCAACTGCTCAAGGGGGATTCACTGCCCCTACACCCACTAGTTTTTACCATGAGCGTCCTGAAAAGTTCATGGGTGCTCCTTTTAAGCGATGGCAGCAAAAGATGTTGTTTTTCCTGACGATTATGGGAATGTCACGTTTCCTAACCAAAGACCCTCCACTAGTTGGGGAAGACGTGGACCCTCAGCCAAATGATTTGGCGGGAGGGGGCCAAGGTAACCATGTCGTTGACGACATGAGGATGGTTCGCGAAGCATGGAAACATAGCGATTTCATGTGTAGGAACTATATTCTAAACAGTTTGTCCGACCCTCTCTACAAGGTATATTGTACCGTTGAACTACCAAGCAGTTATGGGACAAACTTCAGAAGAAATACAACACCCAAGATGCGGGTAGTAAGAAGTTCATCATTGGAAAGTTCCTGAAATTTCAAATGGTGGACAACAAAAGTGTGTCATCCCAAGTCCAGGAATTTCAAATGATTCTACATCACCTGGATTTGGATGGATTGAAGCCCAACGAGCAATTCTTGGTTGGGGCATTAATCGAGAAGCTTCCTCCCTCGTGGACTGAGTTTATGAACTATTTGAAACTCAAAACGAAGGAGATGACCTTAGACGAACTTATTGTCAAACTCCAGATTCAGGAGGACAATAAGAAGGTCATGCCAAAGGGGAAACAACCCGCTGAGGCTAAGACGAATCTAACGGAAGTCAAAGGGAACTCAAGCAAAAAGCGGAAGTTTTAGAAGGTAGGCAAAACCCAAACAACTGAAAAGTTCAAGGGAAATTGTAACCACTGTGGTATAGTTGGTCACATGGCCAAAGACTGTCGCAAGCTCAAACGTGAGAATAAAGAGAAGGCCAAAGGCAAGGCCAAGGCTAACATCGTCGAAGACACATTCATAGACGATATGATCGAGGAGTTCTAAGCGGTGGTTCTTGAAGCAAACCTCGTTGAGAATCTGGTGCAGTGGTGGTTGTACACAGGTGTCACCCATCACATATGTTTCAATAAAGAAGCTTTCTCCACTTATACACCAGTCACAGACAAAAAATTGTTAATGAAAAACAATTCTTCTTCAGATGTGATAAGGGTAGGAAATGTGATCCTAAAGATGACGTCCGGAAAGGAGCTGACTCTAAAGGAAGTGATGCACGTCCCAGAAATTCGTAAAAAGCTGATTTCTGGACCTTTGTTGGTTAATGCTAGTTTTAGGCCAGTGTTAGAAGCCAATAAATTTGTAATCACTACAAACGGAACTTTTGTAGGAAGAGGTTTCGTCTGTGAAGGCCTCTTTAAGTTTAATGTTGCACCTGTAATGCCTTCTGTTTCAATTATCAATAAAATTGAGCTTTCTACTTACTTGATTGAATCAACTAATTTATGACATCATAGATTAGGACATGTTAACTACAATCTATCAAAAGATTGGTGAAGTTGGAATTATTGTCACCTATCGACATAAACCCTCAACGTAAGTGTGAGGTGTGCGTAGAGGCAAAACTCTCCAAGAATCCCTTTAGATCGGTCGAAAGGGAAATTGTACCTCTAGAACTCATACACACTGATATATGTGATTTAAAGTTTGCTCAAACTAGAGGGGGGAACAAGTACTTTATGACTTTCATAGATGATGGCACAAGGTTTTGTTTTCTTTACTTACTAAAAAGTAAAGATGAAGCCTTTGAAACATTCAAACGCTACAAAGCAGAAGTTGAGAACCAACTAAGCGGACGGATTAAAACAATCTGTAGCGATAGAGGGGGAGAATATATAGCGCCTTTTGAAGAATTTTGTACCCAATCGGGTATAGTTCATCAAACGACGGCTCCTTACTCACCTCAATCAAACGGTGTGGTTGAGCGCAAAAACCGAACACTGAAGGAAATGATGAATGTTTTACTCATTAATTCAGGTCTTCCCCAACACATATGGGGAGAAGTTGTCCTTACCGCAAATAAGATTCTTAATAGAGTCCCGCACAAAGGTAAGGACAAGACTTCATACGAATTATGGAAAGGAAAGAAACCTACCTACAAATATTTGAAGGTATGGGGTTGTCTGGTCAAGGTAAAAGTACTTATGCCAAAGCAGGTCAAAATTGGACCTAAGACTGTGGATTGCATATTCATCGGATATGCCAATAACAGTAGTGCTTATCGCTTCATAGTGCATAAGTCGGATGTACCGGACATTTTTGAAGGTACGATCATGGAATCAAGGAACGCGTGGTTTTTTGAAGACACGTTTCCATATAAGGAAAACAACATAACCTCTCACAAATGAATTTATGAGCAACCTATGAGGATCTAGGATTCACTGACTCTTTTAATCCAAACGGTTCAGATCTAGTGAATTCTGAAGTGGCTAATTATCCGGAATCCAGAATTCCAGATTCTCATGACTTGGAAGATTCATAGATTGAGCCAAGGCGAAGCAAAAGGGCCCGGAAGGACAAGTCATTCGGTCCAGACTTTGAAGCTTATTTGGTTCAGGATGAACCACGGACAATCGCCGAAGCATTGTCAACTCCAGAAGCGCCGCTCTGGAAGAAAGCTTAGAAAGTGAGATAGAATCCATCCTGCATAACCACACCAGGGAGTTGGCTGAACTTCCCCCGGGACACAAACCTTTGGGTTGTAAGTGGATCCTTAAACGGAAGTTAAAGGCAAATGGATCTATTGACAAGTACAAGGCTAGGTTGGTAGTCAAGGGCTATCGTCAAAAGGAGGGCCTTGATTACTTCGACACCTACGCTTCGGTATCCAGAATGACAACTATACGTATGTTCATAGCTATCGTCGCCTTGCGGGATCTTGAAATACATCAAATGGATGTCAAGATGGCCTTCCTAAATGGTGATTTGGAAGAAAAAATATATACGGACTAACCCGATGGGTATGTGGTTCCAGGACAAGAGACAAAAGTGTGTCAGCTTGTCAAATCATTGTATGGGCTGAAACAGGCCCCTAAATAATGGCACGAGAAATTTGAGAGTACCCTACTGTTACACCTCGCAAGATTAAGACAATAATTAAGAACGTCATTAAGAAATAAGATTCGGATATTGGATATAAAATATATTTATACAAGCTAATCCGGAAGTTGGTATTCAAAGGATGTGAGTCCGGAATATTTTTTTTGGTTACTACAAGCGTGTCAATGAAAATGGAAAATGATAGTTATATATATTCTCATTAAGGATTAGTAACATATTATAAGAATTACAGCATGAAGAATATGAGACCTTATGAAACTTTCGGAAAATTAAAAGAAGAGGGATTAAGATTTATTACTTGGGGAATTGATATAATTTAAGTAGATAATGAGGGGCCAAAGTGTTAACACTTGATTTTCAGATTTTATAATTGAAACCTTACTTAACCTATTTTCTAATACATTCATCTTCTTCAATTCAAGCATAGGCAAAACCCATCTCCTTTCCTCCCCAATCCAACCAAAAATACATCCTCCCCATAGCCAAAAAAATTAAGCTTTCAATTCCCCTCCTAGATTAAGAATGTTCACCTAAATTAGAAGCCAAAAATAAGAGAAAAATCATGAAAAGCAGTGGCAGAAATTCGCCACTGCTTGACAGAATTTTGGACAGCTTTTCAGTCAACTTTGGAGGGGTATATCTCCTCGTATATTAGGAGTTTTTAGGTTTTTCAAAAGCCTAAAATGAATTTCGTCGAGTCTAGTTTTCAACTCAATAAACCTCTCATCGATAGGACATCGTAGTAGAAAGTTATGGACGTTACAATTTCAGCTGACAGAACAGTGAATTCCGCCACTGCTTGCCGATTTTGAGCAGAGAAATTCAAGTTTTTGAGACAAGTTTTTGGAAGAGAAAATGTGTATAAATGATGGGTTAACATCATAGATTGTATGCATGTTGAATTGGAGTTGAAAAAGTGAGGAATTAGGCAAGCAAAATTGATAAAACCGTGGGTTGTTCGGCGAAGCAGTGGGTTCGAATTAGGGGCTGTTTTGGCTTTGTTTGAGGTATCAAATTCTTCCTTATATGATATAATTTGAGTTGCATGTTGTTATAATTGAAGTAATGAATGTACGTTGAGAGAAACTTGAAGTTTAGGCAATGCATGTGACAAATTTAGTGTTGTAGCCGATTTTAGGACCATGTTGTATACATTAGATTAAAGTGTTATTGTTGTTATTAAGGTTGCTAATTGCATGTTGAGAATTGAAAGGAACATTGATGTTTAAAGATGTATTTGTTATATGGAATTGTTGGAAGGTGAGTTGGATTAGGAATTAAGAAAAGAGTCATAGAGTGGTGACGTTGTGGCCGAAATTGGTATGAAAATTATTGAACCTTGTTATATGCATTTTATAGACTGTTTACATATGATTGTGGGGAAGAATTTTACACGTCTAGTAGGCGTGTAATCCCCTTTAGATTAATTGTTGATTGTGCCCTTAGTCGGGGCTTGGTTATTGTTGAAATTAGGTCTTTTTAAAGGTGGAAAAGTACGTAGAAACAAAGAAAGTGCTGCCCAATTTTTCGTAGAAATATGAACGTTACTTAAGTCCCTAACCTCCCCTTAAAGGCATGTAGTTAATAGACATGCTATTGTCGTGATAGGTGGAAGTGCTACGTGAGCGTATTCCACTTAGCGGGTCGGTAGAAGAACGCTAAGGTATGTGAACTAACTTCCTTCTATTGGCATGATTATTCTTGAAGTATACTAGCCTTGTTTATTTAAGTATACTTGTCTTGGTTTTGAAAGTCATGAGACTTGATTTATTTTGAAAGAATATATGATTTGATTTTGAAAGTAAGCGACTTGAGTTATATGAATTATAAATGACTTGATTTCAAAAGATGTAAGTGACTTGATTTAAAGAGTAGAAATTACTTGATTTTAAAGCCTCGGGTTAAATTTATAAAGTATATGTTACTTGGTTTTAAGAGTATATGTTACTTGGTTTTGAAAGTATAAGTTGATTTATTTTATAAGTGGAAATGACTTTAAAGGTATAGGTTATTTGATTTTGAAAGTAGAAGTGTCTTGATACTACGGGTGTTAGTAGGTTTATTATATGAAAGAATTCTTTTTTTTAAAAAGGATAGATGTACTTAATACTTTTGGAGTCCAACTCCCTAATGTTACATCACATGATAGTGTCTTGGTTTTATTAAAAGGAAAGAGGTGATAGTGCCTCGGTTTGTGTAAAAAGAAGATGTGGTAGTGTCTTAGTTTTCTAAAATAAAAGTTTATTATAATGGCTTTATGGGAAGTCAGAAGATGGTTTAAAATGTCATATGATTGCATTGTTACACCGAGTCCCATGGTGGGCCGGGACACGTTGCATGCACATACCCGAAGATTATAAGGGAATCATCTAAGAATGTCCATGATTATGACTTATATATTATACGGAAATCATGTGAGAATGTCCATGATTATGACTTATATATTATACGGAAATCATGTGAGAATGTCCATGATTATGACTTATATATTATACGGAAATCATGTGAGAATGTCCATGATTATGACTTATATATTATACGGAAATCATGTGAGAATGTCCATGATTATGACTTATATATTATACGGGAATCATGTGAGAATGTCCATAATTATGACTTTCATATATTATACGGAAATCATGTGAGAATATCCATGATTATGACTTATATATTATACGGAAATCATGTGAGAATGTCCATGATTATGACTTATATATTATACGAAAATCATGTGAGAATGTCCATGATTATGACTTTCATATATTATACGAAAATCATGTAAGAATGTCCATGATTATGACTTATATATTATACGAAAATCATGTGAGAATGTCCATGATCATGACTTATATATTATACGGAAATCATGTGAGTATGTCCATGATTATGACTTATATGCGCTTATGGAAATCATGTGAGAACGTCTGTGATTATGAAATAACTCTTATTGTGAAAATAGTATTTCTAAAAAAGGAAGGCATGGTATTGTCTTGATATTTCTAAAATGGAAGTTTGTTTTAAAGATTTTATTGAAAGTCCATGAGATGTGTATTGTCCGTGAACTTGTATTCACGATGCGGGATAGATTCTCATGAGATATATATAGAGTATAGGATTACATGACTAGACATACATGGTTTTAAAAATAACTCTCTTTGAAAAAGGTACAGTTGGCTTTTATTTTATATGACACGGTAGGATCTGGTATGTGTTATACCCCATGGTTCGGGCCGTGCGTGTGGGGCCGTGCGAGAAATTAGAGAAACACGTTCAGGGGCCTCAGCCGCGCCGGAGGCGAGGCGCGCGCCAGCGGGTGAAGTCGCGAGGCGCTGAAGTTCCAGCGCGCTGGCCGAAGCGAGCGGCGCCGAAAGATCCGGAGTCCGAGGATTGCAGCGCCGCGGAAGCGAGCGGCGTGGCGCCGAGGCGGAAATTTGGGCGAAAAACTTAGAAAGTCTGATTTTGTTTTAAAGAGGCCATGGGAGGGTGACAGTGTCCCCATCCGATTTTACGCTCACATGCATTATATTGACCAAGGCTTGGTCATTTCTTTCAACTTTTCATCTTTACACTCCATCTCTCTCTAAATTAAAAAGTTCATCCTTCTCTCTAAATTCCCAAGAGGAATTCTAGCCTAAGGGAAAAATCTGAAAAGTGTAATAGGAAGGAAAGGTTATTACAAGCTTGTGAAGACTATTGTGGTGTTGTTCTTGGAGAAAAAGGCTAGCAAGGTGTTGGATTAAGTTTGGCTAAAACTCAAGGTAACATTTCTTCTCTTGTAGTTGGTATTGGGCGTTGCATGTTTAATAGGAAGAACTTGTAGTTGGAAAAAAATGCACTTAGAGTAGTTGCATGTAAGAAATGGGGTTTGATTATGAAAGAATTGGTTTGGGGGATTTTGTGAGCATGTTGTTGCCTAAATACTACATTAGACTTGTTGGGTTAGTTGTTGTAACTTGTGGGGCTGAATTTTACACACCAAAGTTTAGGTGTGTAATCCCCTTGGTGTTGGTTGGTTGTTGAGCCTTAAACATGGCATTTGAGCGTTAAAAATCGACCTTGGAAAAGGTGGCAAAGTATGTAGAAACAAAGGAAACGCTGCCCAATTTTTCGTAGGAAATTGGTGACTTTATCTTGGGAAAATTCTGCATTATAATTAGAGCTTGATAAACGTATTGTGGTCATTTTAGGTTGACATACTACGTGCGGTAAATTGGACTTAGCTTGTGGATTGACCGAAGAGGTATGTGGAGCTTTCCTATCTCTTGAGCATGATTAGTTGTACCTATGTAGTACGGTAGACGTACAAGATTTGGAAATCTTCGTTTGTTATAAGTATTTGATACTTGCTTCGTTTTAAAAGAAAAGTATAAAAATCCCTTGGACTTAAGGGAATGTGTTTTACTATTGTTTAACTCTAATATAACGGCTTTATGGGGAGTTGGTTATATTAGTTTGTGAAAGTTTAATGGAGAAAGGTTTTGATGTTTTGAACTTGTGGAAGGAAAATGGTTTTAAGGCATGAATTGCCTAAGGTTTTACAAGAAATGAAGTCACTTAATTTAGAAGCTTGAGATAGTTTTAAAAGGAAATGTGACTTGTTTTGAAAAGAAATCGTAACTTGATACTATGGTGATTAGTATCTTGGAATTTTTGTATAAAAGGAGTTATTCCTTAAAAGGTTAGAGGTACATGATACTTGGGTTAAATTCCCGGATTTTTATTAAAAGACATGATCGCGTCTTAGGTATACTAAAATGAGAGGATGTATTAATACTATTAATAAGAAGTTAGGTGATTCTTAACTTGCTTAAGTTATGATAGGCCGGTAGTGCTTATGTTATGATATGATAGGCCGGTAGTGCTTATGTTATGATATGATAGGCCGGTAGTGCTTATGTTATGTATGATAGCCGGATGAGCTATGTTATATATATATTATTACGGGTAAACCCCGGGTTATTATTTATGCCATGGATTTGCTACCCATGATGCGAGTGCGGCTTGTACTACGCGGATCTGGACCATAGGATCCATGCGGGTGAAATAGTCCCATGCGAGTACGCGATGGTACTCATGCGGATCCACAGGATCCATGCGGGTGAAATAGTCCCATGCGGGTGAAATAGTCCTATGACGAGGCGGATGACCTCATGCGGGTCCACAGGACCTATGCGGGTGAAATAGTCCCAGGAGTAGGATTGCTTAATGATACTACGGCGAGGTACCTGCTTTTGATCATGAGCCTCCTATTTTTATGCTATAAAATGTATACTTGTTACTCATTATTAGTAAGGCACATGCAACATAATTTGGTTTTATCTATAACTTTAATGTATTTTGGACTTATGATATTACTACTGATTTTCCGCTTTTACATACTTAGTACGTTGTGTACCGACCCTTCCTGGGGCTGCGTCATGCCGCAGGTAAGGAAGCGGTGGTAGATCCTCATTCCTAGGATCTTGTACTCAGTGTCGGGAGCTCCATTTCTTGGAGGCTCGACTTTTGGTATGGTTCTCCTGAGTCGTTGATATTTTGTACATTCAGGGGCATGACGGGGCCTGTCGTCATAGTGTTATTCATTCTTAGAGGCTCGTAGTCTTGTCGAACTTGGTTCGTTAAGGATGTAATCGCCGGTTTATGTACTTTTGGGTTAGCCATTTTGGGCTAGACTATTCTATATCTTAATGGTTGTTTATCTTGAGTTTACATTCCTGGTTTTCTCCGATGTTGTGTCACTAGGGTGCCCGGTTAAGGCAGTCCACGGTCCGGTTCGGTCGTGACAAAAGTGGTATCGAGCGATTAATCCTCGGAAAGAGTCTACAGCCGTATCTAGTAGAGTCTTGATTATCGGTGTGTTGTGCACCACATCTATAATCGTGAGGTCAGAGGATATTTAGGATTGGTTTCCATTCTTCTCACTCTAAGATCGTGCGATAGAGTTGTGTGGTTAGGTCGTCTCCCTAACAGGTTATGGTGTTTGCAGCCACGGCGAAGCGATGACCAGTGGAAGATTATGTGGATTGCGTATCCAGGTTGGTAATACTTGTAGTTTATTTGGTATTGTGACATAAAGCTATACGGATTTCTGTGTGAGTGGCACATATGTGTTGCTAGAATGATTTTAGATTACCGAGATTTCGTAAGGACTAAATAGATACAGTGAAGGTGTGAACAGTTAAGGAACTCTCATCGAGGTTTTACGTGCTAGTTTGAGATAATTAGGAGATGATGAGTTGTCGGAAAAAGTAATGGAACCTTAAGAAGCTTAATTAAGGGGCCCAATGGGAGACTATGTTTGTAAATTAAGCTACGTGGTATGCTTAAGAGGATAGTACGGATGAGATCCGTGTGGAGTAAGTAATGGTTGTTGTGATCAAGACGACACGGTCATGGTATTATGAGAAGTTAGGGTACCCGTTTATGGGGTGGGATCAGTTGATAGTAGTCCCGCTACGTAACAGGGTCACGAGGGAACAAGCCCGAGTCTGGTTAATCGTTGTACAGGTTCGTGGACGCATTCCACCGGAACCAGGTTGTGAGAGCCGGAAATGGCCTTATATTGTTTGACTTAGTAACTCCAAGATTGGGGGCCAGCTTTATTATGGAAGTTATGTACGTAAGCTAGAATAAGTTTGGGAGTACGAAAAAGAGTACGACCGGTAAGGAAGTGAGCAACCAGGTGTGAAAGAAATAGAGCCCGAATCCATGAGAACCTTTAGAGGTAACTACACCCGTGAGTGATGGGTGGTAGCTGAGCGGGTGTATACTAATTGCCGGAGGCGATACAGTCGTGGGACCCTAGCAAACCTAGCAGAACTGTTATGACAGACGTTGAGGTCATTATGAGTACGGACTAGTTGGCCTCTGGTTATGCCAACGTGGACTACAGAAGAGAGATTGATTCGGTACCAGTTTCCCGGTAAGTCGGTTATTGAAGGGGAAAGGAAGTGAAGTAGTAGTAACCAGTGAATTATCCTTCCTTCTTTGGCATTTTGTTTTAATAAGTCTGTGTGACTTGTTCATTGAGGAAAATTGACGCAGAAAGTAAGTAATACTTGGATTTGAAGGAATTTATGTTAAGTGCCCTTGGAGGTACTTGGAGTTGGTTCGCGCGGTAAGGGCCACGACCTTCCGGATAATTTCAAGGAAATGTGCAAGGCAAGAATAAAATAAGTACGGGCGCTGCCGGCAGAAAGCTGAGGGCATCTTTGGTAGGTTTTGAAAATCTACACGATTTTAAGGCGGTGCGTAATGATTAGATAATTACATGACCACGAGAGGACCCGGTGATTAGGGTTGTGACACCAAGGAAAGTTTATTGAAGGGAGATAAGTTCTCTCCCCTACATAAAAGAATAGCCTTACGTATTATGGAGTTATGTGTACCCATGTAGTTAGACGAAGGATGGGAGACGGGTAGGTCTTGATGATCGCTACGCCATAAGTTACGGTTTAGATATCCGTGGAAAAAGTATTGTGTTGGGGTAATTAAGAACGACGTTACGAAATGGTCGTGAAGTGTCGTAAGAAAAATGCAGGTAGTACGCATATTTGAAACTGTACGATTATGGATCAAATTAGAAACACTTTACTATTAATGAGCATAAGGTAGGTTATGACCAGAAGGATAAAAGAGAATACAACTATGGTTATGTAAGTTGCACGAGATCTGATTACCGGACTAGTGTAAGACCATTAGTAAGTAATGGCGGTAGGAACACCTCGAGGAAAGGTAGTAGCATCCAGATCGACGAGAAAGATAGTAAGAGAATGCGGAGGGTAAGGGACCCGTGACAACTTGAAATAACTTATAAAGGAAAGACGAGTAGACACTCGAACGATAAGAAATCTTGACAAGTCATTGGATTATGTAATACCGTGAATTGAGGTTGAACACCGGACTATAAGCTCTACGAGCTGGGAGAGAATAATAGGATTACTGCTTGATGAGAGCAAGGAAGTCTCCCCCTAAATTGTGATTGGCAGGAAGTCTTAGCCATGCGGCAAGCAAAGGAATCAGATCTAAGTGTAGTAACCAAGTTTGGTTGCAACAGAGAAAGGGGAAACAGGAACCATAATTGAGATTTAGGATGCCCGAATATTTCGCAAGTACAAGAAAGGCTTCCAGTTATCGGAAGAGAAGTTGACCACGACTACAGTTCTAACCCCTCCTGAGAGACTAGAGGGTTAGGGTATTATTGTAATACGTTGGGTGTTGGGCTAGGTTGTGTGCTGACGCAACACGATGAGGTTAGAGCTTATGTTTCCCGGCGGTTGGGGAAGCATGAAAGGAATTACGCTACTCACGATTTAGAGTCGGCGGCAGTTAATCGTACCTTGAAGATTTGGAGGAAATTCCTTATATAGATTTCATGTGGATATTTGCGTAGACCACAAGAAACTCCGGTACATCTTCAGCCAGAGGGAGCTGAACTTGCGGCAGAGACGGTGGTTGGAGCTACTTAAGGATTACGATGTTGATATTCTGTACCACCCAGGGAAGGCCAATGTAGTTGCAGATGCCCTTAGTCGCAGATCGATGGGTAGTCTATCTGATGTTCAGACAGAGAAAAGGGATATGGTCCGAGAGTTACACCAGTTAGCAAGCCTTGGGGTTCGTTTGGTTGATTCCGTTAGTAACGGAATTCGGGTTCGAGAGGTCGCCGAGTCTTCCATCGTCGAGGAGGTGAAGAGGCGGCGATGAGGATCCAATTTTGGTACTGCATCGACGCAGCTCTCCGGGAAGAGAAGAGTCTATTTGAGGTAGCACGGACGGGGTGCTAAGATTCGAGGTCGGCCAGGTGTTCCCGATGTGACAGACTTCGCCGCAGATTCAGTGAGGCACACAGTGCTCGTTATTCGATTCATCCGGGGTCGACTAAGATGTACCACGACCTCAGGTGCATATATTGGTGGGATGGTTTGAAGAGGACGTGGCGGTTTTGTTGCCCGATGTCCTAATTGTCGTGAGTTAAGGTTGAGCACGAAGCGGTGGGATATTACAGCTATTGATATTCCGTGGAAGTGGAGGTGGTCAACATGGACTTTATTACAGGTTACCGCACCTGCAGGAGACATGATTCCATTTGGTTATTGTTGATGTGTCGACGAAATCAGCCCACTTTCTTCCGGGCCAGATTTTCGCCGAGGATGTGCGATTATATATTAGAGAGATTGTGAGATTGCACGGAGTCCCGGTGTCGATTATTTCAGACAGAGGAGCCCAGTTCACGGCTAAATTCTAGAGGTCTTTCCAGAAGGATTAGGGACACAGGTGAGTCTCAGTACTGCGTTTCATCCTCAGACCAACGGACAGGCCGAGCGCACTATCCGAACAACGAGGATATGCTGCGGGCTTGTGTTATTGATTTTGGGGGTAGCTGGGAGGATCATTTACCTCTTGTGGAATTTGCTTATAACAACAGCTACCATTCTAGTGTTCAGATGGCGCCTTATGAGGCCTTATACGGGAGGAAGTGCAGGTCACCGATAGGTTGGTTTGAAGTGGGAAAAGTGCAGTTAATCGGGCCAGATTTGGTTCAGCAGGCAGTGGATAAGGTGAAGCTTATCCAGGAGCGGTTATTGGCAACTCAGAGTCGGCAGAAGTCATATGCAGATCATCGGCGTCGACACTTAGAGTTTGAGGTTAATGATTGGGTCTTTCTGGAAGTGTCACCCATGAAGGGTGTGATGAGATTTGGAAGGAAAGGGAAACTCAGCCCAAGGTACATTGGGCCGTATCAGATTGTCCGAAGAGTGGGCAAGGTTGCCTATGAGTTGGACCTGCCGTCCGATCTTAAGGTGGTACATCCAGTTTTTTTTTTTTTTTTTTTCACATGTCTATGTTACGGAAATGCGTTGGAGATCCGTCTAGAGTGCACCCGATTCAGAATATCCAGGTGTCAGAGGAGTTGTCGTATGAGGAGAGTCCCATAGCGATACTCGATCGTCAGGTTAGACGACTCCGGACGAAGGAGGTGGCTTCCGTCAAGGTTTTATGGCGGAACGAGAACAGAGAAGAGATGACGTGGGAAGCGGAGGATGATATGATGAAGAAATACCACACTTATTCCCTATACCTCCAGGTAACCCCTTTTCCTACTGATTGGTGTTAATTTAGTTGATTATGCTTGAGTAATGTTGTGGCTCGGGGAGCATTCTTATTTGCAAAGGAATAGTTAAGAAGATATGTTTGTATTGTGTTTTGTGTAAGGCTAGAAGGAACATTCGGGACGAATGTTTCTAAGGGGGGGAGAATGTTATACCCCATGGTTCGGGCCGTGCGAGAAATTAGAGAAACACGCTCGTGGGCCTCGAGCCGCGCGCGAGACAGCCGCAGCGCCGCGGTGAAGCGGTGAGGCCTGAGCCCAGCGCATGGCCGGAAGCGTGGGCAGCGCGCCGAAAGATCCGGCGGTCCGCAGGAGCTGCGCCGCCAAGAAGCGCGCCGAGGCGGAAATTTGGGCGGAAAAACTTAGAAAGTCGATTTTTGTTTTAAAAGAGGCCATGGAGGGTGACAAGTGTCCCCATCCGATTTTCTCACATGCATTATATTGACCAAGGCTTGGTCATTTCTTTCAACTTTTCATCTTTACGCTCCATCTCTCTCTAAATTAAAAAGCTCATCCTTCTCTCTAAATTCCCAAGAGGAATTCTAGCCTAAGGGAAAAATCTGAAAAGTGTAATAGGAAGGAAAGGTTATTACAAGCTTGTGAAGACTATTGTGGTGTTCTTGGAGAAAAAGGCTAGCAAGGTGTTGGATTAAGTTTGGCTAAAACTCAAGGTAACATTTCTTCTCTTGTAGTTGGTATTGGGCGTTGCATGTTTAATAGGAAGAACTTGTAGTTGGAAAAAAATGCACTTAGAGTAGTTGCATGTAAGAAATGGGGTTTGATTATGAAAGAATTGGTTTGGGGGATTTTATGAGCATGTTGTTGCCTAAATACTACATTAGACTTGTTGGGTTAGTTGTTGTAACTTGTGGGGCTGAATTTTACACACCAAAGTTTAGGTGTGTAATCCCCCTTGGTGTTGGTTGGTTGTTGAGCCTTAAACATGGCATTTGAGCGTTAAAAATCGACCTTGGAAAAGGTGGCAAAGTATGTAGAAACAAAGGAAACGCTGCCCAATTTTTCGTAGGAAATTGGTGACTTTATCTTGGGAAAATTCTGCATTATAATTAGAGCTTGATAAACGTATTGTGGTCATTTTAGGTTGACATACTACGTGCGGTAAATTGGACTTAGCTTGTGGATTGACCGAAGAGGTATGTGGAGCTTTCCTATCTCTTGAGCATGATTAGTTGTACCTATGTAGTACGGTAGACGTACAGATTTGGAAATCTTCGTTTGTTATAAGTATTTGATACTTGCTTTCGTTTTAAAAGAAAAGTATAAAAATCCTCGACTTAAGGGAATGTGTTTTACTATTGTTTAACTCTAATATAACGGCTTTATGGGGAGTTGGTTATATTAGTTTGTGAAAGTTTAATGGAGAAAGGTTTTGATGTTTTGAACTTGTGGAAGGAAAATGGTTTTAAGGCATGAATTGCCTAAGGTTTTACAAGAAATGAAGTCACTTAATTTAGAAGCTTGAGATAGTTTTAAAAGGAAATGTGACTTGTTTTGAAAAGAAATCGTAACTTGATACTATGGTGATTAGTATCTTGGAATTTTTGTATAAAAAGAGTTATTCCTTAAAAGGTTAGAGGTACATGATACTTGGGTTAAATTCTGATTTTTATTAAAAGACATGATCGCGCCTTAGGTATACTAAAATGAGGATGTATTAATACTATTAATAAGAAGTTAGGTGATTCTTAACTTGCTTAAGTTATGATAGGCGGTAGTGCTTATGTTATGATATGATAGGCGGTAGTGCTTATGTTATGATATGATAGGCGGTAGTGCTTATGTTATGTATGATAGCGGATGAGCTATGTTATATATATATTGTTACTGTAAACCCCGGGTTATTATTTATGCCATGGATTTGCTACCCATGACGCGAGCGCGCTTGTACTACGCGGATCCGACCATAGGATCCATGCGGTGAAATAGTCTCACGCGAGCACGCGATGATGGTATCGTGCGGATCCACAGGATCCATGCGGGTGAAATAGTCCCACGCGGGTGAAATAGTCATACGACGAGGCGGATGACTCGCGTGGGTCCACAGGACCTATGCGGGTGAAATAGTCCCGCGAGTAGGATTGCTTAATGATACTACAGGCGAGGTACCGCTTTGATCATGAGCCTCCTATTTTTATGCTATAAAATGTATACTTGTTACTCTCATTATTAGTAAGGCACGGCAACATAATTTGGTTTTATCTATAACTTTAATGTATTTTGGACTTATGATATTACTACAGATTTTCCGCTTTACATACTGTACGTCAGGTATCGACTTCCTGGCCGCGTTCATGCCGCAGTAAGTGAAAGCGGTGGTAGATCCTCATTCCTAGGATCTTGTACTGTCAGTGTCGTGAGCTCCATTTCTTGAGGCTCGACTTTTGGTATGGTTCTCCCGGAGTCGTTGATATTTTGTACATTCAAGGGCACGACGGCCCCGTCCCGTCATAGTGTTATTCATTCTTAGAGGCTGTAGTCTTGTCGAACTTGGTTCAAGGATGTAATCGCTCGGTTTATGTACTTTTGGGTTAGCCATTTTGGGGCTAGACTATTCTATATCTTAATGGTTGTTTATCTTGAGTTTACATTCCGTTGGTTTTCCGATGTTGTGTCACTAGGGTGCCCGGTTAAGGCACGGTCACGGTCCGGTTCGGTCGTGACAGATGTGATTTTCATACTTGCCCTCATTCATTTGTACGATTATGATCCGATTTATCAGATTTTGTTTACATACTGTACTGTTGTTGATCGACTTTCGGCTGCGTCACGCCGCAGTATAGGTATTCAGTTTAGGGATCCTCCGGTCTAGGTTCCTGCTCAGCTATTTGGGAGAGCTCCTTTGATTCAGAGCTCGTCATTTTGGTACAGAGCCCTATTATTTTGTCTTATGTATATTTACTGACTGACGGTCTGTCCCGTTATATGTCATCGTCGAATTCTTAGGTGCAGTAGATAGTTGTGGGTCAGACGTATGTAGAGATGTGAATCTTTTTTATATATATGCGGTTGTACTCTGATTTGGGGAGATTCTCTTATATAGTGGAAACTTGGCTTGCCTATTTTGATTGTTTCCGTATTTATGTGATGCTATTTGGTGGCAGCCTAGTCGGCTAGTCTGTTGTGACATGTTGGTTAGTTGTGTAAGGCAGTCTTGTCGGCTCGCCTACTTTAGGCTTATGTTATAGATGCAGCGTTATGCTGCCGAATTTTCTATTACTCTTAAGTGTCAGTTGATTATGTGACAGGTTAGTGTAATGGCGTCCAATTAGGGCGTCGGGTCGCGGCCCATCGGGTCGGATCGTGACACCTACTATCAAAAGGGTTCGCTATTAATAAATATGACAAATGTGTTTACATAAAAGGAAATGCCGATTCGTTTGTCATGATATTCCTTTATGTAGATGACTTGTTGATCACTGGTAGCAGTCCTAGGATAATCCTAGAGACTAAGAACATGTTAAAACAATATTTCGACATGAAAGATATGGGTGTCGCAGATGTCATCTTAGGGATCAAGATCTCTAAGACATCTAATGGACTGGTCTTGTTTCAATCTCACTACATCGAAGATGTGCTGAAGAAATTTGAGATGTTCGACAGTTCACCGGTAACGACACCATTGGATAGAAGTCAAAAGATTGACAAGCATCTTGGTGTACCCGTACGTCAGGAGCGATACGCAAAGGTGATTGGGAGTTTGATGTATGTCACAAACTGCACCCGACCAGATATCGCTTATGCAATCAATAAATTGGCTAGGTTTACCCGAAATCCGAGTGAGGATCACTGGAAAGCGTTGAATATGGTACTATAGTGCCTGAAGTTCACACTAAAATTCGGGTTACACTATTCGAGATATCCAGCAGTACTAGAGGGGTACAGTGATGCAAACTGGATATCTAATAGCGACGACATCAAGTCCACCAGCGGATATATTTTTACAATCGGTGGTGGAGCTGTGTCTTGGAAATCCTCTCGACAAACACTTATTGCCCGATCCACGATGGAGTCAGAATTTATCGCTTTAGATAAAGCGGGAGAAGAAGTTGAGTGGCTTCATGGTTTTCTAGAGGATGTCTCTGAAATTGTCTTCCTCTCTTGCAATCACAAAACACTCAAAGATCTTTTTTCATAAGCGAACACTTGAATTCTCTTTGCTCATTTGTTTGATTGTTGTTTTATCTTGGGAGATAAGTTGTCATTACACCATTGAAAGGATATACAGGGCAATATTATCTTAAGGATAGATTGTTCATCCAATTGACTCAGCAAGCCAACTTACTTTATTCATTTCCATATTCTAACATATTATTATTGTTGTTACATTCTCATTTATTTTATTTCTACACATTGTTCTCACATATTCAACATCAAATATAGCAATATATATCATAAAACTACCATCACCAAGTTTTAAAAGCTGCAATATCTATAAATAAATAAATAAAACTTAATGCTGTAATTTTCCACGGTTTATACCATCACCAAATTTTAAAAGCTACCATTTCTTTATTAAAAAAAACAACGCTGTATTTTTCCACGGTTTATTTTTGTTATTTTGGAGATTACATCAATCGCAAAAGTGAAAACAGGTGGCACCAAGCATAACGTAGGCCATTCTGAAGACACGGGGAAAGCCTAGATCCAAAATTTAAATAAATTAATTAATGCTTTTAAGACATTACTGATATAAATACAAGTTCGAAGTGAATATAGGGCAGCAGTTGGGGTGTCAGATGGACTGTTTGGGCTAAAGTTGGACGGTCAAGATGGACTGAAGTTGTAGATGAACCAATGTTAAACCCGCCCAAAACTTACATGGGCTAAGATATGCTAAATGATGGGTCATAACCTAAATTGTCCAACTTACTTTTACAAATTTCAAACTTACCTTCTATGATGTTATTATATTTTGTATGATATTTGATTTTTTCATATCTTTATTTTTAAAATAAGAATAATATTTTTAATTTTTTTTTCAATTTTTATAAAAGCAAAAAAAATATGAAATTAAAATTTGATGATAAAGCGGAAATGAAAGGGTAGGTGTGGATAGGGGCAGGGTAAGAAAAAAGTTCATATCTTTTATAAATTATTTATAAAAATTAAAAAATATAAAATAGAAATTTGAGAATGAGATGGGGTGAGGTGGTGGGGTGGGGCTAGGGCAGAGGAGTGTAAAAACATTCATATTTTTTATAAATTGTTTATAAAAAATAGAAATTTGAGAATGAAGTGGGGTGGAGGTGGGGGTAGGAAGAGGTACGAAAAAATTCATATTTTTATTAATTTTTTTTATAAAAGTAACAAAAAATATGAAATAGAAATTTGAGGATGGGGTGGGGGTAGGTGTGGGTACGAGGGTAGAAAAAAATTCATATTTTTATAAAAGTAAAAAAATATAAAACAAAATTTGAGATTGGGGTAGGCGGGGGGGTAAGAAGAGGTAAGATAAAATTTCATATTTTTAATAAAAAACATTATAAAAGTAACAAAAAAATATGAAATAGAAATTTGAGAATGGTGTGGGATGGGTGGTTTTAGGGCGGTAGGAGAAATGTAAGAAAAAAATTCATACTTTTTTATAAAAGTAAAAAAAATGAAATAAAAATTTAAGGATAGGATGGGGTGGAAGGGATAGGTATGGGTAGGGTGAAGGGGTAGGTAAGAAAAAAATTATATTTTTATAAATTATTTATAAAAATAAAAATAGAAATTTGAGATTGGAATAGGACGGGGAGGTAAGATAAAATTTCATATTTTTAATATTTTTTTATAAAAGTAATAAAAATATGAAATAGAAATTTGAAGATGAAGCGGAGGCGGGCGTGGAGGGTAGGTAGGTGGGGTTAGGGCGTTAGGGGAAGGCAAGAAAAAAATCCATAATTTTTATAAAAGTAAAAAAAAATGAAATAAAAATTTGAGGATGAAATGGGGGTGAAAGGGGGTAGGGGGGGAGGTTAGAAAAAAAATCATATTTTTTTTTATAAATTTTTATAAAAATAGAAATAAATTTGAGAATGTAGTAGGACGGGAGGTGGGGGTATGTAAAAAATTTGAGGATGGGGTAGGGCATGAGGTGGAGGGTATGGGTAGGGCATGAGGTGGAGGGGTAGGAGGAAGAAAAAAAATTAATAATTTTTTTATAAAAGTAAAAAATATGAAATAGAAAACTTGGATAAACAATAAAATAGTAGATATCCTAATTTGGGCTAACGTAATGAGTTGATTTGGGCCGTTCAAGCAAAATGAGTTAAGTTGGACTAACCCAAACTTATCCCATTTAATGGTATATCAATGCTCAAACACATTAAAATTTGAGTGGGTCAATTGGATTTGGATCCAATTTGCCACCCCTAGTCCGCAGCAGATACTGTTAGTTTGCAGTTACTTTGTTATGGAGATGTGCCATATCCAAAACCATGAGAATCCAAAAACCTAAGTAAAAATGTTGTGCCTTATTTACCGCAAATAACAATATCATTGCATTTGCTTGCCATAAATAAATAGATATAAAAAATAGTAGCTTTTGCATTAGAGCAAGAAAGAATTGAGTACACATTGGTCACTACAGCAAAAAGATATGAACATGCATCCACATACAGCAGCTTCAAACTACTTAACATTACACAGCAAAAAAAAAGACAGAGAGAGCACTCCAAAGTCATCACCTACTTATCCATTCTTAAATACAAAAAACAGTGTTTACTTTGTATAAATGTGAAAACATCAAATCAGATATGTACAATCACTAATTTAATCACAAAAATGTCTCGTCCCTCAAAGCTCCCTAAAATTACAGACTTACTGGGACATCGGGCAGTCTTCTGCTAGAACGAGATCAAAACTAGGTCAGGGCAAACTTCTTCCTAAGAATAGAGACTTCTACCCTACTCCTTAGCAGGATTATCTCGATAGAAGCTTCACTATGACTATAGCAGAGTGGAAACTAGGGTTGGAAGCCAGAGCTCTTCCCTACTACTTAGACATCTTCTAATTGCCAACCTAGAGACCAAAAGGTCCAAACAAGATAACAAAAATGTTGGAGCTAAACCAAAATCCTAGCTTCAATAAAAGAATAGAATAGATCTCCCTGGAAGCTTCAACATCACTGTCACCATACTGCAAACTAGAGTTGAAAACAAGAGCTGTTCTCTCTAACTCAGATGTCTATAGTGAACCTAGAGACCTTCAGTCCAACCAAGATGACCAAAAAAATGGAACTGAACTAAATCCTGCCAAGCTCCATAACAGAAAAAGTTCATCCCGAGTACGCAATCCATCAAAATAGAGAATTTTAGCAAGGACCATCCTTTACATAAACCAGAAGCACTAATTATGTCCAAAACAAAAATATGTAAGAGATTAGGGAGGGAATGAGCACAAAAGGGAAGACGGAGAGTGTAGAAGACTGATTGGACGATGACAAAACTACTTTGAGCTTGTCTGGTATATCTATAACAGAGTTTATACTACGTGTCTGGTAGATCTATAACAAAGTTTGTACTTCTACAAAGAACATTGATAGAAACACAGGAGCAGAATAAGGATCTCCAAATGATATTTACTGACCTAGAGAAATTTAAAATAGAATGTCAAAAGAAATCTTCAACCGAGTATTAACTCCGTCCACCAAGGCTAGGACAGATGAGAAGAAATCACCTAGTGTTTTTTCTCTGCTGGAACCGATATCTCATGGTTCTCAACCCACTTCATTGATCACTAGGCCACACCCTTGAGTACTTGAAACGAGAAGTCCACAAATGTACCGAAGATGGGTTTCGAGTATTGTGAACAGGGAGAGACAATAGGTTTTGACTGGAAAATATTAGAAATGATCACCATCATGCAAAGGTGCGCGAGAAGGAACATACGGAATAAATTAGGACACCTGAGATAATCTGGCCATATCCCACATGAACCTATAAGGCTATAACCAGTCTGTAAGTGTACCATTATAGTGATTGAAGGTGCTAAAAGGAAAAAGGTAGACCTAAGATTAGATCGATAAAAGAATCTAAAAAGACCAACAATTTCTAAGAAAATTATGAACTTAGGTAAGAAAAAACTAATGAAGCAGAGAATCTAGACAAGGGATAAGTTAAATTGGGGTTAATGCCTTGTTACGATTCCCAGTAAAGCATAGTGTGAGATTTCAAGAAACTCTAAAAAAATTACTAGTACGGGGCAGGAATAGAGCAGAAGGGATACAGGATTCATATTAGCTAACGCTTATACTAAGAATAATTGACGGATAGTTGACAGATTGGAAATATTAAACAAGCAAGTTGCTAAACAACTCATGTCTTATACTAAAGACACAATAATCTTCACCAAGAAAAGATGAGATGACAAAGCACAAAAAGTTAAAAGATGTGCAGAAGTGTCTTTCCCCTTCCTTAATGAGGCTAGTGAGAACCTTTTGATGAAGGATTTAGACAGGAAAAGTCCCCAAGACTTGGGAATTAATTTCTCTAAGAAATTCTCTTGTTAGTACTAAGATAATTTTGAGTTGTAATTATACAAAACAACAAAAAGAGGTGGCAGATCAATATTATGCACATAAAATAGAGTCACAAGGCAACCAATAAGTAAACTGAAAAAATTGTTTGCCTTTTTGCTTATAATTCTCTCTGTTCCTAAATTTAATTTCAGTTCTAGTCCTCCGAATCAAAGATCTAAAAGGTTGTCAGAGTGAAAAATATTTGCCTTCCCTTTTCTTTTTCAGTAAAGTGAATAGATGAACTGAAAGATTTCACAAATAGATACAAGATGGAGAAAGGTGAAGGGGACGGGGCATCAAATTAGATAGAAACATATACTTAATGAGAAATCGTGGAAGCAATTGGCACCGGAAACTGCAGATCTATGATTATATGAAGCAGCAAGAGCTTCAGCCCCAATGCACAAGAAATTTTCCTTCTTTAGAAGATCTTGAGAATTCGGAGATGCTCACTGGTAATTAGGAAATACCTAATAGTGCTCATGCACACAGCAGAGAATTTATCAGAACTCATAGAAAGAGCACGTGAACCACATGTCATCATATCAGCAAGACATGCTCTTACTGAAGAAGCTGAGAGCAAAGAGGAATCAGCAACAAGATACTGAAATCCATGTAACGTGAGCTTGACAGCTGATAATAGCTAAAGTTCCGTATGAACTTAAAAGAGCATGGGAAAGTAGGAGAAAGGTGGAAGCCATATTCATCAAAAGATAAGAACTGATGACAGACTATCAAAGGAAAGATAATGTCCTATCAAGTTCTAACCAGAGCTGATGAAAAGAACGCCTATCAGGCTACATGGCTGAACCTATATAGGAAGAAAACAGAACAAGCTGTCCAACTTTATGAATTCTTTGCAAACGTTCCTACAGAGACGAAATTTATCAAACCTACGCAAAATGACACTCCACAGCACGAGAACCTACCATATCCTAGAGCGGAACTTCTGAATAAGGAACCTCGATATTTAGTCAAGGTCACACCTACAGAAAGGAGATGTGTCCTTATTGTTCAAGTCGCCATTATGAATGCCTGAACCAAGTTTTCAGCAGCACGTTTCTGTTCCTGTGTACCAGAAATTATAGCAATTTGATCGCCTCGAGAGGATTTGGAATCAATTATATCCACAGATGCTCCAGATATCTGCAACACGATCGATGACTTTAAGAAAGTAACCAACCATATTAAAGTAGTAGTAAGTAATGCCTATGTAGTCAAGATAAAGTAGCTAGTATCTAATATTGAGATATGACGGTATTCATGCATAGTGGCATGCATGGAGATGTGTGAGTGCACGCCCACACGCACAATAAAAAGATCCTTTTATTTTTTAATTCTTTGGGTTGAGTGGGCTGGACATAAGAAGTTGCTAGACAGAAGTGTCCGTGACAACACCAGCCTTGACCAAAATGTAAATGCCACATCAAGAGTAGTAGAGATGCAGGATGAGGTTAGTTTAAAATATTCAAGGCCCATACAACTTCAACAACCATGTAAATTAAAACACCAAAGGAAGATAAGTGATAGACATAATAATCAAGTTCTAAACAGGGCTCAAGAAACTACCGACCTTGCGGATATTATCTATGTTTGAGCCACCTTTACCCATAACTTTACCAACCGCATGTCCTGGGATAACCATCTCTACAGCTGAGGGTGGAGGCAGTCTGCTGAAAGACATGATCCAGCTCAGAATAAATGACATAATGATTTGGCAAGAGAGAAAATATAAATTAATTCACCAGCATAAAGTACTTACCTGCCATATAACTTTGAGGAATATGAAGAGTACATTCCATAGCCATCGTCCGCCATCTTCCAACAGAAAAAGCAATGTAAGTGAACATCCAGAAACAATGAAAGTTAAAAGAACAGATGATGAAGAATTCAGCAAGAAGTGGAATCCATGGCACCGCAAAGCCAAAAAAAATTAAAAAAAATAGAGTCAAGGACTTCACAACTAGTAAATCTGTGAATATGCTAGATAAACATCAACAATGATTGGGAAGTTCCATTATATGAAGTGCAGAAAAATCGGGGGGCGTAAATGCCACACCCGAGCAATCATGCATGTATGTGACTTCACACATTCGTATTACACCCTCAGTAGGAGATTAACATTTCCACTAGTTACACTTTTTTATATGAATGGAGAAGAAAGATTGGTCCACCAGAATGATGCGAATATAACTCCTCCATAACTATCTAACTTTATATTAATTGATAGTAAAAGTGGGAGAAGGGGGTAACATGTTTTCCAGACTATTGGTTACTCTCAATATCTCTCCTTTACCAAGCGAGATAACTGCACTCTGCATATCTTCATCTAGTAAAGTTTCCAGTTCCAAATGCTTCTTTCCTTAAATCACCTTATAACAGCTATTTCAGACAATTTATTAGGGGGGAAATGAAAAGAGAAACAATTGACATAAGATGCAGTTTCCAAGGCTGCATTTGATTAAAAATCAAATTTGAAATGCCCAGATACATAATAGCATGGAAATCGAACTTTGTGGCATGCAGGGAAAGAAGTATACCGAGAGTGACTCATGGTGACCATAGCGGCTGCCTGAAGAACGCATTCCAGCGCCATTTCCACTTTCAATCCTATGTTCATAGCTCAAAGGAGCAGGTGGAGGAACATTGGGCAATACTGGAGCCAACGAAAAACCAAATGCTGATTCTTTACCACCAGCGCGTAAAGAATCAGCACCTGCAGATGGATTATGATTACCTTCTCGACCTTTTATAACATCATCTCTGAGCCTCAGTACAATCTGTATAAGGGCATCCCTCACACTACTAACTTCCCCAGACACCTACGCGTTTAAAATGATGGCTCAACCACTTGAGAAAATATAAAGATCAGCAAGTAAAAAAATAGCTTATTGATTAAAACTATTATGAAAGACAGACCTCAACAAGTTCATCATTTGAATCCGCACATTTGGGCTTCTCGCCTTTTGAGATACGTACATCAGCTCTAGTTCTCTTCCGGATTTCATTAACGATTGAACCACCTTTCCCAATGATACATCCAATAATCTTTGATGGAACAAGTAGACGAAAAGTTACAGTATCCTCATCTTCGTCATTTATTTTCCCTTGCAGCAGCAGTACAGCTTCAACTGCCATGGATTTAAGATCATCCAGTGACTACAGAAAACCAAATGCTGAATATGGTTAATACATGGAATACAAGACAGTGGAGATGAAGCACAAACTACTTTCATATTAAAGTTGACTGCAAAAGCAACATAAACAACCTATTAAATAATGTTTCTTGCATCAAATAGAAAGAAATATATACCACCCCCTGCCTGAGCAATCTAAGGTACACATTTACCAATTGGAACACACGTTACAGGCTTATCATGTAAAGACCTCAAGATCAGATGCGGGAGCAAAAGCGCATAGCCTTCTTATACCTTCGAGTAAGGATAAACCAAAAAAGAAAGATGAAAAAGGTCACCACACTTACTGTGTAAAAGTTTGTTTCACAATGATCTAGGAGAAGAAAGCACTGGCAAACATAGTACACTTCCACAAAAAGAAAGACGACTGCTAAAAGGTCAAAACCTCACCAACTCGAGTACTAAAGAATTCTGGAGAGAAAGCAATACCTCAGTTGAAATGACTGTGATAATGCACTGATCACGATCAGCTTTGGCATCACAAACCTCGATACGAGCACCACTTGCTTGCCTTACACTTTTAATCGTAGCTCCTGCCTTGCCAATAACACGACCAATATTGTTAGTTGGACACAGCACTCTAATAGTCAATTCCTCAGTTTGAGAGACACCACTGTAACCAGAAACCATGGGAAGAGCAGAAGAATAAATAGGCCATGTGCTTCCTGCATCGACATAACCTGGAAGCTCCTGTATGTGTGTGGTACCAAAAACAGATGGAACAGATCGAGACGGCATAATACGATCCACACTTGGATAAATCCCAGCTGGTTGATATATGGGAACATCTGAAGGGATAATAATGCTTGGTCGAACTTCAGGAATATTGGTAGTAAGCGGAATGTCTTCCTTAGGTGTGAACTTGTACATGATTGCAGAAACAGCAAAGAGTGATCGCCTTACAGATTCTGGGTCACCCGTTATCTGAGTTAAAGTAACAAGCTGTCAGTTCATGCATAGGAGCAGAATGCAAAGTTATAAGCCTCGCCTGACGCACTAACACTACTTAATTATCATTGAATAATTAAAAAAACTAACCAGAACAAAGTTATCAAACTCGAGTGCACAGGAATGTGTTGGATCATTAGCATCTCTGGCAACTACTTTAATATTGGCCCTCAACTTGCTTCTCAACTTCTTTATGGTGGTACCAGATTTACCAATGATATTAGAAGACTGGCTTGCAGGAACAAGAAGCTGACACTCCTCTTTATCCTTCCGCTTCTTATCAGAATCTCCAATTGCAGCCAAGGCATTTGCAATTGCCGTATAAACCTTGAGAAGAGCATCCTGGGCAGTGCAAAGAGGACTTTTCTCATTGAAATCCTCATCGATCTCAACGTCTTCCTTTTCCTTTACATAGCAATAAATGGTTATAACTCTATCCTTAGCACCTGGAAATGGATCCACCACCTTGACCTTCGCCTTGGTCTCCCCTCTAATTGCATTTATAACTTTCCCATTCTTTCCAATAACACTGCCAATCACATTATTTGGGCACAGAATTCTGTAAACAATTAGCTCATCATCGTCTCCTTTCTCATCTCTATCTGTCCTCCTCTTCTGGTTCTTGTTATCCCCGTCATTCCTACGCGATCTTTTTCCAGTCTCACCCATTATTTACTATAAGAATTACCCCTAAATGCACCATAATAAAAGTTAATAAACCTAATTAAACAATTATACACATTCTTGATAAACACAAAAATGAAACCAAAACTGGTCAGTGTTACACATTCCAAAAATATGATTTTCAGAAAGGGACTTCAGACAAAAATCGAATTTTCAGAATTTTTTCCATCTTGCCCCTCAGCAATTAAGCACATGATAATAAATACTCCCTTCATCCCAATTTATGTGGCACCTTTCGTATTTCGAGATTCAAACAAAAAAATTTTACTGTAATTTTTTCATATATATTTTGAATTATCAATCATTGTGTTTATTTCAAAAAAACTTGAAGATTCCATGCCCGAATTCACGGTCAAAATTAAACTATTTGACCACCAAAGAAGGTAGTGGGGTTGCTCCGAGACCTGAGTATGGAAAAATCCTTGGTAGGGAGCGCTTACCCCGAATGGGCCTACGCGACGTGAATCCAGATATATAATCGGGCTCCAATGCGGGTAACGGACACCGGGTGAGAAACGAAAAAAATTAAACTGTTTTGACTCTCGAAATCCGAACTATGCAGGGAATACAAAACTTACAAGAATAAATTGCCATCAACTATGCCTCGATCCTAAACTAGTCGAACCAGCTATATGAATTCTCTGTAGTATGAAAAAAAAAACACATCCAATTAAATTGAAACTGGACCTAAAAACATAAAGAATTTTTTTTTTTGGAACTATTCTGAATAATTAAACAAAGAATCAAAATAACATAATACATACAAAAATCGTAGCTGATAAAAAGATCGATTAAGACATAATTACAGTAGATTGGTCATAAAGAATATGTACCTAAATTGGAATTATGAAGAAAAGAGTTACACAATTGACTAGTAACAAAACCCTAAACGCTGATGTGATTCAATTGTATAATTATAGTTGGGGGTGGGGTGGGGGGAGGAAAGCTGCGCACCTGTGTGATGATATTCCAATATTAGGGTTTTTATTTTTCTGATGATAACTACTGGTTCAGACCGGGTTGGTTCGTTTGGAATTTGGGTCTTCCTCTTTGGGTTAAAGAGAATATTTTATTTGACTCTCTAAATTTGAACTTTGGTTGAATTAATAAATAAGTGGGTCATTGACCCGCTCAAAGTTACTTGTGCTGAAATAATTTGAATTCAAATAGGCTAAAAATCGGGTTATAACTAGGATCGCCGGTGGCTGGCCCACCGGCCTCGGGATTAGCGGGATCGGACGGGTCGGGGTGGAGAGGGGAGGTCGGGTGGAGGCGGGCAAAGGGGCCGGGACTAGCGGACGATACCGTGTCCCGTCCCGATCCCCGTTAGATGGGTAGTGGTCGGGTCGGGGTCAAAGTTTTTTTTTAAAAAAAAAATCACTAAATTAAAAATACTAAATTACTAACAAAGTAACATTAACATATACATACTCATATAGTCATATAGTGATAGTCATAGACTCATATTATACTATTATAATATTATAGTATTATAATTATACTCATATATATAATATATTTATAAAGTATAAAGTATAAACTAAATAATTAAACAAAGACAAGAAGAGTGTAAAAAAACATCCCAAGGTTGTTTTTGTGTCTCTTATATTATTAATTATTTCATTGAAATATACAAGATTCAGAATTACAACATTGTAGTGTACTGTTGTTGAAAAAAATTGCAAAAGACATAGAAAAAATAAAAAATTGCAATGAAATAAATTACCAATTTGAAAATATTTTTTCTAGTTTCTTTATAATTTCGTGTGGTTCTTCGGTTGGAATTAGTATATCTTGGTCAAATTGCTCCACGTCGCTACTCATGCCTTCAGATAAAATGTCGTTGTAGTTGTCGTCTTCTTCTTCGTTAATCTCGGTCGATGCGCCTCGCCCGCTCGCTCGTATCCAATCTCGAATAAACCGCCATCTCAAGATGTCTCCGGCTAACGAGTGTCGTGCTCTCCTATTTGAAATCGCTGCGTAAAAGCGCTTCGAAGCGATTGATGACGCCAGAATGTTCAAAATATCTCGCCATCATTGAAAGTGTCGGAAATGTCTTCATTCTGCATCCAATATTTGTGAAGTCTTCATTTCCTCTTCATTGATAATCGCTTGGTAAGGTAAATTACCCGCAAAACAAAAACATCGAACTCGCTAATTTGGTTAGCATCACATTATGCACATTCTATTTCTGAGGCTTTCAATAGAATCAATACTAGCCCCAGAAACAGCATGTCTTTTTTTAGGCTGTGTTGAAGAAGAAGATGGTACGAAAGTCGGTTGGTTACTAGCACTTTCTTGCTGGTAATGCCGATATACTTTTTTGCATTCATCTTCTACGCTATTCAACACTTCTTCTAGCGTTTGTTCAATAGGTGGCTCAACATTTAAATTTTTGGGAGTTGGAGGTGGTAGTACGTCCATACAGGTATAAATATTTTCAATAAGACTTTTACAACCCTCTACTTTAATAGTCGGGTTTAATACAGCACCAATAATATAAATAGGGGGAATATGAATAAAATATTTCTTTAATTTCATAACATTTTTTAATAGCTGTCTTATAAGCAGGTTTTTCCATATATTCTTTAAGAAGTAAAAATATTATAGCTATATAAAACAACATAGTTGAAATAGTAGGATAATATAAAGTAGAAAATTCTTTTGTTGCTCGTTGAAAATTCTCTAGAAATACAATAAGTTCTCTAATTTTGTCCCAATCATTATCCACAATCATATCATTTGGATTTTGGTTATGGGCGTTAAAAAATAAAGTGATAGGTTTTCTATAGTCATAAGCAACAACTAGTTGGTCATATAAAGAATTCCACCTAGTTGGTACTTCTTCGGGAATTTTTTTGTAAGATAGTCCACAATCGTGACAAATTTTTTTATATTCTTTTTTCTGTTGAATTCTATTATTTTTAAAAATAAAGTGTATAGCAAATTGTATTTTTTCAAAAATATCATGAAAAAATGAAAGACTATCTTTTACAACTAAGTTATAAATATGGCACGCACATTTGATATGAAAATGTTTTGAAAAAGACGGAGTTAAAACATCTCTTAAAATACAAATAGCAGCATTGTTAGAAGATGCATTATCTAATGTAATACTCATAACTTTATCAGTTATTCCGTAATAATCGCAGACTGAATAAATATTTTCTGAAATAAACTCACCAGTGTGCCTATTATCTATATATCTATATGCTCAAATACGTTTTTGCATAGACCATTTATAATCTATCCAATGACAGGTTACCGTTAAATAATCATGGTCGTTAGTACTACGACTTATATCAGAAGTTAGAGCGACTTTGCAATTTAAATGATATAATGAATAACGCAAATATTGTTGATATTCGTGTGCAAATTTAAACATGTCTCTCTTAACCGTTGATCTAAGAAAACCTTTATAAGCAGGATTATACATATCTCTAATATAATGAATAAAACCAGGCGATTCAGGAAATGAAAAAGCCAAATCCTTCACAGCAACTAATTTTGCTAGTGTTTCCCTATCTTTATGTTTATCGTATTTAGGGCCTACAACTCCCCCCGTCATAGGGTTAATTTGACCCTGTACTTTGTCCGGGACAGTATGTGAACCTTGTCCCGATTGAGAGAACGCTTGCTCACCATCTTTCTCAATCATGTATTGGGCATGCAAGGCTTTGTGTTTTTGCAATAGGTGTCTTCCTAAACCCCCCCCCCCCCCGTCCCATCATGACCTTGTCCAGTTTTAAAAGAATAAACATTTTTACAAGTTTTACATACAACTACTTGATTCGGTACGTCCCTGTCAAAATATTTCCATACAACTGATTTTAATGGTCGTTTTGCCGGACCTCGTCTCATACTAGGGGGATAAGAGGCATTTCACTAGTGGGTGTATCATCATCTTCATTAGTAGGTGTATCATCATCTAGAGTGTCATCTAAATTAAAATCTTCTTCATTTTGAGGATAAACACTTGTGTCAAGATCATATGGTATTTCAGGAAACAGTTCAGGATCTATAAAATCATCTTGTCTAGGAATACTAGAAGAAGTACCCTTGCCCTTGTTACCCGCCCTACTAGAAGAAGTACCCTTGCCAAAAATACTTTTTACTCTTTTCATGGTAATAAATAGTTAAAAACTTAAAGATAATGAAATTAAATGTGCTAAATGAAATAAAAACAAAATAATAATTTAATGAGAGAACGAATGTACCAAACGCAAGCGTAAGTCGACGTGTGTCGAAGGTTGAAAATTGAAACTTTGCTCGATAGATAATCCTCAAGCTAGTTGTCAACTTCACTCCCAATTCTCAAATTAATAAATAGATTGAATATGTAGTAGACAATGTTGTATAAAGATTGATTGATTGAGAGATTAGAGAGTAGAAAGATTTGTGAAAATAATAAGAAGAGAATGAGGTATTTATAGTTGGAAAATTGGGTTAAAGTGTAAATATAATAACTTAGGGGTTAAAAATAAATATAAAGGGTAGAGGTTGGGGAGGAAGCCAAAATGGTCGTTGTCTAACGGCCAAAATATAAAATAGTTAGACAACCGCTATTTTCAAAGCGTGGCGGCGGGATCGGGGCACTGGCGGGGTGGTCGGGCGGGACCATACTGTCGCCCGGTTCGAGCCCCGATCCGTTTTTTTATACTGGTCGGATCGAATCGGCGGGTCGGTCGGCCATTGGCGACCTCTAGTTATAACTCAACCCACCCAATTTTAATTATGTTTTAAATCTTTTATTTGTCTTCTTATAATTTGTTTGAGTACCTAATAAATCTTTTTTCTTATATTATTAACGTATATAGCATATCAAATAAAAAAAAATTAGATAAAATTTCTCATGAATCAATCTAGACTTTATATGATCCCAGTTTTAAATGGACTGAATTAAGCGGGTCAAAATGGATTGAATTAATAAAATAAATGAGTTAATACAAAATTTACAAAAGTAAATTGCCTATCAAATACGCCTCGATACTAAACTAGTCCAGTCAGCTACGTGAATTCTCTATGGTTAGGAATTAAAAAAAGAATGACTTACTTTTCTTTTTAATTCATAAAAAAATGGCAATAATTTAATTTTAAATTTTATCTTTTATGCAAAATAAGATGATCTATAACTACACAAATATATTTGGCTTATTTTAGACCATAAGATTCAAAAGTCTTCTTTTATTTATTAAAATGTGTGTCAAATGAAAGTATATCATATAAATTGTGAGGGAGAGAGTAAATAGAAACTATTCTTAAGCAGGGTATTCACGATTTGGTTATAACCGATCCAAATCAAAACTAAACCAAACCGATTAAATAAATCGATATTTATTTGATTTTGCTTTTAAATTTTTAAAAATCAATAATGTTTGGTTTGGTTTGATTTTATTAAAACAAAAAAGGAAGAAAAATCAAACCAAAACTATAATTTTTTTATATAAAATTTTATAATTATACATATGCAATATATTAATTATTATAAATAATTTTAACTACTTTGTATACTTCTTCATCAATTTTTTTATATCTCTAATAGGCTAATGAACTTACACCTTAATTAAACTCATTTCTTAGAAAGCCACGAATCCAAACTCGTTTATTCAAATAAACAATTATAAAGTTTACCTAAAATTCTTTTATATTTCCTATAAACTAGATTTATTCACTTGTTTAAAACTTATAAATCTTAAGACATTTCTACATAATTCAAGAAAATTATAGTCACCACAATAGAAGGGTAATAACGAATTATAAGTTGAAAATGGATAAAAAATTCTTTCCTAATTGTAGAAAAAAATAAAAGAGAAAAATATCATTAAGTTTCTTTAAAAAAATAAAAAATCAAACCAAACCGAATCAACCCGACTATAACCAACCCGATGGTTATGTATTATATTTGATTTGGTTTGGTTCTAATAATTTAAAAACCACCAAACTTAATTTGATTTTAATTTTGATTTTAACTAAAACCTACTCAAACTGAACCTTATTATGAAGGATTAGACAAACAAAGAGGCAAAGCAACATAGTACATACAAAAATTCGAGCCGATAAAGAGATCTAAAAGCGAAAAACACCATAATCTACTTATAAAAAGACACACACACATCATGATAAAAGATAATTTTAAAAACGTAAACAAAATTAAATTACACTGATCATAAAGAATATATACCTAAATTGGATTATGAAGAAAGAATTACACAGCTGAATCACAATTGATGTTATTAAAATGCATATACGTACACCATGTAACATTGTATTAATCTCTCTTGTGGAGTCTTCTTATTAATATCAAATATATATAGTGTACAATATTTATCCCTTATACAATAGGAATCTTAAACTTAATCACAAGAGAAATTCTAGTCTTACCATAATTATATTTACACAATATATGGAATATATTATAATTATGGGATATGGATGACTTAATGGACAAATATACGTTTACACACCCCCTCAGTAGGAGCGGGGGAGACCGGACGCTGAGACTGGATCTGAAGTCAAGAAATAACTATCTGGGAAGTCCTTATATCTGCATACTGATAGGATGAGGGAACATGTAACACTCTGACATAGCCTAGCGCAACTTTCTCACGAATGAAGTGCAAGTCTATCTCAATGTGCTTGGTTCGCTGATGCTGAACCGGATTATGAGAAAGATATATGGCAGAGATGTTATCACAGTACACAATAGATGCCTGACGCAAAGGACACTGAAGTTCTAACAGTAAATTTTTGAGCCAACAAATCTCAGCTACCACATTTGCAACGCCTTTGTACTCAGCATCGGCACTGGAACGAGATAAGGTAGCATGTCGCTTGGCAGACCAAGAAATTAAATTATCCCCTAAAAAAACATCAAAACCGGAGGTGGAGCGTCGCGTGTCCGAACACCCTGCCCAATCTGCATCCGTATAAAAAAGCAACTTGTTTGATGCAAAAGGGTATAGGTGCAAATCATAATCAAGTGTGCCCTTAATGTATCAGATGATACGCTTAAGAGCAGTGAAATGAGACTCTCTGGGGGCATGCATGAATAGACATACCTGCTGAACAACATAAGCAATGTCTGGCCTTGTAAATGTGAGATACCGAAGTGCACCTGCAAGGCTCCTATACAGAGTAGGATCGGAGACTGGAGCACCATCCATGGCACTGAGCTTAGATTTTGAATCAACTGGAGTAGGTGAAACTTTGCAATTCGCCATCTTAGCCCTGTACACGATCTCCTCTACATACTTATGCTGACACAAAAATATGTGGTTGGCAGACCTGGTCAATGATATCCCCAAAAAATAACTCAGCTTCCCCAAATCAATCATTGTAAATTCGAATTTAAGCAAGACAATAATCTCATTTTTCAACCCGTCGGAGGAGACAGTAAGAACAATATCATCCACGTGTTATGTGTATTTTGTATACGCTTTTTGAGTCATTTTTAGTTAGTATTTTTCCCATTTCCGTTTAAATAAGTGTAGTGTTTGTGTCATTTTTCCTTTCTTTTGAGTCACATCGGTTCAAAAAGGCAAAATGGTGAAAATGAGTGAAACGTTGGCATAAAATGAGGGTCCTGAGGCAAAAAAAGATTGAAAATTGGAGATTCATACGAAGGTGAAGTAGCACCGCAGTTCCCAGCAGCAGGACCGCGATGCCAGAAGATCAGAGAACCCGCAGGACTTTCGGTACCGCGGTGCCATTCTGCATAACCGCGGTGCCGATGCGGAAAATTCAGAATCCGAAGTGGATTTGGCCAAGGGCAGAAGGGTCCAGAGGGCACGAAATTTGCAACATACTTAAGCCCTTGGGACTATTCTATTGAGGAGAGTTGGTCATTCTAACACACAACACATCACAGGGCAAGGATTGAAAGCTACAATTGGAGACTTTAGTTCGCAGTGCTTTTCTTTCTTTCTTTTTAATTCAGTTTATGTTTGGATTGTATTAGTTCTTAGTGTGACTATGGCTAGGAGCTAAACACTTTATTAGGGATTTTCTTTTGAATCGCTTGAAACTCTATCTCATGACTTAATGCATTAGTTTGATTTCTTCTTCACTTGATTAAGGTTTATTCAATAATTTGTATGAATGTTTGATAGTTAATTGATCACTAATTATCATAATCTTTATGATTTTGAATCAGGAACCGAGAGGAGAGATTTGGATATGCTGTAATTGAATAGACATAGGTTAAAATTACGGACGAAAGTACCCTGATACTTGTGTAGCATTATATGTTACTGTTCTTAATTCTCATATGTGGTAAATCCTATCATAGAAATATAGAAGAGTTCTGCACTGGGGTTGAGCTTATATATATTCTAACCGAAATATAAGACAGTCTAGTTAACCGCTATCTTAACGTAGAAGAAGAAGTCATTCTAATTGCATTAATGATTGAATAGAGTGGATAGTCAAGGATTTTGGAAGCCCTAATTCCTTCATAATTGATTAAACCACAATAATTTAAATTACTTCTCGCAATTATTTTAGTAGTTAGATAAAAACTCAAATCAAATATTGTTTGCCAAATATATAATCTATAATAGATGTTTGGTAATTAGAAACCGGTCTCTGTGGACGATAAACTCGGTCTTACAGACTATATTACTTGTGAACGATACGTACACTTGCGTGAGCAATTGGACACGGTCCTAACACCACGTAAAGTAATAAGTAAGCAGTGCTACTACCTCGATGAAAAATGAAGAGTGATGTATCACTCTTGCTGAATACAAACCCAATCTGCAAGATATATCTGGCAAAGCGATCATATCACGCACGGGGGGCCTGTTTCAGGCCATATAGTGACTTACGGAGACGACACACATAGTGAAGAACTGCTGGATGGGTGAACCCAGACGGCTGATGTATGTAGACTGTTTCTCTCAGATCCCCATATAAGAATGCATTATTCACATCAAGCTAATGGATCGGCTATTGTTTGCCCATGGCAAAACTGTGCGAATGGTAATTGGTTTGACAACCGGGCTGAAGGTCTCACCACAATCAATGCCCTCCTACTGATTTGTGCCATTAGCCACAAGTCGTGCCTTATACCTCTCAAGATCTCCAATGTCTCTGAATTTGTGACGAAATAGCCACATACAACGGATCACATTCACCCCCTCAGATCTAGGTACTAGATCTCACGTGTGTTATTTAGTTAAAGCATTGAATTCCTCATACATAGCCGCATTCCAATTAGGGTCTTGTTTGGTCAATTTAGAGTTCTTGAGAATTGGAGAAATGGTTTGGGCAGACAAGTTAAATTGGACTTTGGGTTTGAAGATTTCATGTTTGTCACGAGTTTCCATTTGGTGAGTGGGGACAGTGGGAGGCTCTAAGACTGAGGGATTGGTTGGATATGGAGAAGGTTAGGGTGACGCCGTCGGAGGTGCCGCGGTGCCGTGATCAAGGGTCGTGGCGCTGGGACGCCACCGAGGCGCAGTGATCGTGGCGCGACGTGGAGGACCGGATGCACTCTATGAAGTTTTGGCACCGCGCGCCAAAGACCGGCCGCGCTATCGACGGTGAATCAGGACTCTGCTCGCAGGAGTTTTGGCGTCGCCCCTTGGGGCCACGACGCTAACGAAGAACCACTCGGCAAAAAAAGTGATTTTGTGGTAGTGCTATGATCTAGTTGACTGAGAATGATGGGAGAGATGACATGCTTGTCGAGAAAAGAGTAATCCGGTTTTTTGAACTTTTTAAGATTCAAAAATGGGAAGGTGGTCTCATCGAATGTGACGTGATGAGAGATGTGGATCTGACGAGTGGACAAGTCATAACATAGATAACCCCTATGGTTTGGCAGAAAGTCTAGGTAGACACATGGAGTGGACCGAGGAGCTAGTTTGTGAGGGGCAGTAGAGGCAAGGTTAGGATAGCATAGACAACCGAATATCCTGAGATGATCATAAGAAGGGACTCAATGATAGAGGATTTCGGTAGGGTCATTGTGAAGCCCCAAATTTGTTACAATAACAATAAACATTATTGTGTCTATGTGATTATGTTATTATTGTGTCCATGTGATTATGTTACGACTTTATTCACATTCGAGGACGAATGTTGCTTAAGGAGGAGAGAATGTGAAATCCGGAAAAAAATAAATAATAATATATAGTTGTGGTTGGGTTAATAAAAATATATATATATATATATAAGAAAACAAAGAATAAATTGCATGGGATAGAGTTAGTGTTAAAGTTGGATAAATAGATAGATAAAATGAAAATAAGGAAACAAAAAAACAACAAAAGAAAAGAAAAAAAAAAGTGCATGCATCAAAGTGCAGCAAAGTGCACGTCCCACACTCCCTTCCCTTCCCCCTTCCCCCCCTTTTCATTTCCCTTCAATCTTTTGGTTTTTCACCTCCCATAAGTTATAGAAAACTCCTTCATTTATACATTGTATTTACACACAAACAAAGGACATAACATAAAGGTTAGAAAATCATAAAAAAACAAGTGAACAAGAAGGAAAAAAATCAAGAAAATATCAAGGGAGGAAGGAAAACAAGAAAATTATGGAACACTAAGGAGCAAGGACCACTTGTAGCAACCGAACCACAATCTTTTTCACACTTACAAGGTGAGTTTTCTCACTCAGAAATTCTTGGTAACATCCTTTATTTTTAGTTCAATACATGTTGGAATAAGAATTGAGTGTTGAAAAGGAATATTGAACTTTTGATGGTTTAGATAACTAGTTGTGTCATGAACCTTACGAACTGTTCTCACTGAGTTATAATTGTTAGAATTTGATGAAATTCGGAAGAATTGTACACCTCTCTAATATAATCATATAGAACCAAAAATGAGGTAAAATGGACATACGGTTTGAAAGTTATCATAGTTCAAAGTTTCTGCCTTAGATTTGGTCGAAATTCGGAAAGGCATAATTACGGACTATTTTTATTAAGTTTTACTTATTAGAATTATATGAAAATTTACATGGTTGTAAATCTCTCTGTTACGGACAGATATATATAAAGATTTATTAAAACGGACTTACGAGTTGAGAGTTATTGTAGTTTGAAGTTGCTGCCTCGGATTCGTCGTAATCCAGAAGGGCAGGACATTGAAACATAAAACTGTACTAATCGGTGGGGAATATGAAAATTGTTGCTAAATGAAAGTTCTAGATCTCTTTGTTGTGGACATTTTTAGACCTTACGGGGGTCTATCCGACTTACGGATTGAGATTTATCGCTGCTTAAAGTTTATGCCTCGGATCTATCGATATCCAGGAAGGGCAGCGAATAAAAGTGTAAAACTGTACCAAACGGTACAGAATATGAAAGGATGGTTCACATGGAGACGTGTATCTCTCTGTTCTCGTCGTTTTGAGAATTTATGGGGCTTGAACGAGTTTACAGATTAGGAGTTATGACTATTATAAGATTGGGTGCTGTCTAATAAAAATTCTGCCGAAACAAATTTTATGTGGCTGTTTTGAGGATAAATTTGTGCTAGTTACCCAAAGTAGTTTTAAATGAAATTTGGTACAGTGAAATATCCCCGTCTTACCTTAGTTTCCGCTTGAGAAACACCTTAGTTGGAGTTATGGTTAAAAAGTTATAATCGTTACAAGTATGAATGACAGAATGTTAGAAAAGAGAATAGTATTTATTCGATCTTCTGAAAAATATGAAAAGTGAATACGTGTTCACATAAATATATAAATATATAATGGATCGGGTTGCACGCCGCAACAAAACGTAAAGTGAATACGCGTTCACAAATACGTAAACATAATGGATCGGTTGCACGCCGCAACAAAACGTAAAGTGAATATATGTTCACAAATACGTAAATATAATGGATCGGGTTGCACGCCGCAACAAAACGTAAAGTGAATACACGTTCACAAATACGTAAACATAATGGATCGGGTTGCACGCCGCAACAAAACGTAAAGTGAATACGTGTTCACAAATACGTAAATATAATGGATCGGGTTGCACGCCGCAACAAATATGGAAGATGAATACATGTTCACCTATATATAAATATGAAAAGTGAATACGCGTTCACAAATATATAAATGTAATAAACATGTGGAAATGCAGGGGAATGTCTTAACGTATAATACGAGATAAAATGAAGTGTTAGTTAAACCGAGAATTTTCTATGAGGAGTTGTTGCATATTTAAAGATGTTGTAACCTGATATGTTTTTGCAATATGCTTATTACGTTATAATGTGATTGCACTTGGAATATTGTGGTGTTACTTTGAATTGCAGGGTAAGGTTCTCACCATTTGCATGGTAGGGCTGACTCTTTATTTAACATGTTTCAGGAAAGCGTGATAGAGGAAAGGCTCCACGCCAAGGCTAGCGATCGTCCCGCAGCCTCTTGTCATACCAAGTCCATTGCTTCGGGCTTGGTACTCGTCAGGTTCAGAATGTCAGTTCCAGTGTCTCGGGAAATGCCCGTGTGGAATGGGCTCCCTTCCAACTTAGAATAATCTTTGTCAGTATGTCTATGTAGAAATAATATTTGCACGAGCATAGGCTCGCGTTATGTTTTCAATAAAGTCATAAACAGATTTCTTTATTGTTATTTTTATTAATAGCTCCGTATTTGAATATAAGTTTAAATTTCTAAATAAAGAGAATTAAATGGTGCTCCTGGTGGGAAATAATTGTCCAGGTGCCATCACGCCCTAAGTAAAGGCTTAGGAAAAGTCGGGGGGTGACAATCATATTGTGAAGAGTGCTAGTTGGGAGAATATTGAGAACGTATTCTGACATTTTAGCAGCATAGACCCAGAAGAGCGGAGGTAGGGACGCATGAATCAATATAGTGCGAATCTATTGTTAATGGTGCGGATGATTCTTTCAGCTTTACCATTTTGTGGGGAGGTGTTGGGGCAAGAGAAGCAAAAGACCATGCCATTATTAGTACAAAAATGGTGAAACATAGAGTTGTTGAATTCACGACCATTATCACACTGAAAAGATTTTATACCTTTTGCAAACTGTGTTTGACTGAATGTTCGAAACTCAAGAAATTTGACAAACACTTCCGATTTAAATTTGAGAGGATAAAACCAAACAAAGTGAGAAAAATCATCTAGTAAGATGAGATAGTATTTATGACCGAGAGAACTAGCGACAAGTGATGTCCATAAATTGGCATGTATAATATCAAAAGGTGCAAAAGTAACACTAGTAGATGATTTAAACGAAAGACGAATATGTTTTTCTAAAGAACAAGAAACACAGTTTTGGGTAAGCTTTCCATTACAAGTAATAAAATTATTGCCTCTAAGAAAATTAAAAAATGGGGCTCCTGGATGACCAAACCTATTATGCCATGTTGAGGAAAAAATGGCCGCTAGAGAGACGGAGAGCTAGATCTGGCAGCGGAGGTGGAGTGAATGGATAGAGATCCCCCGTGCTATTGTATCTCGTAAGAGGTGTCTCCGTATGAAGATTCTTCACAGTGAAACCAAAAGGGTCAAATTTAACAGAGACAAAGTTATTACGAGTAAATTTGCGGATGAAGATTAGATTCTTAATTACATGTGGGGCATATAGGGTATTTTTAAGAGGGAATGAATTCAGAGGTGGTGTGTAGGATGTATCATAACCCTTTATTGAAATGCGGTGGTCACTACCAACTGTAACAAATTGAGGTGCTTTAAACCAAACAGTTTGGGAATATTACCTGCAGACCGGGTGAGGTGAGAAGTGGTTCCGGAGTCCATATACCAGTTGTTGTCAGACTGTTGCATATTGAGACTGCTGAAGGCCTGACCTAACTTAGTAGGTGTCATATTGGACGAGGGCTACCGAATCGCCGCGTATGAAGTGGGCTTGCCGCGGTACATCGGACATGCCGGTGGGCGAGCAGGCCCAATAACCCGTGGTTGAAATCTTGGTTGAAGGTTGCATCGATCGCGCGCGCGCGCTGTATCGCATCTTGTTGAGTCGAAGCCATTTAATAAGTTTTGGGATAAAGGGAAGAGAAACAAAAAAAAAAGGAAAAAGTTCTTTCCCGGGCAAAGAAAAGAAAACAAGTTGTTGCTTGTTCTCGGGTGAATAAAAAGAGAAGGAAAGGGATGCTATAGTGGCACTGCAATTTGCGTATGCTAGACAACCTGCTTATGCTAGACAAAAGGACATGTGACTTGACAGGTACTTTTCTGAGAAAGGGAAAAGTTAAGGGATGGTACAGTGACACTGCAATTTGCAGCCGAGTAGAGACACACAAAGAGGAGGTCTCGGGAACATAAAGAAAATTTTCAGAACCCGATATGGTGCGACTGTTACGGCTGCTGAGAAAATAAAATAGGGTTTAGGTTTTGACTTCTGATACCATGTAAGATCTTAAAATTAGTATATAATATTAATCTCTTATACAATAGGAATCTTAAACCTAATCACAAGATGAATCCTAGTCTTACCATAATTATATTTCCACAATATATAGAATATATTCTAATTATGGGATATGGATGACTTAATGGACAACTATACATTTACACACCAAATAGTAAAACTGGAAGCAAAAGAAAAAAGAAAAAGCAAGTCGCTCAACAAGAAGTTAAAAAAACCTAAAATGTAGCTACTATTCATTGACAACAAGATAATTGGAGAGGAAATGAATTCCCAATTGGAGTACTATTTTTTTGGTAAATTAGATATATATATATATATATATATATATATATAATAATAATAATAATAAGATAAACGAGTTACCCAACATTCAGACTTATGCTTATTACATGATTTGACGCATTGATCATAGTCTACAAATCACAAAAAATTACCCTACGGTCATAAGTTTATCTCATTACATCCTTCCAAAAAATATCTACAACATAAGAGAGGGTGCAATAAAAAACTTCGCACCATCAAAAAAATTCTTCATTGCTTCCTCCTTAGTCAGTGTATTTGCACAATGTTCTGCTCACGGTAGATGTATTTTAGTTCCGAATGGCCCAGCTTGTGTATCAAGGACCTGCATTAAAAAATAATAGACATGTAAGGTAAATGTTCTTGTTTGATAATTTTGATTACTTCCTTAGAATCACAGTTGATCTCCTGGTGCATCAGATTCTAATCAAGCTAATTGTAATCCCTGCATAATAATTGTTAGTTCAACATAGATATTAGTGGTGTTAGGAAGCCATTTGCTAAAGTCTAATATCGAGTCCCATCTATTGTTCCTAATCACTCCACCAATGCCATATATCTCAAGACTTTCGAAGTTGGAGCCATCAGTGTTAAGCTTAAAGGTGCATGTTTAGGGGGTTCCCATTTTAGAGAAATGTTAATTCTCCTACTGCTTCTTTGATGGTGACTTATGAGACTACTAAATTCAATAGCTTTGCCATAGGCATTTTGAAAACAAGGCTGGTCATTCTTATTATTAAAGATGTTGTGATTCCTATTTAATCATATTTTCATTAAGCAGAAGGGTAGTAAGGTTGCCCATTGTAAGAGGTGATTATAACTACTAGATTTTAGAACATTTCAAGTGTTTGTGAAAGAACTAGAGGTGTTGAATATGGTGAGGTTGAGGGTTATGAGGGGTGTAGTGGTACAATGAAGGACAACTTTACTCTAGAGATTGTTAGTAGCACTACATTCTGTCACGCTCCGAACCATGGCCTGGAAAAATACGACACTCGGTGTCTAGTTGTATGTGACCGAGCCAATCACATGACTGCTTAAGCAACATGGGCATCAAAATATACCATAATAATTATTTAAAAACATGTAACTCAAACTGCTGAACTTATAATCTGCAAGTATATAGCGGAAATAGTCTAAAAATATTTTAAATTTGAAAAAATAGTAATATTGTCATGTTTTATATGCTGACTAGTCTAGTTTATAATATTTCTGACACGAGTCTGGTAGACAAGGCCCTAACATATGCTGACTAGACTAGTTTATAAAATTTCTGACACGAGTCTGGTAGACAAGGCCCTGACATACCTCTATCATAAAATATAATACTGAAATAATAGACTGACACCCCGAATGAGATGGGGCTCACCAAGCAACTGAGACTGAAGCAATTCTATTGTGCATATCCGTCGTTCTGAAATTCGACACCTACACCGTGAAATGTAAGACCCATGCAAAAGATATGTTAATACATTTTAATTGTACTGTATGTAAAACAACTGAAATAAATAAATAGATGTGCGGTACTCGGAAAAAAGGGCAACCCAAATCAATAACCAAATACTATACTTAATTTGAAACTAAAACAAATAATTAATAACTGAACGAGGAAGCAAATAATAAGAATATTTCTTGTACTGAAATGGAGAATCACATGTTAACCTGAAGTAATAATAATAATAATAATAATAATAATAATAATAATAATAATAATAATAATAATAATAATAATAATAATAAATAATAATAATAATAATAATAATTGTGGTCTTAGGCCCAATGCGCGTGCACAATTGTGTGGTCATGTGCCCAAGTATACATATACATAAATTGTGGCCTTGAGCCCAAAATATAGGTGCTCAACGTGATACTGGAATACTGAAATATACTGATATGAAATATTGAACATGAATTCACGAACTGATTATTAGTACTCAAGCTTTAACTATTTTATAAATATGCTAAATATTCTAAAATGAGACTCGTGGATATCAAACACAAGTCTATATTGATTACGCATTTAGTTCACAACAATCAAACTGATAATTATGAACAACTATAAAGTTATAATCACAAGTTTTAGTATTTTCATGAACTAGGGTAAAGTCCCAAATTCTAATGTTATTCATTTAGTCTCGATAAATGAGGCGTGGGGAAGAACATATACATTCCCGCATGTGGATAGAAGTTCTACATACCTTAATCGCTTTAATAAATGTCTTAAAAATCGGAACTTTGGAATAGAAATCCAAAAATTAAACCCTGAACCTTAAGTTGGATTTATCCTGAAAAATTCTAGGTTAAGAATATTGATTCTACTTAGAATTCATTAGGATTACGTTAGAATTACATAGAATCGCCTGAAAAGGCTTACCTTGGTGTATGATATGGTTGGGAAGAGAGATTCGTTCTAGAGTTTGGGGATTGTGAAAAACTAATTTTGAAACTAAGTTTGCGTATTTATATTGTTTGTTGTCGTAATGATTTGATGGTCAATATTGATGGTCAATATTCACGGTCAGGGTCTGGGCCGTCAATAATTGTACGGTCCGTATAATCAGAACGTCGAATTAATTTAATTAACTTACAACTTTCCAATGACTTCAAAACTTGAGAGGCTTCACACGGTAAAAAGGGACATACCATCAATATTTATACGGTCCTTAAAATCCATTAGGTTTCATCAATTTCAAGAACTGGATCGCAGTTCACTTTGACGATGCGTAAAATCTTTTACGGTCCGTCAATCTCGGCATCAAATTTAATCTGTAGAACTGGAACTGATTTTCAACTCTAAACTCCCCACTTTGGTTTCTTTAATCCCTGAATCATAAACATGACTTAGTTTGAAGGTACGAGGTGTTACAATATCTGCCCATTAGGATCATTCATCCTTGAATGATGGATCGTGGTTAAAAATGAGATTGGACCTTAAATGTGACTGGCAAAAACATGAGAATAATGAACTGTCATGAATACATTAATAATGAGTTGAATACTTAGTTGAACATTAAACTGAATACTAAACTGAATTACTGAACTGAATAAGAGGTGCATATGTAAATTTTAGTTACCTTTACTATTTTCTACTTGTTCTTCAAATAAATATGGATATCTGTACTTTATGTCCTCTTCGGCTTCCCATGTAGCCTCCTCAATATTTTGGCTTCTCCACACAACATTTACTGAGGCAACTTTCTTATTTCTCAACTTTTAAATTTGACGATCCAAAATAGCCATTGTGATCTCCTTATGGTCAAACCATCCCTAACTATAATGAAGTCGGTAGGGACAACCAACGATGGGTCTCTCACACACTTTCTCAACATATCATGACACCTTTCATAGGTAAAAATTTCAAAAATACTCAATCATCAACTTGAAACTATAAGTCCATGTGTCTTACATCCGAATAGGACTTTGACAACTCTGAGCTATTTTCAAATGCTTCTGAATCAACTTAACTTTTTCCATAGACCGGTGGACCAAGTCTGGTCCCAACAACGTTGTTTCACCAACTTCAAATAAACCAATTAGCGATCTACACATTCGCCCATAAAGAGCTTCGAACGGTGCCATCTGGATACTAGTATGATAACTATTATTGTAAGAAAACTCAATGAGATGAAAATGATCATTCCAATTACCCTTAAAATTGAGAACACATGCTCTCAACATATCCACAAGAGTCTGAATAGTACGTTCTGTCTGGCCAACTATCTGAGAATGAAAAGCTATGCTGAGATTTACCTTGGTACTCAATCGTTTTTGGAAGACTTTAAAAAGTGTGTTGTGAACTTAGAACCACAGTTTGAAATAATAAACACTGGGGTCCCATGAAGCTTGACAATTTCTCGAATAAACAACTTAGCATAATCCTATACCGAGTATGTGGTCTTAACTGATAAGAAGTGGGTTGATTTAGTAAGCTGGTCCACAATTACCCAAATCGAATTATGCCTTCGCGCCGAGCGAGGTAGACTTGTTATGAAGTTCATATTTATTATCTCTCATTTTGAAATAGGAATGTCAGTTTTATGAGTCAAACCGCCATGCCTCTGGTGCTCGACTTTCATGATATGGACATTTTCTTTGCAAATCCTTGAATCGCTCCCATGAATCGTAGAGTGATTCACCATCCACCTAATAAAAGTTGTTCAACTTTCCCCTTAACTTTGCTGCTTTGGAAGGAGGGAAGAACTTTGCTAGAAACTTTTGGGTCAGTCCCGGTGTAGTGACGGTTGCGGTGATGAGTTCAACCAGCTTTTGGCTATATCCCTCAGTGAGAACGGGAAGAGCCTCAGTCTAATGGCATCGTCAGTAACGCCATTGTATTTGAAAGCGGCGCACAGCTCCAGAAAGTTTGCAATGTGCATGTGGGGATATTCAGATGGCAGTCCCCCAAATTGTACTATGTTCTGGACCATGCTCAGGATGGATGGCTTGATCTCAAAGTTGTTGGCCCCTATAGCTGGGAGCCTGATGCAAGTCTGTGCACCTGTGACCGTGGGAAGAACATAGTCCCCCAAACGTCTCTCTGCTGGGACATGTATTGGCTCCCCTACATTCTCAGGAACCTCATTGTCTGCTCCATTCTGATTTGGTTCGTTGTTCATGGTCAATGACTCATATATTCTTTTGTTGCGCATGTTTTGTTTGCAGGTTTTCTCAATTTCAGGATTGAAGGGAACAAGTGTGTCTGTCTCTCTTCTTCTTCGCATAAAATGAGTCACTGAGATAGATCAAAATCAACAACCAAATAAAGGCACACGGTTCTAACAGGAAAAATTAAAATTAAAATAAAAAAAATAAAGCCAAAGTAGAAATAAAAATAGATGATTCGATATTAGATGTACGCCAGTCCCCGACAACGGCGCCAAAAACTTGTTAGCGATATTTCGAATTCTCACGCAAGCGCACACATCGTTCACAAGTAATATAGTATGTAAGACCAAATATCGTCCACAGAGACTGGTTTCTAAGTACCGTTCATCTATTTTATGTTATCTATTTGGCAGTCGATATTTGATTGAGATTTTAATTTAACTACTAGAATAATTACAAGATTTAAACTAATAAAGTTGTAATCAATTATGAATGAATTAGGACTTCCAAAATCCTCGACTATCCACTTTATTCAATACTTAATGCGACTAGAATGATTCTTATTCTTTGTTAAGATAGAAGTTAACTAGACTGTCTTATATCCTGGTTAGGACATATAATTACTCAACCCCAGTGCAGAACTGTTCTATATTTCTATGATAGGATTTACCACATAGGAGGATTAAGAACAGTAACCTATAATGCTACACAAGTATCGGGGTACTTTCGTCCGCGATTTTAACCTATGTCTAGTCAATTACAGCATATCCAAATCTTTCCTCTCGGTTTTTTATTCGAAATCATATAGGTTATGATAATTAGTGATCAATTAATTATCAAACATTCATACCAAATATTGACTAAATCTTAATCGAGTGAAGAAGAAATCATACTACTGAATTAATTCATGAATAAAAGTTTCAAGTGATTCATAAGGAAAGCCCTAATAGAGTGTTTAGATCTTAGCCATAGTCACTCTAATAACGAACACAATATCCGTACATAAACTGAATTAAAAATGAAAGAAAGAAAATTATGTAGAACAAAGTCTCCAATTGTAGCTCAAATTCGCCTTGTGTTGTGTTGTGTTGTAGAATGATCAACCTTCCCATAACATTAATCCCTAGGGCTTAAATATCCTCTAATTTTCGTGCCCTATGGACCAATCTGTCCTTAGCCAATTTTCCTTCAAAACCGAAATTTTTTGCATTGGCACCGCGTTTCTACATACCATGATCACGGCGTAAATTCTGTAGCTTCAAAGACAAATGACATTGTGATCTTGCTGATGGCACGCGATCTTTGAAAGTCTTGTGGCTCCTCGATAAATATGGCACCGCGGTGCTGACTTCTTTCGCTCTGAGTTGCCAATTTCGTCATTTTCGTCTCGGGAGCACCTTTTCTGCTAATTTCTCGTTCTTTTTTGTCATTTTTCCTTTTTGCACCGCTGTGACTCAAAAGAAAGAAAAACAAACCTACTACTATACTAAACACAACAAAAACGAGTAAAATACCAACTAAAAATGAATCAAAAGGAGTATACAAAATACGCCTAACAAACCTCACGCAAGCGCACACATAATTCACAAGTAATATAGTCTGTAAGACCGAATATCGTCCACAGAGACTGGTGTCTAAGTACTGTTCATCTATTTTAAGTTATCTATTTGGCAATCGATATTTGATTGAGATTTTTATTTAACTACTAGAATAATTGCAAGATTTAAACAAATAAAGTTGTAATCAGAGTTATGAATGAATTAGGGATTCCAAAATTCTCGACTATCCACTTTATTTAATCCTTAATGTGACTAGAATGATTCTTCTTCTTTGTTAAGATAGCGGTTAACTAGACTGTCTTATATTTTGGTTAGGACATATAATCACTCAACCCCTGTGCAGAACCCTTTTATATTTCTATGATAGGATTTACCACATAGGAGGATTAAGAACAGTAACCTATAATGCTACACAAGTATCGGGGTACTTTCGTTCGCGATTTTAACCTATGTCTAGTCAATTACAACATATCCAAATCTCTCATCTCGATTTTTGATTTGAAATCATATAGGTCATGATAATTAGTGATCAATTAATTATCAAACATTCATACCAAATATTGACTAAATCTTAATCGAGTGAAGAAGAAATCATACTACTGCATTAATTCATGAATAAAAGTTTCAAGTGATTCATAAGGAAAACCCTAATAGAGTGTTTAGCTCTTAGCCATAGTCACGCTAAGAACAAACAGAATATCCATACATAAACTGAATTAAAAATGAAAGAAAGAAAATTACGTAGAAAAAAGTCTCCAATTGTAGCTCCAAATTTGTCTTGTGTTGTGTTGTGTTGTGTTGTAGAATGATCAACCTTCCCATAGCATTAATCTCTATGGCTTAAATATCTTCTAATTTTCGTGCCCTATGGACCAATCTTCCCTTAGCCAATTTGCCTTCGGAATTGAAATTTTACCGCGTTGGCATCGGTTCAAGATACCAGATCGCGGTGCCGAAATTCTGTAGCTTCAAAGACAAATGGCACCGCAGATCGCTCGATGGCACGCTGCTGAAAGTCCTGTGGCTCCTCGCTAAATATGGCACCGCGGTTCTGTCTGATGGCACCGCGGTGCTGATTTCTTTCGCTCTGAGTTGCCAACTTTTGTCCTTTTCGACTCGGGAGCACCTTTTCTGCCCATTTCTCGTTCCTTTTTGCCATTTCACCTTTTTGCACCGCTGTGACTCAAAAAAAAAAGATAAACAAACCTACTACTATACTAAATACAACAAAAATGAGTAAAATACCAACTAAAATGACTCAAAAGACGTATACAAAATACGTCTAACAAACCTCACGCAAGCGCACACATCATTCACAAGTAATATAGACTGTAAGACTGAATATCGTCCACAGAGACTGGTTTCTAAGTACCGTTCATCTATTTTAAGTTACCTATTTGGCATTCGATATTTGATTGAGGTTTTTATTTAACTACTAGAATAATTGCAAGATTTAAACTAATAAAGTTGTAATCAGTTATGAATGAATTAAGGTTTCCAAAATCATCGACTATCCACTTTATTTAATCCTTAATGTGACTAGAATGATTCTTCTTCTTTGTTAAAATAGCGGTTAACTAGATTGTCTTATATTTTAGTTAGGACATATAATCACTCAACTCATGTGCAGAACCCTTTTATATTTCTATGATAGGATTTACCACATAAGAGGATTAAGAACATTAACCTATAATGCTACACAAGTATCGGGGTACTTTCGTTCGCGATTTTAACCTATGTCTAGTCAATTACAGCATATCCAAATCTCTCATCTCGATTTTTGATTTGAAATCATATAGGTCATGATAATTAGTGATCAATTAATTATCAAACATTCATACCAAATATTGACTAAATCTTAATCGAGTGAAGAAGAAATCATACTATTGCATTAATTCATGAATAAAAGTTTCAAGTGATTCATAAGGAAAGTCCTAATAGAGTGTTTAGCTCTTAGCCATAGTCACGCTAAGAACAAACACAATATCCGTGCATAAACTGAATTAAAAATGAAAGAAAGAAAATTACGTAGAATAAAATCTCCAATTGTAGCTCCAAATTCGTCTTGTGTTGTGTTGTAGAATGATCAACCTTCCCATAACATTAATCCCTAGGGGTTAAATATCCTCTAATTTTCGTGCCCTATGGACCAATCTTCCCTTAGCCAATTTGCCTTCGGAACTGAAATTTCCCGCGTTGGCACTACGGTTCTGCATACCGACACCGCGGTGCCGAAAATCATGCAGCTTCAAGACAAATGGCACCGTGATCGCTGATGGCACCATGCGTCTGAAAGTCTGTGGCTCTCGGTAAATATGGCACCGCTTTCACTGATGGCACAAAGAATCGACTTTTTTCGCTCTGAGTTGCCAATTTCGTCATTTTCGTCTCGGGAGCACCTTTTCTGCCCATTTCTCGTTCCTTTTTGTCATTTTGCCTTATGCACCGCTGCGACTCAAAAGAAAGAAAAACAAACCTACTACTATACTAAATACAACAAAAAATGAGTAAAATACCAACTAAAAATGACTCAAAAGGCGTATACAAAATACGCCTAACAAACCTCACGCAAGCGCACACATCATTCGCAAGTAATATAGACTGTAAGACCGAATATCGTCCACAAAGACTTGTTTCTAAGTACCGTTCATCTATTTTAAGTTACCTATTTGGCATTCGATATTTGATTGAGGTTTTTATTTAACTACTCGAATAATTGCAAGATTTAAACTAATAAAGTTGTAATCAGTTATGAATGAATTAGGGCTTCCAAAATCCTCGACTATCCACTTTATTCAATCCTTAATGTGACTAGAATGATTCTTCTTCTTTGTTAAGATAGCGGTTAACTAGACTGTCTTATATTTTAGTTAGGACATATAATCACTCAACTCCTGTGCAGAACCCTTTTATATTTCTATGATAGAATTTACCACATAGGAGGATTAAGAACAGTAACCTATAATGCTACACAAGTATCGGGGTACTTTCGTTCGCGATTTTAACCTATGTCTAGTCAATTACAGCATATCCAAATCTCTCATCTCGATTTTTGATTTGAAATCATATAGGTCATGATAATTAGTGATCAATTAATTATCAAACATTCATACCAAATATTGACTAAATCTTAATCGAGTGGAGAAGAAATCATACTACTACATTAATTCATGAATAAAGGTTTCAAGTGATTTATAAGGAAAGTCCTAATAGAGTGTTTAGCTCTTAGCCATAGTCACGCTAAGAACGAACACAATATTCGTACATAAACTGAATTAAAAATGAAAGAAAGAAAATTACGTAGAACAAAGTCTCCAATTGTAGCTCCAAATTCGTCTTGTGTTGTAGAATGACCAACCTTCCCATAACATTAATCACATGGCTTAAATATTCTTTAATTTTCGTGCCCTATGGACCACTCTGCCCTTAGCCAATTTGCCTTTAATCGAAATTTTTCGCTGCACCGCTGCATACCAAGCGTGTCGAAATTCTGCAGCCACGAGACAAATGGCATCGCAGATCGCTCGATGGCCGCATGCTGAAAATCGTGGCTCGCAGTAAATATGGCACAACAGTTACGCTGATGGCGCATGGTCTTGACTTCTTTTGCTCTGAGTTGCCAACTTTCTTCCTTTTCACCTCGGGAGCACATTTTCTGCCAATTTCTCGTTCCTTTTTGCCATTTTGCATTTTTGCACCGCTGTGACTCAAAAGAATGAAAAACAAACCTACTACTATACTAAACACAACAAAAATGAGTAAAATACCAACTAAAAATGACTCAAAAGGCGTATACAAAATACGTCTAACAATTATGTTGAAGTCTATCATTTCTAACTCTACTAATCGGCTACGGTAATGCAATAATAGATTCTAACTGGACAACTCCTATATAACCGTCTGTCTATAACTGACTCACCAACTGTAGTAGATACCTCAAAACGTTCGTGTAACTTTTCTGGTTCTATCCCAAACTTCTTAGCAACAAAAGGGGTTACATATGATAGAGTGGATCTAGAATCCATAAAGGCATACACGTATAAAGTGAAGATCATTAATATACCTATGACGACATCTGTACGAGCCTCTATATCCTGACAGTATGCTAAATCATATAGGTAGTTTGGACCTCCACCTATGTTACTAGACTTGTGTTATACCCCGTATTTCCAGAGTATGTACGTAAGGGAATACGTACAAAAAGTCTAGCCTTAAAGTTTAGGCAAAACGTTTTTTTTGGGCACAACTCACAAAACGAATAGTTTTCCGACGAAACGTTTCCACAGCTTTCGTAGGGTAAATTCCGGCTATGCCATTTCTAATTTTTGCGGATTTTTCCGAGGCGAAACATTTTGGACCAACGGGAGGCGACACTTGGCACCCTCCAATTGGTGGACTTCAAATCGTCCATTTGGACGAATTGGACTAGCAATGGCACGTTTTTGTGCCTTGTGCACAAGTCAAGGAGTTGGTAGGATATTTGTGTATAGTTAATCCTCACCCTACACTTGCCTTGCACTTGTCTTAATCTTGGCCATTGGTTGGCCACTTCTTGACCTATAAATACCCCCCTTAAGATGAAGAGTTCTTCATCCACAAAGTTATCTTCCAAGTCTAAAAATCCTCTCCTCTCCTTTGAGCCATTTCGTCCAAACACCTCCCCCCCCCCTTTGAGTAGTTGGTAGAGGCTTCCTCCCTAGCTAGCCTAGCCAAACCTACCCTCCCTTGGTAGAAAAGTTGCCTTCTTGTATTGTTATAATGCCCAAAATACCCTAGCCCAAATACCTTAGTACTTAGTAGAAGTTGTGAAGAACTTCTAAGGTTTCTGAGCATACAACTTAGAGCAAAACCTTGCTCAGCGACTTTTCTAGGATATTATTGACCGAGGTAACTAATCCTAACCTCTTTTGAATTAGAGAATACATACTGTTGTAGTATAAGAATAAGTATAAATACTTAGAAGAATATCACGAATAGAATCAACTGTTACACAGTGAAGGGTTTTAAAGAAGAATAATCAAATCAGCATTTACATAGATGTTTTCACTGATGACTTATATAGCTCACGGGTGGAAGTACGCCCAACTTTCCATAGAATTGTGAACCCTCTGTTTAGAATGACCTTGAGTAGTCTTTGATAGATGTCTGTGACTATTATAGGTGACTCTCTGCGCGACATATTGAACTTGGCGGTGGTTTTATTGAGAAGGTATGTGATTCTTCCTAAAGCATGATATTTTACAATATATATAGTGCGGTAGACGCATGTGTTAATGAATAATAACTACGGCAATGTCTTTGACTTAAGCTGAATAATACTTACGAATGCCACGCTTAAGCACGAATAACACTTACGAATGCCTCACGCTAAGCTTTGAATAATAAAGATGCGAAAGCATTTCATAAGAATCTTGAATCATTTTTAATGAAGAGAACTAATTGGTTTTAAAGCAAGCTTAAGAGTTATACTAGCTTTATGGGAAGTTAAGTATAACCACTTAAGAATGATAAAAGAAGCAGGTTGCCTATGTGTTTATAATGGACTTATATTGAATTGTGAAAAGAATAAAAGATGGTTTGATAAGTAGACATGATATGATGCTATGTGTGTTAGTGTCTTGTAACGCTTGTATAAGAGAGTATTCTGTTGTGCTTATGTTGTTTAAAGATAATTTGTTATGTTAGTGTCTATCACTCACCTCTTGACATATTACGGGGGTTGCTCGCCTCCACGCGGGTAGACTCGGTGATGCAGGACCATGATTCGAGAATACCTCATGTTATACCCCGTAGTTGCAGGGTATGTATGTGAGGACGTACGTACGAGAGTACGACAGAAAATTTTGAAAAGAAAGAAAGATGTGAGTTTTCGACGGAAAAGTTTCCGGTTATTTGTGAAGAAAAAGGTTCGTTAATGGGAATTGGATTCCCAGATTTGGTATTTGGACTTCATAGATTATATTAGAATTTTGAGATTTTATTTTGAAATGGTCACGTGGGGCCCACGGAGAAATTTACTGATTTTTGGGGCCCACTTTGTTTTGAGATTTTGGCCATTGTGGATATTTTCTAAGGCGTTTTTGGGCGATAGGAGGGTGACACGTGTCACCCCGCCTGCGTGGCTTGGCCGAAATGACATTTGTGCACAACACGGTTAGAGTCGTTTTTGACGAAACGCTTTTGCGTAGCTGCGAAGGAAAATTCCGGCTATGTCGTTTTGTATTTTTGCGGATTTTTCCGAGAGGCGAAACATTTTGGACCAACGGGAGGGTGGCATGTGTCACCTCACATCGGAAGCTGTGGCGTCAGTGGACGATCGTTCACGAATGGATTGATATTGTGGCTCACGTTTTGGCCCTATCGTTCCTTGTTTTGTGCCTTGTTTTGGCCTTGTTTTGTGGCTTGTCTTGTGCCATGTTTTGTGGAGTAGGGGTTAGGGTGTACTTGGCTTGATCAAGGCCTTACACTCGCTTGCACATGGCTTGATCTTGGCCATCGTTGGCATTTGGGTTTGCTATAAATACCCCTCAGTGAAGACTTCATTCATCCACAAATGTTTCCAAGTCTTGAATCCTCCTCCTCTTGTTGACTCTCGTCCAAGAGCTCCTCTCCTTGAAAGTGGCCTTTGGCGAGGTCTCCCTCCTCATGAGGTCTGGCCAGGGTACCCCTAGCCTATTTGTTTCGTATAATACACCCTTTGTGGTATTGAAATACTCCAAGTATTGTTATAATGCCCAAATACCTTAGCCTTATACCTTGTAGTATTCCAAAGTTACCTCATGCGTAGAGTCAGAAATACTACCTTTTGTCCTTTTAGTCTCAAACCGAAACCCTAAGGAAATCTTCTTTGTTAGTTGAAGGATTTGAGTAGAAGTTGGTTAGAACTTCTAAGGGTTGTTTGGAGCGGGATGGAGCACCCGGAGTTGGAGCTAACGTTGCTAAGGATCGACATTTAACTTGGATAATTATGGGCTCATCGAGGTAATTATCTTGTCCCTCTATTGTAATTGGAAATTACATGTTTGTTGAATATATAGTTGAAGTATACTATATATAGAACTATACTTAGTATTCGCAATGTCTTTTGACTTAAGCTGAAGAATAAAGAAAAGAATCGAATCAGTATTTACATAGATCAGATTGTAGACTTGTGTAGTATTCTTGAGTAGAGTTGTACACGTCCCTGTTAGGCGTGTAAGACCCCGGTTGGCTTGGTAGGCCTCGATAAAGGAGGAGATTTACTGCCATGCGGAGGTCTTTGAATTTTACGTAGAAAGATAGAAACTTGTGTTTTGGGGTTAATAGGCGTTTGTGACCTTTATAGGTGAAAGTACTAAGAGTAGCGTATTCTACTCGAGGAGTGGAAAGGGCTGCAAGGTTGTAGTACTTGGAGCATTTTGCTTATTGTCGATAATCGTCGCGAGGTATGTGAACCTCTTCCTATCTTTTCTAGCATGATTGTTGTGAACTATGTAGTGCGGTAGACGCATACGTGCTAAGTGATTTGGTTGGTTTAAAACATAGGGTGTTATAATAGCTTTATGGGAAGTTAGTTATAACGACTTATGTAAGTGAAAATGGTTTATCACGATGTTAGAAGTTAAGAGACTTGATCTTATAAGATAAGAGACTTAACTTATTTGTTTAAATGTGGATGTTTGTGTGAAACCTCATTCGTGAGTAATGAGTACTTGGTTTTAAAGGGATAATGTTTCCGATTTCGAATCGAATGTATCGACAGCACACCGCGGCGTTAATAAAGGAAAATGTATTGAATAATGATGTGTTGTATTAAAACCAAGAAACCTCCATCTGCATGAAGCTAAGATGAGACAAAATGATATTACATTTTCTAGATCATGGTCTTTGTAATAAGATCGTTATAAACAAGAATAAACTACTCACATATATGACATATGTTACTCAATTGTTCTAAAAGGAATCAAGTGATTAAGTTTGGGAACTATGAAACCATTTGAAAATGAGAAGCTTGAGTAATCAAACTAGGCAACCGGGACTTAGGAAAAGAATGTTGTTACTTGATTTTGAAAAGGAAGGTGGGTTGGTCATTCTAATACTACGGGTATCGGGTGACTTTTATAAAAGTAATGGATCTCTTTTAAAAGAACTTAACGTATGTAGTACTTTGGGGTTAAAAACCGGACTTTGGCATAAAATGAAAGTACTTTGAGTTGTGTGAAACTTGCCTATGATTGTTGTTGTGAAACTTGCCTATGTTGTTGTGAAACTTGCCTATGCTTGTGATGATAGCCTTTATTGTACAAGCGTTGTGTTTCGTATTCCGCGTCTCGATAGAGGTCGGTTGGTAGTTGAGAACTTACTTGGGCGTCTTGCGTGACGGAGAAATTCCGCAGATGCACGTTCTCGCTGATAGTATTATTGTTGTTAATCGCTTTGGACATACCGACACGACGCGTAGCGCGCGGGTATGCTTCCATTTGGTTAAGGTCTTGTGGTTAATCGCTTTGGATATCTCGACACGATGCGTAGCGCACGGGTATGTTTCATTTGATTATCGCGCTGTGATTTCTTTTGGACATACGACACGCGCGTGGCGCGCGGGTATCGTCCATTTGGAATGCTGTCCTATTGTTTCTTTGGACATACCGACACGATGCGTAGCGCTGCGGGTATCGTCCATTTGGAAAGTTGTCTTATTGTTTCCTTTGGACATACCGACACGACGCGTAGCGCACGTATCGTCCATTTGGAAAGTTGTCTTATTGTTTCCTTTGGACATACCGACACGATGCGTAGCGCACGTATGCTTCCATTTGGATTCTTTGTCTTGTTGTTATCATATCATCGATCGCCGTGATGAGAAGGTATTCCACGCATGATTGATGTTGTGGGCGTGAGACCGACTTGATATAATCGTATATGTGATGTCTGTAGTTTGGCTATCATACATGTCTCCCGCTTTGTATAGATCGTTATGATTTCATTTACTGATTATGCTTCACATACTTGGTACTGTTAGATCGACCTCGGGCCGCTGCGTTCACGCCGCAGTAGAGGTACATCGGTCGTGGATCCTCGCTCGTAGGATCACCGTTCAACAGATGGGAAGCTCCGTTTCTCCGAGGCTTATCTTTTGTATGTGTTCCCGAGTTGTAGGTTCTTGTACATTCGTGGTATGGCGGGGCCCCGTCCGTCATAGTCGTTGTAAATCTTAAGTCTGTAGTACTATTGTGGCGGTTGTAAAAGGATTAAAGCTCGTGTTTTATGTTTATACCAAGGCAAATCGTTTTGGTTGCTCGTTTATTTATTATATCTCTTGTTTAATGACTCATGTTTTATGTTCGCTGATTTTCTCGATGTATGTATCGCTAGTGCAGGGTAAGGCACGATCCACGGCCCGATTTTGGTGTGACATAGTGGTATCGAGCGATTAATCCTCGGAAAGTGTCTGAGCCGTGTCTAGTAGAGTCTTGATTATCGATGTGTTGTGCACCACATCTATAATCGTGAGGCCGAGACATTTAGGATTAGTTTCCATTCTTCTCATTACGAGATCGTGCCTTAGAGTCATATTGTAAGTTGGACCCTCCAGCGTATCTCGTTTTTACGATTATGCCTCGCGCGAGCAACGAGCCTGGAAGGGCAAAGCGTGAGGTGCGCTAGTGAGATCTGAGGAGTATGCAGCGCGAGCAGCGATTACGAGGTTGTGCTTGACGGCGGGTTTAGCGCGCGCCACAAGGCCAAAGAGTTTAGCGCGGCGATGGTGATGAGACTCTGATGCACGAGCCTCGGTCCCACGATGCAGAAGCGGGAGATGGGTCGCGAGAGATGGCGATTATTGGCGAGTCGTGGCGAGATATGAGATAAATTTGGATCACGGCGATTCGATTCGATGCACGATGGTTCACCCCGAGCAGATAGTTTGAGGCTACGGGACTTTACGAGTTGTAGCGCCAGAGTTTCTGGTCGAGGCACGAGGATGATCCGCGAGGAGTTCATCCGGCGATTCTGGATCGTGCGGGTGATCAAGGCTTGAGACCGAGTGCGTGACCTTTGGTTCGCGTCGGTGCGTGATACGCGATCGATTGGTTTGATTCATGGGAGCTTTCGGGAGAGTATGCACTCGGCGGTATGGGATGAGTTTTCGGGGCTTTCACGCACTTCTTGCCTCGCGGATGAGGAGGGCGCGGGTAAACGATTTTATTCTTGAGACGAGAGAGGCGCGCTGTCGAGTACAATGTCGAGTTCGATTCTTTGGCTCGATATGTCCTGCGCTAGTTGCAGATATGGAGGATAGGGTGCATCGCTACGTCAGGGCTTGATGATTATATGGCGAATCTTGTGCGGGTGTTTCTCTTGGGGCATGGACATTGCCGCATGCAGCTCATGCGCTAGGATGTGAGGCACGGAGGGTCGACGGAATGACTGGATCGTGAGAAGAGGCGGGGCGGCGAGGGTCCTTTGGTGGCTTTCGAGCGGACCGCTCGTGTGAGCTAGTTATATACCCACCGATGCAGTGGTCCTCCACCGTCTTGAGAGCGGTCGGGGCTCGAGGTTGATTTTCGGCAGAGCGGGGTGTTAACGGTGAAGCCACCCTACCTCGTTGTGACCGTTGTGGTAGACTCGTTTTGGAGAGTGTCGTGCTAGATTGGGAGTTTGTTTTGCATGCGGCCAGCGGAGGCCATTTGCGAACTGTCCGACCAAGGGAAGCGGATGTTACGACTTCGACGCCAGGATTTGTGGTGGTTCATCACCTTCCACGGTATGCGCCTGCGCAGCTATGATTAGAGTGGGCGGTAGCTCTGGTATATCCTTAACCCTCTCGAGTTTTGGTATGCTTGTTATGATGATCTTATTATTGTGTGCTATGTACGGATAGCATTGTGATATGTGTGAGTTAGAATACATGGTTAGTTGGAAGGCTACGTATGGGGGCATGGTAAGTGTGAACCTTAGACTATTTCACGAGACCTTAGAGGTAAGGTCGTCTTGAGTATAAGATTCGTTTTATGTTTGACCTTTATAAGGGTGAGTAGTATACGTGGGATTTATTTGTGTGATAAGTCCGTGGGTAGTGTGAGATGGAAGTGGTAGCTTTCATGATGTGAATTAGTAAGATTGTTAGGATCGGGAACAAGAGTTTGCCGCGGTTGGGGTCGGGTTGAGGACCATTTGCGGGTCAACCAGAACCCGGTTTGGGGTGGGGTCGGTTGGGTGGTCCCGGTGGTAGGGTCACGAGGATGCTAGGCCCAAGTTTGTATGATCATCGTATGAGTTCGTGGGCGCGTTCACCGAGCGGTTCGTAAAGGCCGGAATGGCCTTAAGGAAGTTTGAGGTTAGTAAGATGACCAAGTTTGGAGTAGTGACTCAGAGATTTTGGAACGGAAGTAATGGTGAAGTATGGTACGTCTTTGGGAGAGTTCAAGTGTTCGAGAAGGCACGACGAGTAAGGAAGGAAGATAACGTGTGATATTTCGTGGCGGTGTGGCGTTGACAACTTGTTAGAGGAACTTCATCGATATCCGTCTTGAGAAGGAACATTCGGACGAATGTTTCTAAGGAGGAGAATGTTATACCCGTAGTTGCGGGGTATGTATGTGAGGGCGTGCGTGCGAGAGTGCAGAAAATTTTGGAAAGAAAGACAGATTTGAGTTTTCAACGGAAAAGTTTATGGTTTTTTTGTGAAGAAAAAGGTTCTTTAATGGGAATTGGATTCCCATTTGGTATTTGGACTTCATAGATTATATTAGAATTTTGAGATTTTATTTTGAAAATGGTCACGTGGGGCCCACGGGAGAAATTCTGATTTTTAGGGCCACTTTGTTTTGAGATTTTGGCCATTGTGGATATTTTGGAAGACGTTTTTGGGCCAATAGGAGGGTGACACGTGTCACCCACTTTGAGTAACTTGGCGAAATGACATTTGTCAGGCACGGTTAAGTCGTTTTTGTGAAGCGTTTTGCGTAGCTGCGAAGGAAAATTCGGCTATGTCGTTTTGTATTTTTGCGGATTTTTCGAGAGGCGAAACATTTTGGACCAACGGGAGGGTGGCATGTGTCACCTCACATTGAAGCTTGTGGCGTCAGTGGGCGATTAGTTCACGTGGATTGATATTGTGGCTCACGTTTTTGGCCCTATTGGTTCCTTGTTTTGTGCCTTGTTTTGGCCTTGTTTTGTGGCTTGTCTTGTGCCGTGTTTTGTGGAGTAGGGGTTAGGGTGCACTTGGCTTGATCGAGGCGCACACTTGCCTTGCGCGTGGCTTGATCTTGGCCCGTTGGTTGGCATTTGGGTTTCTTATAAATACCCACTTTGTGAAGACTTCATTCATCCACAAATGTTTCCAAGTCTTGAATCCTCCCTCCTCTTGTTGACTCTCGTCAGAGCTCTCTCTCCCCTTGAAAGTGGCCTTTGGCGGTGAGGTCTCCCTCCTTGTGAGGTCTAGCGTGGTAGTACCCACTGCCTAGTTGTTTCGTATAATACACCCCCTGTGGTATTGAAATACTCCTCCAAGTATTGTTATAATGCCCAAATACCTTAGCCTTATACCTTGTAGTATTCCAAAGTTACCTCTGTCGTAGAGTCAGGAAATACTACCTTTTGTCCTTTTAGTCTCAGCCGAAACCACAAGGAAATCTTCGTTGTTAGTTGAAGGATTTGAGTAGAAGTTAGTTAGAACTTCTAAGGGTTGTTTGGAGCGGGATGGAGCACCGGAGTTGGAGCTAACGTTGCTAAGGATCGACATTTAACTTGGATAATTATGGGCTCATCGAGGTAATTATCTTGTCCTATTGTAATTGGAAATTACATGTTTGTTGAATATATAGTTGAAGTATACTATATATAGAACTATACTTAGTATTCGCAATGTCTTTTGACTTAAGCTGAAGAATAAAGAAAAGAATCGACTGTATTTACATAGAGGTATTGCGGTAGACTTGTGTAGTATTCGAGTAGAGTTGTACACGTCAGGTTAGGCGTGTAAGACCCCGGTTGGCTTGGTAGCGGCCTCGATAAAGGAGGAGATTTCTGTTTGTTGCGGGGAGAGTCTTTGCGAATTTTACGTAGAAAGATAGAAACTTGTGTTTTGGGGTTAATAGGCGTTTGTGACCTTTATAGGTGAAAGTACTAAGAGTAGCGTATTACTCGAGTGGAAAGGGCTAGCAAGGTTGTAGTACTTGGAGCATTTTGCTTATTGTCGATAATCGTCGCAGGTATGTGAACCTCTTCTATCTTTTCTAGCATGATTGTTGTGAACTATGTAATACGGTGAGCGTACGTGTGCTAAGTGATTTGGTTGGTTTAAAACATAGGGTGTTATAATAGCTTTATGGGAAGTTAGTTATAACGACCTTATGTAAGTGAAAATGGTTTCTTGATGTTAGAAGTTAAGAGACTTGATCTTATAAGATAAGAGACTTAACTTATTTGTTTAAATGTGGATGTTTGTGTGAAACCTCATTCGTGAGTAATGAGTACTTGGTTTTAAAGGGATAATGTTTCTTGATTTGGGAATCGGAATGTGTATCGACAGGACCAACTGCGGCGTTAATAAAGGAAAATGTATTGAATAATGATGTGTTGTATTAAAACGGTAGAAACCTCCATCTGCATAGAAGCTAAGATGAGACAAAATGATATTACATTTTCTAGATCATGATTTCTTTGTAATAAGATCGTTATAAACAAGAATAAACTACTCATATATGACATATGTTACTCAATTGTTCTAAAAGGAATCAGTGATTAAGTTTGGGAACTATGAAACCATTTGAAAATGAGAAGCTTGAGTAATTGAAACTAGGCAACCGGGACTTAGGAAAAGAATGTTGTTACTTGATTTTGAAAAGGAAGGTGGGTTGGTCATTCTAATACTACGGTATCGGGTGACTTTTATAAAAGTAATGGATCTCTTTTAAAAGAACTTAACGTATGTAGTACTTTGGGGTTAAAAGGACTTTGGCATAAAATGAAAGTACTTTGAGTTGTGTGAAACTTGCCTATGATTGTTGTTGTGAAACTTGCCTATGCTTGTTGTTGTGAAACTTGCCTATGCTTGTGATGATAGCCTTTATTGTACAAGCGTTGTGTTTCTGTTCCGCGTCTCTCGATGAGTCGGTTGGTAGTTGAGAACTTACTTGGGCGTCGGCGTGTGGCGGAGAAATTCCGCAGTGCGTTCTGTTGATAGTATTATTGTTGTTAATCGCTTTGGACATCGACACGATCGTAGCGCGCGGGTATGCTTCCATTTTGGTTAAGGTCTTGTGGTTAATCGCTTTGGATATCTTGACACGATCGTGGCGCTGCGGGTATGTTTCCATTTGATTATCGCGCATGATTTCCTTTTTGGACATATCGACACGATCGTAGCGCGCGGGTATCGTCCATTTGGAATCTTGTCTATTGTTTCCCTTTGGACATCGACACGATCGTAGCGCGGGTATCGTCCATTTGGAAAGTTGTCTTATTGTTTCCCTTTGGACATCACGACCACGATCGTAGCGCTGCGGGTATCGTCCATTTGGAAAGTTGTCTTATTGTTTCCACTGGACATACCGACACGATCGTAGCGCGCGGGTATCTTCCATTTGGATTCTTTGTCTTGTTGTTATCATATCATCGATTGCCGGATGAGGAAGGTATTCCAGGCGCATGATTGATGTTGTGGGCGTGAGACCACGACTTGATATAATCGTTATATGTGATGTCTTTGTAGTTTGGCTATCATACATGTCTCGCTTTGTATAGTATTATGATTTCATTCTGACATTATGCGATTCCACATACTTGGTACTGTTATCTTGACCTCCTTGAAGCTGCGTTCATCTGCGCGGTAGAGGTACGTCGATGCGTGGATCCTCGCTCGTAGGATCACCGTTCAGTGCGTTAGGAAGCTCGTTTCTCGGAGGCTTATCTTTTGGTATGTGTTCCACGAGTTGTAGGTTCTTGTACATTCGGGGGTATGGCGGGGCCTGTCCGTCATAGTCGTTGTAAATCTTAAGTGCGTAGTACTATTGTGGCGGGGTTGTAAAAGGATTAAAGCTATTCGAGTTTTATGTTTATCTTGAAAGCTATTTTGGTTGCTTTGTTTATTTATTATATCTCTTGTTTAATGACTCATGTTTTATGTTCGTGATTTTCTACGATGTATGTATCGCTAGGAGTGCGGGGTAAGGCACGATCCACGCCCGATTTTGGGTGTGACACCTCATGCGAGTCCCGAGGACCTATGCGAGCTACGGGAGTTCGAGGTTAGTGTGCGGGGTTATACCTCATGCGATGCATGTGGCGTGCGGACGACGAGTCGGGGCGATGCGAGGTAGCTACCACCGATGCGGGGTTATATACTATGCGGGCCTATGTGATTGGCCTATGCGGACTACGAGTCGAGATTAGGCTTGCGTGGTGATACTACGGGCAATTGGCCTGCTTGATCATTCGCGACCTAGAAAAGACACATCGCGATTTACCTATTCTTGCTCTTGTTTGTGATGTGGCATATGCGGTTTCCTTGGTTGTTTCATACATACTTGCACCATTTTTAAAATGACATGTTTCATTTAAGTATTTCTGATTTCATATACTTAGTACTGTTATCTTGACCTCCTTGGGCTGCGTTCATGCTGCAGGTAAGAGCGGCAGTGCTAGATCCACATTCTTAGGATCTCTACGTTGGTGTCGGGAGCTCCATCTTTTCCGAGGCTCTACTTTTAGGTATGATCTCCTGTTGTAGATAGTTTTGTCTGATCGAGGTATGGCGGCCCTGTCCCGCCATAGTTGTATATTTCCTTAGGTGCAGTAGTCATGCAGACGGTTTGATGTAATCGCTAAACCATGTTTTTATATATATGCCGAAAGACGATGTTTTCTCACATAAACTGTGTCTTATTTTATAAACTGTTTCATGTCTTGCTTTATATTTCCGCTGATTACTCTAATGTATGACTACTGGGTGCCTTGAAGGCACGATCCACGCCGAACGGTCGTGACAACTTGGTCGTACCACACCCTGGTTAGGCTTGAGAATTTAGATTGACTGCCGAATTGATGGACTGAGCTACATTACCACCAGTACCTTGCCTTACCGAGGGGAAATCCCTCAGAAAGTGACCCTGCTGACCATACCCAAATCAACCATCCTTGCCTGAATGACACACCCATGAGTGCCTCTTACCACAAGTGTTGCAAGTAGGTCTTGAAACCTTCGTGGCCACCCACGACTTGTGGATCGAGTCTTTGCTTTGATGTTTGACCTTTTTTTATCAAACTTTGACTTTGGGGCTAGGGTGTTTATCGTGGAATGAGCAGGTCCGAATGACCTATTCTTAAATAATTGTCTGCCTCCACCTCCCCCATGACTGAAGTGAACTGAAGACTTAACCCTCTTATTAAATTTCATGTCTTTTTCTTTCTGCAATGCTTCATCTTCTTTTATAATGTTCTCATTATCTTGTACGAAGGCAACCATCTTTGTAATATTTATCTCTTTATTCTGAGCTGTAATATTAGTTACATCGTACAAATGAGGATCAAGACCATACACAAAATGCCTAATTCTAGCCCTCATGTCTGGAATCTTATTTAGAGCATACTTTGCCAAAGAGACAAACTGAAGATAATACTCCTGCACACTTTTGCCTTTCTGCTTAAGCTTTTCGAATTCAACGACTTTTGCCTACTTGAATTCAACAGGCAGAAAGTGCTTAATAAAAGCATAAGCAAACTCATCTGAAGTTGCTGAAAGCGCATCTTTCCCGCAAGACTGCTCCCATGACACACCAGATATTGGCAATATCATTCAACTGATAAACTCCAAACTTTGTTACCTCTATCTCAGTAACATGTATAAACCAAAAGATTTAGATCCTCTGTCTTGCTTGACCCTATGAACACCGGAGGGTCCATATGAAAAAACTCACAAGTCCTAGAACTGTATGACTCCCCGTTAGCTCCCGTACTTGCCTGACGTTGGGATTGAGCAACCACAAGTTGGGTGAGCAGCTGAATAGTTCCCCTAACATCAGATTCAGTAAAACTGGGATCTCTGTAGGCCCTGTAGCATCAGATGGGGGTGATGTACCTGAATTGGCTTCATGAGCTGAACATCTTCCTCACGAGCAGCACTAGAAGTAGCTCTATTGCTTGTATCTGTTTTCCATTTCGTAGGCATCTTCTGAAATACGTAATACGCACAAGTTAGAAGGATATCTTGAAGGTATAACTATAATTGCACGATCTAGAGTATGAAAGAAGTGAGACAATCCTAGATGTCTTGATGGTTAACTATTTACATGTGTGGTGACCCTTACACACATAAAAGTGACCTCACTGGACACGATTTCATAGAGTCCCTAAGACACTTGAACATGGCGCTCTGATACCAAGTTTTGTCATGCCCCAAATCATGACCTGAGAAAAATACAACACTCAGTGTCTGACTACATGTGACAGAGCGAACCACATAGCTGTTGAATCTAAGAATGGGAATGCCATTTTTATAAGATAACTACTATTTTAATCTAAAGAATGGAAATGCATGTCCACTCTCAATACACGAGGCTTGTGAAATTGTAGAAACAACCTCTTATTTCTACAAGTACATCCATATCAAACGAAGAAAGAAATGTACAAAGAGAATAATATATTATATACTCGAAACTATCAGCCTAGTCTACGAATCCACAATTGTTTCACATTTCATCAAAAGCACAAAAGCCAGAAAATTTTGGAAGCACATCTGAATATACGATGTGTTTAAAGTTCTACTTAAAATATTCTATATACGTAGTGTTCCGATTTGAAGCAAGAGTGAACATACACGGTTACACCCCTTGCGTATGATAGCTACTAATTTTGTCAAGTTTGATTCAAACAGAAATGTACACAATTTTCATCTTGTACTTAAAGTAGAAAAAATAGAAGATTATGAAAATAATAGCACAACATATTATATATTCCCTAAGAAAGTTCAAATAGGCTAAAAATATTACTTTGTGCATATTTTAACTGTGTATCTCTTCTTTTAGCCAAAATAAAGAGTATCAACTTTGTATTTCTTGTTATTCCGTACATTTAATTATTATTTATTTTAATCGTGTATTTTTTTCGCAGTCAATTTAGTAAAAACAAATTGGCTATTGCTTCACAAGATTTAAATTACATGAACTTTTATCAATTTTTAAATTATATTTTTTCATCATTTTCATATGAGAAGAATTGCAATTTATAATATTTTTCGTATATTTTTAAATATTTAAATTTTAAATATTAAATATCAAATTAATCATATGAATTTAGAATTGGAAGATTCTATTTAGACTTTTAACCTTTCATCTAAGGCTGGCCAGTGGGCCGGGATGTCTCGATCCCGCCGCGGCCCGTCCCGATATCGACTCGTCTCGTCTCGGTCCCACTGGGTAAATTAGGGGATGTGGATTGTCGGTAATCGGGTTCGAAGTCGGGGCGGGACTTGGGCTGGTCCCACCTATCCCAGTTTCGCCTATCCTGGTACCGCCATCGACCCGACCCGTCCCGTTTCGCCCCTGATCCCGTCCCATTTACTGATTATAATCATTGCACAAACGACCATTTGCAATTATAGCCGTTGGCAACGACTACAAACAACCATTTTGGCCCCCACCACCCCATAAACCCCCTACTCCTTACTATTTATTTTTAATCCCTAAGTTAATATATTTACACATTAACCCTATTTCTCAACTAAATACCTCGTTGTCCTATTCATTTTTCTCACAAATCTTCATACCATCTCTCTAATCTCTCTCTCTCTCTCTCTACAAGACTAAATTGCACACTAAATATTATATTTTATTTGATAATTTCTATCAAAGTTTAAAAATTGGGAGTGAATTGACAACTAGCTTGAGGATCATCGAGCAAAGTTTCAATTTTCAACCTCTATTACACTTCGACGTTACATCGGCGTTTGGTACACTCGTTCCTTCTTTTATTTAAATTATTATTGTTACTTAATTTTAATTATCGTACTTAATTTTCTTAACTTTAATTATTTATTTGCATAATTATAATGGAACGATGTAACATTATTCTAGTAGAGATAGTAGGGGTAATGATGCATCTTCTAATAATCCTAATTATGATAATTTCATTCATGTAGATAAAACTGAACTTTTTAATGTTAATATTAATACCATTATATCATGATGTATATTCTGCATCTGAACCAAACTATGATTTAGAAAATGAATTAGAAGATAATTTAGATAACCCTCCCACTAGTGCAACTGCACCTCAGGCTAAAATTGACTGAAACTGAAACTGGAATCCCTCCATAGTATGAAAAGAGGTAAAAAACAACGAAAATTAAAATGACATGCATGAGATTTTTTTTAAAGGGACGTTCCTAATCAACTAGCTATTTGTAAAATATGTCGCGAAGTTTATAAATTTAAAATTGAAAAAGGTCAAGGTGGGACACGAGGCTTAATGAGACATGTGAAAAAGAATCATAAAGCAAGGTATAAATACTTGGCTGAAAAAGCGAGTGTGCAAATATCTTCTGAGTCGAGATAAGGTTCACATAATGTCCCTGACAAGTACAAGGTCGAATTAACCTGATGACGGGGGGAGTTATAGGTCCGAAATATAAAAAACACAATGATCGGGAAAATTTAACAAAATTAGTTATTGTGGAGGGTTTGTCTTTTTCATTTTCTTCCTCTCCTTATTTTATTCATTACATTTGAGAAACATAAAATCTCGCTTTTAACGGTTTTCCTAGATCAACTATTAGAAAAAATGTTTTTAAATTTGTGCATGAATATCAACAATATTTACGTTATGCATTGTATCACTTTAATGGCAAAGTGACTATCACTTCTGACATAGGTCGTAGTAATAATGATAATGATTATTTAACTGTTACATGTCATTGGATAGATCACAATTGGTCTATGCAAAAACGTATATTAGCATATGCATATATTGATTAAAGGCACACTCGAATTTTATTTAAAGAAATATTCATGAAATTAGTGAATATTGTGATTATTATATTAGATAATATTATGTGTAAACATTTTAAAAACTAGATGTACTCCATCTTTTTCTGATATTTTTCATGTTAGATGTGCATGTCATATTTATAACTTAGTTGTAAAGGATGACCTAAAATTTTTAAAAACATCATTGATAAAGTACAATTTGCTATCAACTTTATTTTTAAAGGTAACAAAATACAAAAACGCAAAGAGTTTAAAACACATGTCATGATTGTGGATTACCTTATAGGAAAATTTTCGAAGAAGTTGCAACTAGGTGAAATTCTTTATATGAACAATTAGTTGTTGCTCACGAGTATAGAAGACCTATAACTTTATTATTTAATACTCATAATCAAAATCCTTCGGATATGCTTGTAGATGATGATTGGGATATAATTTGAAACTTATTATATTCTTAGAGAATTTTCTTCTAGCTACTAAGAAATTTTCTAGTATTTATTATCCTACTATTTCATCTATGTTATTTTAGATAGCTCTATTATTTTTGTTATTTAATGAATATATGAAAAACTAACTTACGCTCTAACTATTACAAAAATGTTTGTAAACTATGTATACGTATTACAAAAGCAAAGTGCAATTAATCAACCGACTTCTATACCATCTTCTTCTACTTCACTTCAACCTTATAAAAAACATGCGGTTTCTGCTTCAAGTATTAAAGGCATTCGAAATAAAATGTATAGTGGTTCAAGTGCTTCACAAATTAGCGAGTTTGATGTTTATGTTTTGTAGGACGTTGTACTGTCCGAATCAATGGATAATGAAAATGGACGTGAAGACTTGCTGAAATACTGAAGGGAGAATGAAAAGACATTTCCGACTCTATCAAAGATGGTCAGAGATGTGTTGAATATTCAAGCGTCGTCTACAGCTTTTGAAAGCGTTTTTCTGCTGGAAGTTTTCAAATAGGAGAACACAAACATTCATTGGCGGGAGACAGTTTGGAGATTGCAGTTTAATTTAGAGAGTGAATTAGAGCGAAGTGTAGAAGGTGCGGTCAATCAGAGATCGATGAAGAAGACGACTACAATTATAATGAAATCTTATCCGAGGGAGCAGGAAACGAAGTTGAACAATTTGACCAACAAATTCCAATTCCAACAGAAGATCCTCAAGAGATTGTCAGAAAATTAAAAAAAATATGGTTGCATATGTAATTTTTTAATGTCAATTTTACTATGTGATTTGCAACTTTTAAACTATGAAACAAAGTTGCAATTTTAAAATTGTATTACAAAAAAAATTATATTTCTATTAAATAATATAAGACAGTTAGCCTTGAGATATTTTCACTATCTTGTTCAATTATTTAAGTGTTTATATATATATATATATATAAAAGTTTTCAAAAATCCCACCAAATCTCCTTCCCGTCCCCCCAAATCCCATCCCCCTGATAGCGACACGTGGGACGGGACCACTTACCGTCACCCTAATATCATCCCCTTCCGTCACACTTATCCCGATTTCGACACACCCCACAGTCTCCCCAAATTCCGTCCCTCCAAATCCAATCCCACTGGTCACCCTTACTTTCATCTCTTTGAATTGAGACCTGACCAGACTCACATTGGTCCAATAATCGGCAGGAAACACTTTAGTATACATTGCATTAGAAGTTCTACTTCACCTAAGGCCAACTTTATTCATACTCGACCCTATTTTTCGTCAACTGTCAACTTAATTCTCAAGAAGGAAAAAGTGACACATATTTTGAGATAGATGAAGCATATTAGTCTAATAATGTCATAACCTAGTGTATAAGTTTTGAAGGTGCACTTTGTGTTGAAACCTTATCAATTACTTCATGTGTTTTAATTTATACGATATAGTTGAATTTTCAAAATTTAAACTTCTTAATTTTGATCGTAAATCCCCCGTTTCGCCCAAGAAAGATAAATTGAAGTTCATATATAGAAGTTTTATTTTTTTTAAAAATAAAATTTCTATATTTAAAAATCACGTAAAAAATACTATAAATCACAATAGTTAATAACTTAAAATATTTAAAAGATATATAAAATAATTTGGATCAATTTTTTGGCTAACTCTCAGATGTTTCAAAGGTGCACATAAATTGTAACGAAGGTAATGATTCATTTTGTTATCAAACTGAAAATTCATCTGATGTGTAAGACCAAGTGACCAACATGTCCAACTTGCTAATGCTGATTTATCCTTCAATTGGTCAACCGAATTTAGAGTACTCCATCCCCTGTCCACGTTAACAAAAATATTTCTCTCAAAATATTTAAAAAAATTAATTGAAATATTAAAAAATAAGCTAATGACCCGTCTCATGTCTCTTTTACACTAATTACCCATTGTATCTCTTCGCCCAAAAATATTTACCCGACATACCTCTTAGCCAAACTTCTTTCTTTGTGATATCATCACAATATATTATATACCAGGATGTTATCATGAAGGACCACGAGAATGATTGAAGTAGTTTTTCATGATGCCATCTCGATATATTTATATATCACGATGGTATCATGGTCATGAATGGTGTTTCATTGAAGGACTGAAGTAGTCATCCATGATATCATTACAGTATATGTATATAAGACAATGATATCATATGATATTTTTGAGAAAAGTGTGTCTTTTCTTAATAAACGAACATGATCATCCATGATAACCATCTCATTATATTTATATACCACGATGATATCATGCAGGACTAAGAGAATGACTGAATTAGTTTTTATGATATTTATATATCATAAATTGGAGAAAAGTATTGGATATAAATATAAAATTATAAGGAAATGAGAAAGCAATAACAACGACAAGTAAATAATAAAACTGGAAATTAAACAAGTAAAATGTCTTGCTGAGTCGATTGAAGTTCCAATCTTTCCTTAAGATAATATTGCCCCCGTATGTCCTTTCCACGGTTATGTTAGCAATTTATCTCTCAAGATAAAATAGCAATCAAACAAGAGATCAAAGGAACTCAAGTGTTCGCTTGATAAGAAAGATCTTTGAGTATATGTTGATTGCTAAAGAGGAAGACAATTTTCAGAGAATTGTTTAAGTATCAATGTGTAGTGTCTTGCAATTGTGCCCAAGACATCAATTTATAGGTAGATGATTTGGTCTTCTCAATTCACCAAATGAATGACCATCAATGTCAAGTAATGACCATTGATATTGAGGTTAATTCAGCCTAGTAATGGCTGAATTCAATAGCTAAGAATGGAGAGTAATTGCTCCAAAGTCAGCCCAAGAATCAGTTTCAAGTCGCCCACTTTGTTACTGAAAACCGTCGTGGCATCGCGGTCCTTCGGATGGCATCGCGGTGCCTAAATTCCAGTAAGTCACTGGAAACGAAACTGGGATTAGCACCGCGGTCCCAAGGTGGAGGCACTGCGGTGCCACCTAGCACCGCAGTTCTGTCCTTGTGGCACCTCGGTGCTCCCCCTTTTTACGTGACAAATTTCCTGATTCGTTTTCATCTCTTACACATTTCCTCCTTTCATTTATTAACGTGAAATCAACGTCATTTGACCAATAACCGTATATTATCTTACGTCTCAAATAATTCGTATACGTACCAATATCTCTTCCATTTAAGAAAATTCTGATCCTTGACACTATATGTACACGTGTCTGGAAACAACGTTTTCTATGTGCGGGGCCCCAATTGTTCGATTCGTAATTAAATATGATTAACTTTATTTCACGTTTAATAAATATTTTCAACAGAAAGTAAACCCCTTAGCATTATTTTTTTTTAATATAATTAATATTAATTAGTGTGTAATTAATTAAAAAGAAATAAGAGTAATATTATAAAAATATATCTTTTATTTATGATTTTTAGAATGTATAAAGGAGAAAGTGGACGGGGGAGTATATGATATTGCACTTTGACTTGGGATAGTGAGCCATTTAGGAAATTGTACAATCAGACGCCACCATTTTCCACATAAAGACGCAAATTGCAGAGTAACACAACACGTAAAGAGAAAAGCATCAATTGAAGCAAATCAAGAACGCAACTCCACTTGTGCTCCGGCCATTCACGCCCTCGCGCATAGCAGGAGCGTAGAGAGCTTAGTACAGCCCCGGTCATACATACAAAAAAATATTTGTTATATCGAGGAACATGGCGATGAAGAGGCCTTTGCAGTGTATGTTGACAAGGATTTCCGTGAGACCAAGTTATAGTGCTCTACCCGAAGGTTCTCAAAATCTCATCAACTTGGAGAACGAGTGCAGTGCCCACAAGTAAATTAAGATTATTTGTTCCATTTCGTTATCTGGGTTACTCTGTTTTTTTTTGTCTTTAAAAGTTCCAAAGTCCATTTTCTGTAAAATTATTTCACATCTTACGTTTCTCTCTACTACCAACGTGTTTATAATGTCTTGTACACTATACACTCCCAGACCCCACGATATGGGCTTATACTGAGTATGTTGTTGTTGTTATCTTACGTTTATGGGCTTCTTTTTGTTTTCCAAAATCACTCCTTTTTGTAGTTTTTGTGTTAATTTTTGTTTCTCTGTGATTGGCACATTTATTTATATAAATCATGACTTATGTAATTGAACTGAAAAGTATGCTCATGGCGGGCTGGAGGGGGAAGCTACTAAAGCAATGGCTTTAGCCCCCCCAAGTTGAAGACCCATTTTATTTTATTTTATACTATTACTTACTTATTGTTGGAAAAAGTACTAGGAAATGGGTAAGTAACAACAACAAAACAAGGTAACAAATTTGGAAATTAAACAAGAAAAGTGGTTTGCTGAGTATTCAATCTATACTTAAGACAATATTGCCCCTTATTAATCCTTTAACGGCTAATGACAATTCGTCTCCCAAGATAAAACAGTAACAAACAATTGAGTAAAGGATGACTCAAGTGTTTACTAAAAGAAGGGCCTTTGAGTGTATAGAAAATTGCTTAGAGAGGAAGAAGAACTTAGAAATTCCAAGATTGTGTGTTCTTCCATTGTGCCAATGACATCAATTTATAGTGTGATCAAGATGTCTTTCCAAATAGCCAAGTAAATGGCCTTCAATGCCATGTAATGACCTTAAATTTGAGGTTATAATTCAGCCATTGAATTAATGAGGCAAATAATGAAAGATTAATGCTCCAAAGTCAGCCCAAGAATCAGTTCCAAAATGTCTCCCAACGGTCACAATGGTCCTTAGGCGCGGCTGCCGGGAGCGCGTGAGCTTCATCTCGATAACTTCGGGGATTTTAATTCACGCGCGGCCAATTTGGAGTCGCGCTGCCCTTCACGCTCATGACGATTTACGATTCGTTTCATCTTTTACACACTGTACACTTCTTCCTTCATTTACCAACGTGAAACCACTTGTATGATTCATGCCTCAAACGTTTTGTTTACGTACCAATATCTCTTTCACTAAGGAAATTTACGATCCTTGGTACAATGTGTGCACGTGTGTGGAAACGACGTTTCCGACGTGCGGGATCCCAATTGTTCGAGTCATAAATAATAGGATTAACTTTATTTCACGTTAATAATTTCCAACAATCCCTTCTTGAAAGAGATTTTGACGCACACACATGGTGCCTTTCTAGCAATCTTCCGGTGGATTGATGTTGCATCTGGATAGGTACCCGTAGCTTTGAACCTTCCATAGTAGAATATCATCGGACTTACTGCGCGGTGAACACGATGTCTTGAACCATCAATGTTTAATGTAAGCCAAGACAATGGTACCAACACAACACCTTTCCTTACTCTGTCCTTCTTTAAGGTTTTGTCCGTTGTGGCCATGGACACTTCTTGGATTCTTAAGTGCGTTCAATTGAGGCGGCCTGTCCTCGCACTTAAATAGGTGATCTCCTACAAGGTATTATGCTATACTCAACTTTACAAGTGTTAGGAACCATTAAAAGTTTCCCCAAACCTAACCTCAATTGTTGAGGATCATCAAAGGTTTTGGAAACTTAACCTTTACCCGCTCTGCATGTAGCACTTAATGTCTATCACGGGAACAACCTTGGATTCATGTTTCTATTTAGAAATCATCATTTGAAGTGCTCTTGCTTCCACCGAAGCGCTCCACTTGAACTTTTACGACTTAATTTTTCCATTGAACCTAATTCCTGGGATCTCCAGTCTGTTAGGTTGGGTGTCCGTGGTATCAGTTCTTAGTGATTGAGTTTTAGGCCCATTCCCCTAGACAGGCAGAACATCTGATCTCTGGATATGCCCTTCGTCTGATGTGACGAGATTTACCGTTGTACATAGAACTCCGTGCCCTTCCTAGAGCCGACTGGCTGTCGCAGTGGATCATTACAGAAGGTACGGGTTTATTCCAACACGGGACATCCTCTAAGAAGTCATGATGCCACTCAACTTCTTCTCCTGCTTTGTCTAAAACAATAAACTCCGATTCCATCGTGGATCGGGCGATGCAAGTTTGCCTAGAGGATTTTCAAGACACAACTCCACCACCAATTGTAAATATATACCCACGGGTGGACTTGGTGTTCTCTATATCAGATATTCAGTTTGCATCACAGTACCCCTCTAGTACCGCTGGATATCTCGAATAGTGTAACCCGTAGTTTTGCGTGTATTTTAGGTATCTCAGTACCCGACTCAACGCTTTCCAGTGATCATCACTCGGATTATGGGTGAACCTAGCCAACTTGTTGACCGCATAAGCGATATCAGGTCGAGTGCAGTTTGTAATATACATCAAACTGCCAATCACCTGTGCATACCGCTCTTGATGTATGGGAACACCATGATGTTTATCAATCTTTTGATTCACATCCAGTGGTGTTGTTATTGGCGAACTGTCGAAAACCTCATATTTCTTCAGCACATCCTCGATATAGTGAGATTGAGATCAGACCAGTCCGTCAGACGTCTTAGAGATCTTGATCCCTAAGATAACATCTGCGATACCCATATCTTTCATGTCGAAGCACTGTTTCAACGTGTTCTTAGCCTCTAGGATTATCCTAGGACTGCTCCCTGTGATCAACATGTCGTCTACATAAAGGCAGATCATGACTAACGAGTCGGCATCTCCTTTTGTGTAAACACATTTGTCACACTCATTAATGGCGAAGCGTGTTGATAAAAGAGTATTATCAAACTTCTCGTGCCATTGCTTTGGCTCGCTTTCACCGCATGCAGATTTGATGTTCAAGCGGACTTTCTTCTCTTGACTAGAAATCACATACCCCTCGGGTTGGTCCATATAGATCTCTTCATCCATTTGGTGTATTTCAAGATTCCGCAATGCGGCGGTAGCTATGAACATACGTATGGATGTCATCCTAGATACCGGAGAGTAGGTGTCAAAATAGTCAAGACCCTCCTTTTGTTGATAGCCCTTGACTACCAATCTGGCCTTGTACTTGTCTATAGAACCATCTGCTCTCAACTTCCGTTTGAGTATCCATTTACAACCCAGCGGTTTATTTTCGGAGGAAGATAAACCAACTTCCAAGTATGGTTATGCAGGATGGATTCCATCTCACTCTCAATAGCTTCTTTCCAGAGCGGAGCTTCTGGAGTTGACAATGCTTCAACAATAGTCCGTGGTTCGTCATGAACCATATAAGCTAAAAAGTACGGACCGTAGGATTTATCGATCCTGGCCCGTTTGCCTCTTCTTGGTTCCATCTCTGGACCCTCCAAATCCTGAGAATATGAAATTCTTGATTTCGGATAGTCAGCGACTTCGGAGTTCACTAGATCTGAACCGCTCAGATCCAGGCAGTCAATGACTCCTGAATCATGTGAGTTTTGTTCATAACTTCGTTTGTGAGAGGTTATGTCTCTTTCCTTTCTAGGAAACGAGTCTTCAAAGAATATAGCATTCCTTGACTCCATGAGTGTATCCACATGAATGTCGGGTACATCTGACTTATGCACTAAGAAGCGATAAGCACTACTGTTATTTGCATATCCAATGAATATGCAATCTACAGTCTTAGGTCCGATCTTGACCTGCTTTGGCGTAGGTACTTTAACCTTTGCCAGACAACCCCATACTTTGAAGTATTTGTAGTCGGGTTTCTTCCCTTTCCATATCTCGTATGGAGTTTTGTCCTTACCTTTATGTGGGACTCTGTTAAGAATCTTACAAACGGTAAGGACAATTTCTCCCCACATAGTTTGGGGAAGGCCTGAATTGATGAGTAATGCATTCATCATTTCCTTTATACGGTTCTTGCGTTCAGCAACATCGTTTGATTGAGGTGAGTAAGGAGCCGTCGTTTGATGAACAATGCCCGATTGGGCACATTATTCTTCAAAAGGTGCTACATATTCTCTCCTCTATCGCTATAGATTGATTTAATCCGTCCGCTTAGTTGGTTCTCAACTTCTGCTTTGTAGCGTTTGAATGCTTCAAAGACTTCATCTTTACTTTTTAGTAAGTAAAGGTAACAATACCTTGTGCTATCATCTATGAAAGTCACAAAGTACTTGTTCTCCCTCTAGTTTGAGCGAACTTCAAATCACATATATCCGTGTATGAGTTCTAGAGGAGCGGTTTCTCTTTCGACGGATCTAAAGAGATTCTTTGAAAGTTTTTCCTCTACCCACCTCACACTTACGTTGAGGGTTTACGTCGATAGACGACAACAACTACAACCTTACCAATCTTTGGATAGATTGATAGTTTACATATCCTAATCTATGATGCCATAAATTAGAAGACTCAAACAAATAAGTAGAAGGCTCAATTTTATTAATAATAGTAGTAGCGGTTACAGATGAAACATTAACTTTAAAGAGACATTCACAGACGAAGCCCCTTCCTACAAATGTTCCATTTTTGGTGATTACAAATTTGTTAGCCTCAAAAACTAGTCTAAAACCACCATTTACCAACAAGGGTCCAGAAATTAAATTTCTTCGAATTTCTGGGACATGTGTCACATCCTTCGGAGTAAGCTCCTTTTCGGAAGTCATCTTCAGGACTACCTTTCCTACCCCCATCACCTCTGAAGAAGCATTGTTGCCCATGAACAACTTCTTATCCGTGACTGGTGTATATGTGGAGAATGCATCTTTGTTGGAACAGATGTGTCGGGTAGCACCCGTGTCCATCCACCACTGCATTGGATTCTCAACGAGGTTAGCTTCAAGAACCACTGCTGAGAACTCCTCAATCATATCGTCTACGAGCTTGTCTTCAACGATGTTAGACTTAGCCTTGCCTTTGGCCTTATTCTCATTCTTGAGTTTGCGGCAATCTTTGAGCATGTGACCAATTTTACCGCAGTGCTGGCAAGTCCCTTTAAACTTTTCAGTTGTTGGGCCCTTACAGTCCTTCTGGAATTTTCGCTTCTTGCTTGAACTCCCTTTGACTTCCGTCAGGTTTGCCTTAGCCTCAGCGGGTAGTTTCCCCTTTGGTAGGACCTTCTTATTATCCTCCTGAATCTGGAGTTTGATAATAAGTTCCTCTAAGGTCATCTCTTTCGTTTTGAGTTTTAGGTAACTCATAAACTCATTCCATGAAGGAGGTAACTTTTCAATTAATGAGGCAACCAAGAATTGCTCGTTAGGCTTCAGTCCTTCCAAATTCAGGTGATGTAAAATCATTTGAAATTCCTGAACTTGGGATGCCACAGTTTTGTTGTCCACCATTTGAAATTTCAGAAATTTTCCAACGATGAACTTTTTAGATCCCGCATCTTGTGCGTTATATTTCTTCTGAAGTTTATCCCACAACTCTTTGGCAGTGCCAACGGTGTAATATACCGTGTAAAGAGGATCAGACAAACAATTCAGGATATAGTACCGGCAAATGAACTCACTATGACTCCAAGCATCTTGAGTCATCTTCATGCCATTAATGACATGGATATCTTGGCCCCCTCCCGCCGTTTCATTAGGCTGAGGGTCCACTTCATCTCCAACTTTTGGAGGATCTTCGGTTAGAAAACGTGACATTCCCATAACCGTCAAGAAGAACAACATCTTTTGCTGCCATATTTTGAAATTAGTGCCCATGAACTTCTCAGGGCGTTCATGATGAAAGCCAGCGGGTGGCGTTGTGAGTGCCTTGAGGGGCTGTGGGGTTGGCACTAGTGCCTTGAGCAGTGGTGAAGGCATTAGGATTGCCTTGAGCAGTGACAAATGTTTCAGTGTTGAATCCAGTCTGTTGTTGTTGCTAACAACGAATATTGTCTTAAGTTGTTGGAAAAAGTACTAGGAAATGGGTAAGTAACAACAACAAAATAAGGTAACAAATCTGGAAATTAAACAAGAAAAGTGGTTTGCTGAGTATTCAATCTATCCTTAAGACAATATTGCCCCGTATTAATCCTTTAACGGCTAATGGAAATTCGGCTCCCAAGATAAAACAATAACAAACAATTGAGTAAAGGATGACCAAGTGTTTACTAAAAGAAGGGCCTTTGAGTGTATGGAAAATTGCTTAGAGAGGAAGAACTTAGAAATTCTGAGATTGTGTGTTCTTCCATTGTGCCAATGGCATCAATTTATATTGTGATCAAGATGTCTTCCCAAATAGCCAAGTAAATGGCCTTCAATGCCATGTAATGACCTTAAATTTGAGGTTATAATTCAGCCAAATAATGGCTGAATTAATGAGGCAAATAATGGAAGATTAATGCTCCAAAGTCAGCTCAAGCATCAGTTCCAAAACGTCTCCCAACGGTCACACTTGTCCTTAGGTGCCGCGGCCCTTCGGGAGGGCGCAGCGGAGCTTCATCTCCAGTAACTTCCCAGTGATTTTACCGTTACGGGCGCCGCGGCCCAGACTGGGTCGCGCCGCGGCCCTTCACGGCTCCGCGACGATTTCTAATTCGTTTCATCTTTTACACATTGTACATTTCTTCCTTCATTTACCAACGTTAAACCACTTGTTACTTGGCCAATAACCGTCTAACATTTCATGCCTCAAACGTTTTGTTTACGTACCAATATCTCTTTTACTAAGGAAAATTACGATCCTTGGTACAATGTGTGCACGTGTGTGGAAACGATGTTTCCGACGTGCGGGGCCCCAATTGTTTGAGCCATAAATAATAGGATTAACTTTATTTCACGTTAATAAATTTTCAACACTTATAAAATTATTGATAAGAATATTAGATTTTATATATATATTTTTAAAATGAAATAGAAATTATTCGGATAAATAATTTGAATTTTATTATAAACATGCCATATATGAAAATAAACAAATTGACGACGATTTTGATTAAGCCATTGCTTAAAAACAAAGTCTCTTATAGCATCGATTATTTCTTATATAAAGAGTGGATTAAGCCATTTTTATGTTAAAATGGACTTGAGTTATTTAAACGTATGAAATTATTTGACATCTATTGAGACAAAGTTGAGATTAATTAGATTATGAGAATTTATAAAAATATTATCTAAATCGTCAATATAAGTTTGTTTTTATATAAATACGATTTAAATTTTATCGAGTAGAGTTACTAAATATCTCTAATGGTGAGAGCTAGCACGTAATAAAGATACGTACAAGGTGGTTCCTATAAAATATAAAAAATTATTTAATAAATATAATTAAGGCCTCTTATAAAAGTTTTGCTTTAGGCCACCGATCTCGTTGAGCCGCCCCTGTGCTTGCTATCTTGTCTTAGTTAAGCTTTTTTAAGATTCTTAAGAGTCAATTATGGTGTTTGACTGTTTCCACTATAACTTGGTCGTCTCTGTTAAACATCATGTAGAGTATGTTTTAGTTGGGGGTAGGGGAAGTTATAGTACTCCCTCCGTCTCTATTTATGTGAAGGTGTTTGACTGGGGTATGGAGTTTAAGAGAAAAAGGAACGACTTTTGAAACTTGTGGTCCAAAACAAGCTATTGAAATTATTGTGGCTATACATTCAGTAAGGGTCAAGGTTTGAAGTTAAATTGTTACTACTAAATAGGAAAGATGTTCTTTTTAGGACTGACTAAAAAGGAAAGAATGTCACATAAATTGGGACGAAGAGGGTATGTTAATTCCCCTTCTTCTTCCCTTCTACTTCTTGCAAGTCTATCTGCCGTTAGTTCGATGTTGTGTAAGTTACTATATTGTTGTGTGATACTTTACATTCCTAATGCATCACTTTTTGGCCTGTAATTCTGAGCTTTGTCTAATGTACGGCATGGTCAGTTGGTATTCCCAAGTCCTGCAAGTGCTAGTTATAGTGGATAGGTGTACTAGAAGTTGCAAAATTGCAAGTAATAATGTAAGCTGGTAGATCAGTAGTTCATTTTGTCGAACTTTAAGGCATTTAAATGTACGGGCACAGAGAATTAATTGTCTTAATCCTAGCCACGCACTTCAACATTGACCAACATGCCACTGAAGTGTACTGGTATCATTAGGAGTTGGCTATTCATAAAGAAGAAGAATGGAAGTATAGCAATGCTTCTTGAACTGAGTTCTCAGTTCTGTGAAGTTAAAGCCTTGTTGAATTGTGAGATTACACATTTTAATGGCTTGGATCTTATAACTGGAGATGAGAAGGATTTCGAGTGATCCCATCACCCCTCTATTCAGGGATAGGGAAATAAGAACACCAAGGGGTTGACAAAATATAAGTGGTCTGTTGTTATGACACAGTCATCCTGTTGCCTATATTCTCAATGAAATTTATTGTAGGAGGCTATTTGCCGTAGTGAAAAGCAAACAACTAAGAGGCATTAACTTTGTGGTCAACTGCTCATGCTTTTAGTAGGAGAAGGATGCCCTACTAATTGTGCACTTAATGAGTGATTATATCTCGGATTTCTTGCTGCTTTCTAGCAATGGCTTTTCCATTGTTGGAGTACTTTCACGGCTAAAACTTAGTCAAAGGGATCCTTGTAAGAGAGCTGTACTAGGGGAAATCTCTGCTTTGTCTGATGCAGTATTTGGATCCAGGATTCATGTGGCTTACGAACCACTAATCTTTTGGATTGACTCATTCGCGGTGTGTTCTAATATAGCAAGTACAAATGTTTGTTTTTTGCATATAGTTTTTGTTAGGACCAGTTCAGGTAGTGCGTAATTAGACAAGTCAATAATGACGGTAACTAAAGCAAATAAAAGAGGTGCACAATTTATGTGGTTTGGTCAATAAGACTTATGTCCATGGTGGAGAGGACCAATTCACTATATCATAAAGTATACAAAATAGCAAATTAGAGATATCTCAAATACCCTGAGAGTATAATCTCACATAAACACTCACAAAAAGTTCATAAAGTGTTTCTCCCACACTCAGCTCTCACAAAATCAAAATACACTTGAAATGTTTCTCTATTTCGGAAGGGTGCCTCTAAAGTGAGAAGTGATTGGCTATTTATAGAAACGGTTGGGAAATTGCTTAACCAATATTTGCTCGCAAAACTCAAATTGTTTGGTCAAAATATTGGCTGCGATGCTTTATGTTGAAAGGCGAACAATACGCCAGGTAACAATTGGCATTAGAGATGGCCAATAGGAGAGGTATATGGCACATGTAACTTATTCTAGTGCAGTCGACGACATTATGTATACAACGTGTATACATGTCTAAACATTTCACGAGCAACGAGTGTGGTAAGTTGGTATGTGGCTTGTCCTGGTAATGCATATTGGCTGGCTGTGAAATGGATTCGAGGTACTTCCGAGGAGCTTCAAACTCGTGTTTAGAGTTGAAAATATACTAACACTCTGGTTGGTTTTGTAGACTCAGGTTATGCAAGTTACCTTGGAAAAATATTCTTTATAGGTTACATATGTTGCATCAGTGATTGTGCTATTAGATGGATAACCGATACTACAACATCTATTGGGTTTATACTACAACATGTATTGGGTTTATGTTGCATCGGTGTTTGTGCTTTAGATGGATAACCGATACTACAACATGTATTGGGTTTATCTATTATTTTAAACAAAATATACGGAGATATGACCGAGGCAATCAAAGAAGTTTTATGGATAAAAAGGGTGATTGTGGAGTTCAGACTTTACCAAGGTGGTATTACGATTTTATGTGATAGTCAAAGTTCCATTCACCCGACTAGGTGATCAGATGTATCGTGAGAGAAAACATATTGATGTAAATTATCACTTCATTTGGAAACCATTGTTAAAGAAAAAGTCTTTGTTCAGAAGATAATATTAAAGACAATTTTCTGCTGACATGTTTAGAGAACATCTTCTAGTTGCTTGAAATTGATTGATATGTATGAATAATGATTTGGCCATTGAGACTGTTGTGGAAAATGTGGACCAAATTTACTATATCAGATAAATTAGGGATAAAGTGGAGATTTGTTACGGGGCCTTTTGTTAACCTTTCAACATAAAGCATTGTAAGCCAATATTTGGCCAAACAATTTCAGAATTGTTGGCCCTATATTGGCGAAGCAGTGACTTTTTTGTGTAACAAATCACCAATCATTTTTTCAATTTAGAGACTATGTAACAAGGAAAAGTTTTGATTGGAATGCAGACGGGAATAAATTAAGCAGCTTAGAAGAGATGAGGACTTCAGACTTTGTAATGATAAGTTTAATGAAATTTGCAAGGAATTTCTCGACACTGCAGTGTTAGGATGATCCCTTAGCAAAATGGTGTGACAAAAAGAATGAACAGTAGCAAAAAGGATGAATAGAATTCTTTTGGGAAATGATCATTGCATGATCTTCAATAATAGGTTGATAAATGACTTTTGGGTCGAAGTCGTTACAACAGCTTGCTATAGCATCACTCTTTCTTTTTCTGCACGTTTGAACTTTAAGACTCCAGATGAAGTATCATCAGGTAATCCTGCTAACTATTTTGGCTTAAGAGCATTTGGTCTTCTTGCATGCATGCATGTAATGAAGTAAAGTTGGAATTTTAGGCTAAAAAGTGCATTTTTCTTGTATATGCATCCGGATAAAAGGATATAAACTATGGTGTCTTGATCTCAAGTAACCAAAATTTATAATTAGTAGATATGTCACTTTTGATGAATCATCTATGTTACATTCAAGAATGGAGTCTTCTAATTCTTATAGTACAAATAAAGGAAAGAATACATAGAAGCAGGCAGAGGTTGATATTGAAATACCTTTTTAAGTTGAAACTTAAACTCCCGAATAAAATACAGTTGAAACTCCCGAAGTTGAGCTAGCAGCTGAAACTCTTGAAGTTGATCCAAAAGTTGAAACTCCTGAAATAGAAGCAGACGTTAAGACTCCTGGAGTTGAACCAGAAAAAGAGGAGTATGTTGTAGCCAGTATAGACAAAGGAGAGAAAGTAAAGAACCACAAATATATGAAGATTATGTTGCATTTGTCTTTTCAGTTGCACAGGAAACTGAAGAAATTAAAGAACCACAAAATATTCAGAAGTAGTTTGAGGTGCTGATTCGACCAAATGATTAACCTTAATGAATAGGGAAAATGTTGTCTCCACAAAAATGGTACTTGGTCTATTGTGAAGCGGCCATAAGGGGAAAATATAGTTTGATGCAAATGGGTCTTCAAAAAAACGAAAGCATTCCATGGTCAAAGATGGCAGGTATAAGACACGTAGTTGCAAAAGGCATAGCGGGTAAAAGGGTTGATTTTAATGATGTTTTCTCACCTATTATTAAGCAAATCTCCATTCATGCCTTGCTTGCGCCAATTCGCACATATAATTTTGAGTTGGAACATCTTGATGTTTCGACAACTTGACTATATGGCGAACTTAAGGAACAATATATACATGAAATAACTTGGAGGATTTGACGTTGAAGGAAAAGAAGACTATGTTTCTTGTAAAAGATTTCCTTTGTACAAATTAAAGCAGTCTCCAATAATGGCACAGAAGGTTTGATTTTTGTACTATATCAGCGAAAACTATGCCAAAGTGAAGATTTGTTACTGGCCTATTGTTGACTTTTCAACACTAAGCATTGTTGACCAATATTGGCCAAGCAACTTTCTAAACTTTTGTCATATATAGCCAATTATTTCTCACTTCAGAGGAATATTCAGAAATTGAGATACATTTCTATTGTTTTATCTCTTGGATCAAAATAGAGAGTATTTTGTAGAAGAGTTAAGTGTTGGGGAGACACTTGTGTGAATTTTTTTATGAGTGTTATGTGATTTTGTCAAGGCTATTGTAAGATTAATTAGAGTATTATTTTATACTCTCTTTTGTATACTTGATGATATAGTGAAATTTATCCTTTCCACTCGTAGACATAGGTCTTATTGACTGAACCACGTAGATTTTGTGCCTCCTTTATTTTGTTTACTTCCATTATTATCAGCTTGCTTTGTTTAAATATACTCTACCACGACTCCCGATTATAGAAGTTTTGATTCTGGTTACAGATTATCTTTTCACTAAATTCAGCGCTCTCATTTTAAACAAGAAAAAGTAATTTAGGTGTTGCACTTTAGCTTAGCGATAAGGTAATTGGAAGCAGCACAAGTTTAACAAATTGCAGCTAATATTTGATTTTTTTCCTTGCGAGTGTTTGCTAATGTGACAGCTCAAGCATGTTAATTGTTTTTGTTATTTAACGAACAAATTAAAACTTATTTGGGTGGTATAGCGTTGGAAATACTGATTTTTCTGACTGAATTGCAGTTACCATCCGATTCCAATCGTTTTTTCTAAAGCTAAGGGTTCATCCGTCTGGGATCCAGAAGGGAAAAAATATCTTGATTTCCTCTCAGCCTATTCTGCTGTCAATCAGGTAAAAAGAGAGAAGAAAAATTATTGGAACACCTCGGTATTTGTTCATAAGTATTTTCTAAAAATAGGTAGAATCAACTTTGTACTATTCCTTCGGGCTTCTAGCATGCACTTACCCAACTCCATGGATCCTGTTATTCATTCGAAGTGTTGAAGGGAGGTATTGTGGCATTCTTCCTGTGCTATGCTTACCAGGATGTACATCTTATATATTCATGACGTTTAGGACATGCAGTTCATGGCTCTTGGTTTCATTTATCCGTTTTGTTAGGTTCATGTTACCAATTATTTCCTCCACCTAATGTGTTTTGACATTATTTCTTGGTACATAGATGAACTGATGAAGCAGTCAACTTGTCTTACTTAATATATGCTATTAGTATAAGAAACTAGTAAAGTAGTTGATAGCGTTTCTTCACTTTATCAGGTTCATTTGTCATTAATTAATACCTTTCTCAAATAGTTGTAAGTTGTAACCACACAAATAGGGTGCTAAATGTAAGGATTTCAAAGATGAAGTCTTCAGAGCTTTCAAAATTTCATAAGCGTGTCTAACATTCACGCTTCTCTGTATGGACCAAAAATTAAATGCTTTAAAAACTATGATTTACCCTATACACGGTACTAGCTTGTCCTTCAAGACACTCGTGTATATATCTTTCTACATTTCCATAATATGCATATGAGATTATTGTACCACATTTCCCGAATGCCTTTGGGGCTCTACGGCACCTCCACATGGTAAGCATTGATGGACTTCTCTAGGCATCACTCTTTGCATTCCAAATAACGCCTCGCCATATTCTACATCTCCATAGCTGTATCATAATGGAAAAGTAGATTTCCGGTCTTTCCTACTTTCTTGCACAAATCTCACAGAAGTAATGAAGTAATCAGTAAGCACTGATGGACTTCTCTAGGCATCACTCTTTGCATTCCAAATAACGCAATGCCATATTCTACATCTCCATAGCTGTATCACAATGAAAAAGTAGGTTTCCGGTCGTGTCCTACTTTCTTGCACACATCTCACGGAAGTAATGAAGTGATCATCCTCCTTAGATTATCAAAAGAAAGCTACCTTTAGATGCTCATTTTCCACACCCTTTTCATCTAAGCACAGAGGTTGAAAATGCAATTTGACTTCATCTAATATTTGTTATAGTATCGAAATGTTACTTTGATAAGGTATTCATTACACGATGGTTTAATTTTCAATTAATAAATGGATTTGAATTCTTGAAATATGACGAAAGTGGAGGATCTTATTTTGATAAATGTATTAAATATTTTTAGGTCACATGGATTAGAATAGAGAAGTACTATGTAAGATTTTTCATACTGAGTTGAGGTTCAATTTTATTTTCAGGGACACTGTCATCCAAAGATCATGAAAGTATTAGCAGAACAGGCTCAAATGCTCACTCTCAGTTCTCGTGCCTTCTATAACGATAAGTTTCCAGTATTTGCAGAACGTATAACCAGCATGTTTGGATATGACATGGTGCTACCTATGAACACTGGCGCAGAAGGGGTAGAAACAGCTCTTAAGCTTGCAAGGAAATGGGGTTACATGAAGAAAAAAATACAGAAAAATGAGGTAAAGAAAATTTAGCTTACTACTTCATGCATTCGTTTTTTGTCAGGAAGTCAAACTTAAGCATCTTCTCAGCAGTTTGCCTAGATACTTGGCTCACAAATTAGTTAAGTTAGAGATAGATCTCTTAGAATACGTATATGAAAAACAATTTCCTTTCTCCAATTAAGTTATCCAAAGTCTTACGGAACTTTCCGGTTGTTATGTAAATGTTGTGAAAATTGAATCCTGAACCTGCTGCATCCAGTTTTGTGGTGGTTTCCTACTTTTAAATTCAAGTCAACTGTACATTCCCGGTCATACATAATTGAACTCCACCTCAAAGTTTCCTAACGACACCATGAAATGCCATGTCCTCTTTATTAAGATTGACCCGAAGGTCTTTTGAGACTTTTCTGTATATTTTGTGTAACTTTGTCATTTGCAGGCTCTCATTGTCTCATGCTGTGGCTGCTTCCATGGTCGAACATTGGCTGCAATCTCCATGAGTTGTGACAATGAAGCTACTCGTGGTTTTTGGCCCCTATTACCTGGGCAACTTAAAGTTGATTTTGGAGATGCTGTTGCCCTTGAAAAATTATTTAAAGGTACATAAAGGTTGTGCCTGTAAAGGTGATGGATAATGGTGGTCAAATACATACTTCCTATTTGTAGACATAGTAGTTGAAGCTCATTGTTTTTCACAATTTTATGGTTTTCAGAAAAAGGAGATCAGATAGTTGGCTTTTTGTTTGAACCAATTCAAGGAGAGGCTGGGGTATGTGTATTTTTCAACCGGAGTGACCATTCTGAAATATATACTGTGTCTATGATCACATCTAATATGTTATAACAAGAAAGCTTACAACTAGTTGCTTGGCGTGAGAGCTACCTGAAATTGCTGTTGGTATTTTCGGTCTTTTCCATGGCCTTTTACTTTTTTAATGTTTTGTTCATGCCACCTGGAAAGGGCACTGCAAGTGGGAAGATAACAAGGTCTTGTCACTGTCTGCTTATTGTCACTTGTCCCGATTGAAAAAATCTGTGCTTATTGGGTTACCATGTGATATTTGTCTTCCTCTCCAGGTTATAATTCCTCCCGAAGGTTACCTGAAGGCTGTCAGAGATCTTTGCTCAAAGTACAATATTTTGATGATTGCTGATGAAATACAAAGTGGTTTGGCACGATCTGGTCGATTGCTGGCTTGTGATTGGGAAGACGTTCGTCCAGATGTTGTTGTAAGGGCTGTTATAGTTCTTATAAGAAGAAAAACCAAATTATTTGAACATATGCTCCTAAATTTTGAAAATGTGATGTGCAGATATTGGGAAAAGCATTAGGTGGTGGAGTCTTGCCTGTGAGCGCTGTACTTGCAGATAAAGATGTTATGCTTTGCATTCAGGCAGGAGAGCATGGAAGGTTGCAAATTGCTATATGAGAAGTTCTCTTAACTGTTTCTTAATTTGTTTGACTTGCAGTTGGAGTTTGTTACCTTGAGAAGAACAAGATATGGATTCCGAATTACTGAAGTTCATTTGACTTGCACAATTCTATTTTTTTTGTATCCATGATGCCTTGCATGTTGGTGTGCATGTTAATGGGTGAAACTGCTTTGAAATTAACCTTATGGTGCTTTTATGGCTTGTGAAGGAGATAAAAGAACAGAAAATATACTAGAACCTGAAGGAGTAGGCTTAGTCTATAGTTTAGTCAAGGGTATCAGGGTAACAATTGCTTGTAATTCTTCTTTATTGTAGAACATGCCAAAGATTTATTCTGATTCTTGTCAACATTGATATCCAGTTTCTTCCCTATATAGCTATACTAGTAACCGTAGCTAGTAAAAACACCATAGCAATTTGGACGACCAGCTTTGACTCTGAAGTTCAAGTCTGAAGTCTATACCAAGTTTCATAACTTTATCAAAACACAATTTGAAAAATCCATAAAATCATTCCAATGTGGCAACGGTCATGAGTTTAATAATTGTGCGGTTCATAATTTTTGCACCAACAATGGCATGGTCTTCCGTTTCTCCTGTCCCCACACCTCACCCCATAACGGAAAAGCCGAACGAATCATCCGTACTATCAACAACATGGTTCGTACCTTTCATTTCCATGCCTCTCCCCCATCGTTTTGGGTCTATGCAGTCAAAACGGTAGAATGTATCCTTAATATTTTACCTACCAGTACTCTTCAAAATCAAACCCCACCGAAATTCTCTACCGTCGGATCCCCACATATGACCACCTTAGAATTTTCGGTTGCATGTGCTACCCGAACCTTGCCTCCACTGCCCCTCATAAAATAGCACATCGTACCACCCCGTGTGTCTTCGTAGGTATTCCTTCTCATCATAGGGGCTATCTATGTTATGACTTGTCCACTCGTAAAATTCACGTCTCTCGCCACATCACGTTTGACGAGACCATATTCCCGTTTTCGAACATTTAAAAATTTCGAAAACCGGACTATACCTTCCTTGTCGAGTCCGACATCTCCCCCGTCATCCTCAGAGAACTGTGCAAATCAGACTCCACCAAATCAAATCCGCCACCCACTGCCACATTACCGCCGATTGCCACCACCGCCGGCAATTGACCCCATCTCTGTGCCGTCACCCACTGCCACCACCAGTGTCACCTCCGACTTCTTTACCACCCACTGCCGCAACCACCTACGGCATCCCTGCGTCTCAGCCACCTTCTTGCTCTCCGTCACCACAAACTCCGATTGCCACCACCACCGGCGTTAAGCCCAGTAGCTCGGTATCACCCTCGGTCATCATCCCCACCAGTGTGTCACCTCCACTAACTCAACACAACCCCGCTACAAATCCAGCCTCCTCACAACCAATGGAAACTCGTGCCCAACACGAGATTTTCAAACCAAAGTCTAGTTTAACTTGTCCGCACAAACCATTTCCCCTATTCCCCAAAACCCAAAATTGGCCAAACTACCCGAATTGAAATGCGGTTATGTGTGAGGAATTTAAGGCGTTAACGAAACAATACACTTGGAATTTGGTTCCTAGACCGGAGGGGTGAATGTGATCCGATGCATGTGGCTTTTTCGTCACAAATACAGAGACAGTGGTGATCTGGAGAGGTATAAGGCAAGACTTGTGACTAATGACACTAATCAACAAGAGGGTATAGATTGTGGTGAGACATTCCGTTCGGTTGTTAAACCGGCCACCATTCGCACAGTTCTGAGTATTGCTATGGGTAAGCACTGACCTATTCATCAGCTTGATGTGAAAAATGCATTTCTACATGGGATTTGAAAGAAACGGTTTATATACATCAACCGCCTGGTTTTGTCCATCCAGCCATCCCTCAGTATGTATGTCGTCTCCGTAAGTCACTTTATGGCTTGAAACAGGCCCCTCGAGCGTGATATGATCGCTTTGCACAGTATATTTTGCAGATTGGGTTTGTATGCAGCAAGTGTGATAATTCTATTTATTTTTCATAGAGGTAGTAGCATTGCATATTTGTTATTGTATGTGGATGATATTGTGCTCACTGCCTCATCTGAGTTGTTGGAAAATGAGATCATTGCACTGCTCAAAACATAATTTTCTATGATTGACTTGAAGAAGTTGAGCTATTTTTTTTGGGAATTTCAGTGACTAATCTGCAGACACTATTTTTCTTTATCAACATAAGTATGCATATGAGATTGTGTACATGACTAAAATGGTAAATTGCAAGATCATGTCTACTCCAGTTGACTCCAAATCAAAGCTCATGCTTTAGATGGTGATCCAGTGTCAGATCCCACCCTCTACCGGAGTCTTGCAAGTGTCCTACAATACCTGACTTTCACTAGACATGATATTTATTATCTTTGTTGGCGTATGCTTATTAACGCATGCCTGCGAGCCTCATTTCATCGCCTTAAACGTATCATTCGTTATGTTAAGGGCACACTTGACTATGACTTACATCTATACCCCTCAGCACCAACCAAGCTGTTATCATATATGAATGCTGATTGGGTAGGCTGTCCGGACACGCGACGCTCCACCTCCGACTATTGTGTGTTCTTAGGGGATAATCTCATTTCTTGGTCTGCCAAGAGGCAGACCACCCTATCTCGTTCGAGTGCAGAAGCTGAGTATAGAGGCGTTGCTAATGTTGTTGCTAATGTTGTTGGCTACAAAATCTTCTTTTAGAGCTGCAATGTCCCTTGCGTAAGGCGTCTTTGGTTTACTGTGATAACATATCCGCCATATATTTATCCCATAACCATGTTCAGCATCAGCGAACCAAACACATTGAGATGGATATACAATTCGTTCCTGTGCCGTCTTCATATCAGTATGCATATATATTCACAAAAGACCTTCCTAGACATCTCTTCCTCGACTTCAGATTCAGTTTTAGCATTCGGCCTCCTCCAGCTCCGACTGAGGGGGTGTATTAACGTGTAGTGTACATATTTACCCTTATCATAATTGGCATATATTCCATATATTGTGTAATAATTATGGTAGATTTAGGATTCTTATTGTAATAATGTTGTATTAATGAGAAGAACTCCTATTAATACAATCTAACACATGCCAAAGATTTTATTCTGATTCTTGTCAACATTGATATCCAGTTTCTTCCCTATATAGCTATACTAGTAACCGTAGCTAGTCAAAACACCATAGCAATTTGGACGAACAACTTTGATCTTCCGATGGCTCTGATTTTAAGGTGAATTTTTTTTACAAACTAAAACCATATTATGTTCCGGTTCCTCTGTTTCAGTAGATGTATTTGAAGAAAAAGTAAGCTAAATTTTAACTCCTGCTCTGTGTGAGGTTTACCCTTATGATTTTATGAGGACTTGAATTGGGCTTATAGCAGAGGTTTTGAATTTGCTATACCCCTACCACAGATCACTGCAGCCATGTCTGTGTATGTTTTCTAATTCTTTACATTAATTTGTCTCTGTTTCATGATACATATCTTTTTTCATTTCAATCATATCAGCACCTTTGGAGGGAATCCTTTGGCCAGTGCAGTTGCAATTGTATCTTTAGACGTGATTAGAGATGAAAGACTTGCAGAGAGGTATCAAATTCCTTACTTCACATCAGATGTTTTGTTGCATATATTGTACCCCGAGCTGTGCCCGAGGGTAAGGTGTTGTGGGGAAAGGTAGGGATGTTTCACAAATCACATCAAAATTAAGATGTTTAACATGAAATTCTCTCCAAGCGGGGATTAATTCCTCTGTCATAAGTGGGATGGAAAGTAGATGAAATGCGCCGTAATGCTGGGCTACATTAATAGCAGTTTTGTGGTCTTGTCATAAATCTCTTATTCTCTTATATATTAATCACCTGATAAATCCTGCATGTATATTTCTTGATAATCATAACTTTCGATATCACATTCTGTACAAATGGTATCTTTGATAATAGATCTGCTCAAATGGGAGAGCAACTTAGACATCAGCTGATAAAGATTCAGCGGCAATTTCCTCATTTCATAAAAGATGTTCGAGGGAAAGGCCTATTCAATGCTGTGGAGCTTAATAGCAAGTCCTTATTACCCGTGACAGCTTATGACATATGTATGAAACTGAAGGAGAGAGGAATTCTTGCTAAGCCAACTCATGATTCTATAATACGCTTGACGCCCCCGCTGTCAATGAGGTATGCCCTTTTCTCTTAAATCTTATAATTGCTGCATTTTCCCCTTTTTTAGTGGAGATATCAATACCATTTCTTGTGAGAAAGTGATGAACCTAGCTAGTGATCAGTTGAGTATTCAGTAGTATAATTCTCTCTTTCCTTCCTTTTTTTGGGGTAGGAGAATGCTTCCTGTTATAACTTGTAGACATATTTCTTCACCTCCAATATGTTAACAATGGATGTACGGGAATAGTAAATAACTATTACAAGTGCTTCGAAAGGGTAAACAATAAGAATTACAATAGCAACAAACTTGTAGCCAACACGAATTATGGCCACAACACGCTTTTGAGTTCTTGAATCCGTCTTGAATCTTCGTTCCAATTGCAGCAAGCTCCTTGATCTTGATAAACCTGAAACCAAGAGACACTAAATCTGGCAGCGTTACAATTTACAAAGGCGCTGCTGAGTCGAGTGATGTTCACTCTGTCCTTAAGACAAGATTGCCCCGTATATATCCTTTTACGTTAATGGGCAATAGTCTCCCAAGATAAAACATCAACTAACAAATGAGCAAAGGAAACTCAAATGTTTCTCAAAAAGAACTTTGAGTGTTTGAAAGTATGCTTAGAGAGGAAGAAGCTCAGAAAATCTGAGTGTATGTCAAGTGTAGTGTCTCTCCAATTGAGCCAAAGGCCTCTTCAAGTGCCCATGTAATGGCCATTTAAATGCCATGTAATGACCATTCAATCCACCAAGTAATGCAACCAAATAATGACTGATTTATAGAGGAAAAACAGACATTTGAATGCTCCAAAACGTCCCCATAATCAGCCAAACTTTTGGACTTCCGTCGCACAGACACTGCCTTGGAAGCGCCGCGGCCATGATGGTGGTAGCGCCTGGCGTCGCGGCCCTTTTCCGTCCCGTTTCAGTCTTACACTTCGCACACTTCTTCCTTCATTTACCAACGTGGAAACATCGTCATTTAGCCAATGACCGTCCATCATTCTATGTCTCAAATATGTTACTTACGTACCAATATCTCTTTCACTAATGAAATTTACGATACTTGGCACTATGAGTGCACGTGTGAGGAAACGACGTTTCCGACGTGCGGGATCCCAATTGTTCGAGTCATAAATAATGAGATAAACTTAATTCCACATTAGTAAATTTCCAACACAATATTCCCACTTCAACTATATTCTATTCTACATATTTAATCATTCTTTCACCATTCCTTTTCCATTGAGGAGAAGGTAGTAATTTCTCTTCCTCAATTTCACTGCAACTAGCTACATTATATGGAAGTGGTTTCTAGCTCCTGTCTAATGTCCTTGTGGTATATCCATATGTGGTTGTAGAACATTGTTATATTGGCTTTGTTAAAAGTGAAAATTCATATCCTTCGAAAACTGAAATATATGAATTTTTATCTCAGCTGGAAGTAGCATGTTATAAATTCGTAGGACCATGTAGCTATGTAATTTTTACAAAAGTTATCATCAGTACGATTAGACTCTGCTTGTTCCAGGATAATGGTTATTTTGCTGCTTTTCAATTGAAACTGTTGTAAAATTGTTAACTTTTCTTGAAATGAAATCAAATAAGCAACTTTCAGCCCATAATATAACTCCAGTCTACTTGAAATTATGGAATGGGCATACTTTCTCAATGTCAACTTATGTCGCTTATTTCTCAATGATGTGTTCCACCATGATGAATTACTATGTTTTAGACAATTGACCTTCCATTTTCAATTGTTATGAAAGTTGGTCGTTGAATTTTGCATCAGTGGTAAAACTTGAAATAAGAACTCAAATTATACATTCAGAAAGTTTCTGGCAATTGTTTCCCCAATAAAATCACCTCATACAGGCCAAACCTGTATCTAACGATTATTGGTCTTCTCATTTAAGTGTGAAAGTTGTAGTTAATTATTTCACACTACAAATTTGGAAAATTTCGAAGTATTATACTCTGAAGTTTTTGTGGAGGTGGTATAACAAGGTGGTGGTTAGTTATGATGGCTTTACACTCATTTGGAAAATTGTAAAGTATTTTACTAAGGTGGGTACAAGATGATGTCATTACACTAGTAACAGAAAGCAACTACCCTATGTTTTCAGCAAATATGTGCCTTTTCAGGAAAGTAAACAAAAATTATGTAATTATGTGGTCCACAAGAATATGTTTGCATGTGCAGTAGAGTCATGTAGTAGTTGCTTTTCTTGTTGTCAAGTCTATGATATTTGCTCTCAATTCAGTTGAAAATATGCTGTATTAGCTCGCCCCTTAATAGCACATCCCCATGCTGAGTCACGTCCCAGCTGCGCATAAGAGCAGTACTAATCATTCGTTGCTCCTCTCATAACTTTCTGCCGTAGTCTTTTCTTATTTTTGTTAGTGGTTGTTGCATGTGGATTGTCATATATGTATTGTTTTAGAAGATTTTATGCAGTAAGCTTCAAAATGTCTCTTTATGCTTTCTTAAGTGGAGAACCCAGAAAGACCATTACATTATCTACTATGCAAATACAAATTCAGGCATATATGAAGTTTCAGTTGAGTTTTGCTATCCCTATCACTTAGTGAGCAGGAAATCACTAGGAAAATGCCCCCCATCTGATTAACTATCATCCATCTGAATCTCTTCTTATATTATTTAAAAATGGGAGCTTTCCAGCAGCATTGCGCTAATTTCCATCTAACTTAGCTAGGTTAGGTATCCGTTTGGTCTTTTCCCTTTTAACTTTGAGAAATTAATTGCTGATTTTACTGTTGTTGTGTGCTTCATTTGGTATCCAAATTTTAAATTAACTAGAAGAGTTTAGCAAGGTAAGTAATTGAGGAAAAATGATCAAGCAACATAGAGAAAGCAATGCATTTGTCACCATTTGGTTTGTCTTGAACATGAAAGGTACCTCCTAATGGGAAAAGTAAATAGGCAAGTTAATGTTCCTATAGGAAGATAGCAGTAGACTCAGTTCATTATGTTAATCTTAAAGTTTTTGTGATCGCTACAACACCGATATACCACTCAATTGTGTTATTGCTGTATTCGCAGTTTGGAGGAGCTCCAGGAAGGTTCTAAGGCCCTGCATGATGTTTTCGAACATGATCTACCAAAGATGCAGAAAGAGAAGCCAACAACTGTCTCCCATGCTACCTCCAATGTCTGTGACCGGTGTGGCCGCGACTTATATCGCTCTTCATAAGATATTGGAACTAGAGGTAGCTTCCATAGATATAGCAGTAGGCCAATCTTCTTTTTCTACATTATACATTTCATATCAATCGATATACTTACCTTTATGCCATCTTAGAAAGTATCATCACAGTACTCTTGATGTCTGATTTATGATCAATCAACTATTTCGTGCCAGTTAAAACCACTATCTATGCCATGCAAATAAATTTGTCTGTTCACTGAGTACTTGTCATCTTAGTTATTATGTATAAACAAGTCAAAACTGATCTCCAGCCTCATTAGAAGGAACTGGAATGTCAAGAAAATGCTGTTCTTTGAAAATTTCTGACATATGCACTCTTCCTGAGAAATGGGATGTTGCTGTTTGGCTTTGCAATACCATAGAGTATATCCACATTGCTTGTATTGGCTGTTGTTTTATAATGGAATTAGATAAAGATACTATTTGAGGTATGGTTTATTGTGTTGTGACGAATTCAAATATTTAGCTAAGGTACTATTTGACCTGTATATGTACTTCCTTTATCTGAATCTATGCAAAGGCGTTCGAATTACGAGAATCAAAATATCTAGTTTTCATGTGAATTCAGATTTAGGTTCTTCAATTTTTTCGAACTAAATTTTATATATATGTATTTTATATTTTTTTAAAAGTGTTACTATATGTCAATATGGGTAATGAATTGAAATATTCAAGAAGTTAATTTCATTAATATCATTTCGTATCTAATTTTATATTATAAGTCGGTGTAAAATCTACATTTCTCTTGAATAATGTGTGGTAATTTTATTGCTATTAGTGTTGCACCAAATGTGAAACTTGCGGATTCATGTGATACATTTTGATTGCGTGAATTTTTTTCATTATAAAGGATAGTGTAAATCAAAATACAACAACAAAATACCCAGTGAAATCCCACAACGTGGAATCTGAAAATGGTAGAGTATACGCAGACCTTACACCTATCAAGGTAGGAAGGTTGTTTCCGAAAGACCCTCGGCTCAAAAGAAATCATAAAAAGAGGTCAGATAAAGACAAAATATTCAAAGCATAAAGAAAATGGAAATAATGAAAGCAATTTGCCATGATAAAGCCGTTTGAAAAAGGAACAGTGACTACCACAGATAAAATAAGATAATCTAAGTACAAGTAGTAGCAGAAATCAAAGTACACAAAACTATAGAACAATACTGCGACTACTAATATGAAAGGATAAGCAAGCCTACCTACTAGCCTTCAACCCTAATCTGAGTCCTCCATAACCTCCTATCTAAGGTCATGTTCTCGGTAAACTGTAACTGCGACGTGTCCTGTCTAATCACATCTCCCCAATACTTCTTCGGTCTACCCCTACCTCTTCTGAAATCGTCCATAACCAACCTCTCACATCTCCGTACTGGGGCATCTGTGGATCTCCTATTTACATTCCCAAACCATCTTAGTCTCGCTTCTCGCATCTTGTCCTCCACCGAGGCTACTCCCACCTTGTCCCAAATAGCCTCATTCATAATCCTGTCTCTCCTCGTGTGTCCATAAATCTATCGCAACATTCTCATCTCCGCAACTTTCATCTTTTGAAAGTGAGAGATCTTAACTGGCCAACACTCTGCCCCATACAACATAGTCGGTCTAACCACCACTTTGTAGAACTTACCCTTAAGTTTTGGTGGCACCTTCTTATCACATAGCACTCCGAAAGAGAACCTCAATTTCATCTATCCCGCACTAATACGACGCGTGACATCATCGTCAATATC